>OZ008369.1:106840337-107382837 GCA_963931995.1 Phaonia tiefii | reverse complement strand
ACGAGCCAAGTAGAGAGCAACACGTTTTGCCTATAAATAACAATTTTGGCAATTAAAATTGGGAATTTTGTTTTGGGAATTAAATTTCAAACGAACTTTAATTATCAGTATATTTTTTTTTCTTTTCGATTTAGTTTCTACTTACATAGGGCAACAGCTCGTTGGGAGCCATTCCACTCATTATGACCAGGTAACGAAGAATCACTTTTAAATTATTTGGCCAAAATTGACATAGGGTACCCCATAATTCTTCAATATCACGTGGGTGGGTATCAGAGAACTGTAAACGAATTCGAATAATGAAAACGGATTATATTGGACTGGTAGTAGGTACAGTTTATATGAATTTATTAAGGATTTAAGTTTAATTGCCAAAAATATTACCTTAGCCGTTATGTAGAAGAGATTGTTGAGTATCATTTCAGTGGCTTCAGACGAACCGGTACCCTCTCGTCGTCCTCTTGTGCCAGAGTCCGGGAAATACTAAACGAAAAGACAATAGACATGAAAAAGTGTAAACCGAAAGCCACTTGATTTGTTGTTTAAAATAGGAGAAATAAGAAATGTTGGTCAACGTGACTTATTGGAATAACATTTTGAATTTATTAGTGGGATAATGAAATATTTATGTGGTATTAAGGATTTAAATTTGCAGTAAAATAAACACATATTAAGCCGACTGTCCACTAGCAAGTTTCTTGCGGAAGAACTTCTGGAAGTATTTGCTGAGTGTTTCCACTCAAACCGAAACTTGCGGAAGTTTGCTTCCAGAAGTAGTTTGTAGAAGTTTTAACGACGAACTTCTGCAAGAAATTGCAGACGTGTTTCCACACAATGTGAGTACAGCTTGCAGTAGAGTTTGCTTTTTTGACGAATGACAGTACATATAAAAATGTCTTGTGGCAAAATAAGATTGGCAGCTGCCATCGCAGTATATTTAATCAAAAAGAAACAACAAAATAAAAAAAATAAAATAAAAAGAAGTGTTTGGGTGAGAAATTGGGTGCTGCGGCGCGTAGATTTAAGTTTCCAAAGTACATTACTTGACGAATTGTGGACCGAAGATTCCATGCAACTGAAAAATTTCCTGAGAATGTCTAGTGATGATTTTGAATACATTTTATCTTTAATTAAAACAAGTATCCAAAAGCAGGATACTAAAATGAGATTGGCTATACCCCCCAAAGACCGACTTTTAGTTACTCTTCGATTTTTGGCAACAGGTAAGAAAAAAACCAAAAAATTATGGAAATTATTAGCATGTTTATTTTGTGGAAAATATGGAAATTATTAGTATGTTTATTTTGTAGGCGATTCATTTACTTCGCTTATGTATTTGTTTCGAATCCCCGTATGTACGATCTCAAGGATTGTGCTGGAATGTTGTGAGGCTCTGTACCAATGTCTGAAATTAAAATATTTGAAGGTAAATATTAAAATGAATTATATAAAAAACATTTTCCAAAAATACCTTGTGCGTTGTCCGAACACATATATCCTTGCGTAGATGTATTGCAAGGCAGTATTACTGATGATTGAGTGGAGCTTTCAAGCCCATAACACCCACTTGCATCTGAAGTAAATATTATCATGTCAGAGTCGGCTTCATCGTCTTCACCCGACACTTGTAGAACAGCCTGCTGGATTAATCTTTTCAGTTTACGCTTGCTCCCAGGTTTTGTCAAACCTCGAAGTTCTGAGGCGACAAAGTCACCAAATATTTGGTATTCATCACACGGTTTTTGAATTATGTTCAGAGCATTTTCTAGTTCGACGTCATGTTCGTCTTTTTCTGAATTGGCTTTTTTTGGTCGTTTCCGTGGTGCTGGTACTGGTTGGACTTTGGACTCATCGGTGGTACTTTCATCGTTGTCCAATGTAATTGAAAGCTCCTAAAAAGAAATTAAGACCACAAATGTATTTATTAAGATTTAAACTGTTTTTTAGGTTCCATCAACGGAAGAAGATTGGCTTCAATATTCCAACGGATTTCACAACAAATGGAATTTTCCCAATTGCCTAGCTGCTATGGACGGGAAACATGTGGTGATACAGGCACCAAAGAAAGAAGGCAGTGTTTACTTCAATTATAAAGGCACACATAGCATTGTACTATTGGCATTGATTGGACCAAATTATGAGATAATTTACTTTGATGTGGGGTGTAATGGTAGAATTTCGGACGGGGGAGTATATAACAATTGTGCATTATCGAAATGCCTTGAACAAAATACATTGCATTTCCCATCTCCGCGGTCACTTCCTGGTAGAACTATTCCAACTCCATACGTTATTGTTGCAGATGACGCATTTGCTCTTAAGAAGTATATTATGAAGCCATTCCCTTTCAAGAGCCTGCCAGTGCAACATCGTGTTTTCAATTATCGGCTTTCTAGGGCCAGAAATGTGGTTGAAAATTTTTTTGGACAAATTGCAGCTCGTTTTCGAATTTTACATAAGCCCATTCTAGTAAGTCCCGACAAAACAAGAAAAATTGTTAAGGCCATTTGCGCTCTGCATAACTGTCTGTTAAGTCGCAATGCTCAATATACGTCGTCTATGACAACAATTGATTCTCCTGTATCCAATAATCAGGAAGAGTGCCGTACAGAAGGGATACCAGAGAGTAACATGTTACCACTTGAACCACATAATTCACGCAGTCAAGCACAAGAACCGAAAAGTGTTCGTAACGAATTTGCTGAATATTTTACTTCACCAGAAGGAGAAGTGGAGTGGCAATATAGGCATATATAATAAGTATGTACAAGTAAATATATAATATAATGGAATATATAATTAAATAAAAATTAAAACGGTTATATACAAGGTGTATTTTGTTATTCTTACCAAATTATCCTCAGTTTCTTTGGCTACATGAGATGACGTCATGTATTTCATGTCATTATAAAACTCCCACTTGCTAACATATACGTCTTCAGCACTTTGGCCACTTTTTTTTTTCCTTTCTTTATTCACTTCTTGACCAAACTGCGTTCGGACGTTGTGCAATTTCCTCTTGACCTCTTCTTCGGGCGCGTCTATATCATTGGCTATTGCCTTTAAAGCGTTTTGTTTTTTAATTTTATTTTTATAGTCTTTTGAGGACGTGTTCCATAACTCAGGATAACTTTCTTGTTTTTCAATAGCCAAATGTATTTTTTCATTACTCCAAACGAATTTATTTTTGGCCATTTTTAAAAATTTGGAAAAAAACTCAAAAAAAAAACACAAAACAAAACTGAAAACAGAAGAAAACACCACAAACAGTTTACCCGACCTATACCGATAACTTCTGCAAGTTTACAAAGCACTAGCCGTGACGGGAAGTCGTGGAAGTTACTTCCAGAAGCAACAAACACGTGTTTTCACATAACTTCTGCAAGTCCCTTCTGCAAGCCGTAAACTTCTAGAAGTCGACTTCTAATAGGTGTTTACACGACAAAAACTTCTGGAAGTCACTTCTGGAAGCAACTTCCGCAAGAAAACTTGATTCAATTTCTGTTTATTTTATAGGTTATGTTCTGGCAACAGTTTATAATATAATGGGTAAGGGTAATTGCGTTGTCCCACCGGAGAACAATTTTTGTTAATACTTCGATGTCCCAGGTCCCTAAAAAAAGTACAATTCCACAGTAGACATCAGTATTACCATACTGGTATAATTTGTGCCACTAAGGCATAAGTTTTTTGGTTTTGGCACTTGTTTTTTGAAAAATTATGCCAATTGCCGTTTAGCAGAATTTCCTCAACGTTTTTAAATTTTTTTTATTTACCATAGAATAATTCTTGAAAACGAGAAACTTTGGCACATCTGACGTTTCCTATCGCACTCTTTGTGGTGTGGTCGGTGTGATAGAGAGATGTTTGACGAAAAGTGACTTACACCAAGTGGAATTGCAAAAATTTCAGACCTTAATTTTTCTTGTCGTTTTGGTGAAAACCTGAGAAATTTAAATGTGATTTACACTTATATATTGAATGTTATTGTTGGGATACATTTGTGTTGTATTGAACACAATAATTTTAACACACAAAACGAAATCCTGTTGTTGTTATTTTGTTGATTGTTTTGAATCATTGCCTCTATCTGGTAAAATACTAAAGCAATTCTTTTCAACATCCAAAGTTCATATCCCTCCAGGCCAAATGTCAGGAATTTGCTGAGCGAAAGAAAAGCTCTAGTTATAAGAATTACTCTATGCTTGGTATTCACCTCTTTGCGGATATGTTGGGAGCAAAATCAATTACAGGGTTGTCATGCTACAGTAATTTCGTACGGAAACATTTGTTTAGGGACAGAAAAATTTAATATTTCGACCACTCTGACAAACAAAGTATCTCCACAGGCTTAAAACAAAAAATGTAACTCACGAAACATCAGAAATAGGTTGACCATTTGAAAAATTTTTGTATAGAGTTAAATAACAAAATTATTTATGAATTTATTATTAGGGATGCCAAAATGTTTTCCTCAAATCAGGAGTGAAAAACCCGTTGCAAAACATACTTTTGTAACAGGAATACAATTATGGACGATTATCAAAAAACTTCAATATCACCATTTGAAGAAGTTTTGACGGTTTTAAGGGTTTTTCATAGAGTGGTGCAATTCGTATGGTAAAAATTTTTTTAAGAAAAATCGCCAAAATAAGAAACTCGCCGAAATACACAAATGGCTAGAACTCGGAATCGCTAAAATAATAAATTTTGTACCTCTATCTGAGACTTTAGCCAATGCATGTCGTCAATATGGTATCAGTTTAAAAATCGCTAAAACTAAAATTTTTCGCATAAAAAATTGCTAAAACACCCTTATATCTATATTTCGGAAACGGAGCGTCGAATCGAAAGAATAACTAATTTTTGTCTCCACCGACTCAATTTCAAATTTACTTCAACCCGTCTACATCGACCAATTTTAATTTCGTTTGACAAATCGTTGTTTAAGCGTAGTACTAAGCTAAAATTTATTTTCAGGCTCTCAACTAAAATCTATGTAAAATATCAACCTGCCTGTTTTACATAGACTTCATAGACCTGAAATCCAGGTGTATTTGAGTACTGGGAGTAATCAGAGGAGTTGATACACAGGGTGTCTAGTAATTTATTTTTCATACTCCTTTCGAAACAAAACGAAATTCCGTTGTTGTTATTTTGTTCGTTGTTTTGAACCATTGCCGCTATCTGGTATTAGTAAAGCAATTCTTTTCAACATCGAACGTAAATATCACACCAGACCAAATGTCGTAAATTTGGTGAGAGAATTATTGGGTCTACTGTAAGTATTAGTCTATGACCAGATCTGGGGATATCCATGAAACAGCTGATCGACTTTGTAGTAAGAAATTGATAGAAAAAGAGGGGATAGGCGAGGGAGCGATAAGCAACCAGAAGTAAACCATGCAGCAAAGTAAGTTTAAATAGTGTTTGATTGACACTAATGACAGCTAAATGACGTTCTATGTTAGTTGCATCGAACGAAAATACGCATTCCCTTCTATTTCTGTCCGTTTTATGACCAACCAAAGGGCAAAATACAAAATCAACTCAAAAAGAAATAAAGAACGTAAAGAAAGGGATAGAAAATCTTGTCTATTTCTCTGTGGCGAAATTACAAAAATTGCTCGTAGTCATCCGGTGGGGATGCCTTATAAGGGTTTTCCATAGACTGGACCAATTCGTATGGAAGACTTGTTTTTAAAAATCTCCAAAATTAGAAAATCGCTAAAATAAAAAATTACTATAACTTGGAAACGATGCGACCACTCACAAAAATTACTTTTTTACCTCCATAGGAGGCTTTAACCCATGGATGCCTTTAATACGGCATCATTTTTTGTTGTAAATCGCTAAACACTGTAATTGCAGAATTGAGTTTGTATATGGGCATTTCCAGGATCGAGAACGCGACATTCGTACGTCTTTAAATGAAAAAAATAAATGGCAAAAATTAACATTTTCACAAATGTTTTCTTACGAGTTTAATGCATTTTATCAACACTATTTTTATTATAAAAGAAAAGCTTTGAGGACTTGATGTTTTCAAATTATTTATAGAAAACAATGCATAGAGAACGCGACAAAAAATGGAAGTCATTTTTGACTTCATCTTTAAAAATGTGAAAGTCAACGAAATGTGGCGAGTAATTTGGAAGAAAATACTTAGAAACCGTAATAAAACAATGTAGTTTTCCATTTATATGCGTTGTTTTGATATATTTCTATTGTTTTATTTATTTATAAGTTTTATTAGTCATTTGTAACGCGACATTGTGAACGTGACAAGATTTCCACCTAGTTTCTGACAATAATTTTTTCATCAAATTTTATTTAGAAAAACAAAAAATATTACTTCAAAAGTTACAAATGTGACAATAATAATAATAATAATAAGAAATACATGCTTAGTAAGCGAAAAAATATTAGGAAATATTATTTTTTTTTGGAATATGCTGTTTGAGCTACTTGTATTTTAAAATGCTCATCGCAAGAAACATGATGAATTTTTCTCATCCCTGAAACATTTGGCGACTGTTCCCATTTTTTTAATATTGATGAAATCACAATTTCACCATCCTCAACATTTATAATACGAATTCCAGAAACATGGTTTTTCGCGCATTCGTAGAAATCAAAGGCATTATGAAGCAAGACTTTTTTGGTTTTCGTTATTTGCCAAACTTTTCTCTTCAATACGGCTCCAACCCCATCGACTGCACCCTTGCCATGCGACGATGCAAAATAGTTCCACTCAACTGCTTTGCATTCAAATTCAACCATAAAATCTGTTAAGCTATCAATTATGAACTTCTTTTAAAATTGCGAACTACTTCCGTCCGAAAATCGAAAATTTTTTTCAAAATGTCCATGATCTTTTTTTAGATCGTTAACAATTTTTGTTAAAAATAAGAAAACTTCAGCCTTGCTATGATTCAAACTATCACTAATTACAGCCAAAGATTCTGTTTTAATGCAAGTCCACGCAACGCTTGTAATTAAAATGCGCGCTTTGAATATCATTTTGAAAGACTAATCTATAATTTTCAGCGAAGTCTATCTGCAACACGAGTTCTCCGGTCTTTAAATTTTTCTTCACCTCGTCAAAATATTTTTGTTGAGCTCGCTTAACAAAGAAGTGCAGTTTAAACTGTGGCAATCGGACGTTTATCTCATGGATCAGCTCTGAAAATGGTGCAATAGTATTTCCCAAGGAGATTCTATTGTCTTCTCGACTCCAAAGTTGTCATTTAACATTTTCGTTTATAAGCCTTAAGTAGGCTAGTGGCACCAATTCATTGCACAAGTCATCAGTACATTTCTTGCAATCAGTGCTCATGCAAGTTTCAGTTTCAATATTGCAACAAACTGATTGCAAAAAGTTCACATGACTACTGGGAATTGTCGGAATTATTTTAGCACAAGTCTCTATTAAAAAACAAAAATTTGCATGATACATGCATACGTGTTTAGGCCGACATTGGTAAAAACTTGTTTTACTTATACCATTGCCAACTCTTTCTATGTTAAAGATTTCGAAAGCTTCTGTTACGGTCATTATCGTAAAACGCTTTGAAATTATCACTCCGTTACAAATAAAGGTATATTGTTTGACTGCAGACTGTACGCTTATGTCTCCACGGGAACAAAATTATTTTACTTGCGCAAGATTTGCGTCAGTTGTAGATTCCTTAACCTGGTTTTCTGTCGGACGTATTTGTTACACAGCGTTTTTAAAAGTATAATTTTTTTATCCAGCGCCTGATGTAAAGACATTTCTACATTTTTCAAAGCCTTTCCAAACGTTTGCTTACAATTATAAGGATTAACGACGACTTCTTCTTAGTTTGCATTGTTCTGAAGATTTTTCCTGTAATTTTGCTGCCTTAGACGATTTTTTTCCGATAACTTTTCAGAAGCTTCTTGTTTTTGTTCGCCAATTCCTTCAATTTCGCGCGCCGTATTCTCATTCTAATTGCAACATTTTCTAGGTACTTCTGGCGTTTGACCGGACCTGCTTTAATTTTTTCCAGATATCGTCGTAATGCTTCTTTTATATTATTTTTACCCATCTGCATAAAAAGTAAGCATATATGAAAAAAAATAATTTTTTGTTCTAATATGTCCAACTTACGATGGCGAACGCGACAAACTTTTAATTCAAATTAAAAGTTTCTAAAGAGCAAAAGCACACAAACTGTATTTTTTTACATTAAGCACAACGCGACACAGAAATATCATGGGAAAGAAACTCAAAAATTTACCGTTTGTCGATGCCTGCTTTGACTCTGTTTCTATTTTCCATAAAACTAATATATAATAAATAACAAGGGTTCGTATTTCGTGGGTAATGAGTTACCCTGGGTTACCCAGGGTAACCCATTATTATTGCCGTGGGGAATGAGTAGCGATCGTTTACCCCTTACCCGCAGGGTATGGGGAAAATAATGGGTACCTAACCACGACAATGGGGAATTACTCACCACGATTGAAAAAACCATTTTTTTAATTTAGCCACTTTTTTATTTTAGCGAGTTTTTTATTTTGGCGATTTTTCGAAAAAAAATCTTCCATACGAATTGGACTACTTTACGAAAACCCCTTAGAAATCCACTAAAATTGTTTATTTTTTCGATTGGACGCTCCGTTTTTGAGATATAAACATGAGGGCGTTTTAGCAATTTTTTTGTATAAAAAATTTTATTTTTAGCGATTTTTAAAAAAAAAAAAAGTGATGCCTTATTGGAGACACACATTGGTTAAAGCCTCCTTTGGAGGTAAATTTTTTATTATTTTTTCGATTGGACGCACCGTTTTCGAGTTTTAGGCACTTTTTTATTTTAGCGATTTTTTTATTTTGGCGATTTTTCGAAAAAAAATTCTTCCATACGAATTGGACCACTTTATGAAAACCCCTTGGAAACGCACAAAATTTGGTTAATTTTTCAATTGGACGCTCCGTTTCCAAGATATATACATTTTTTCTAATTTTTCATATTGTCGATCAAAAATGGGGATGAGTTACCCTGGGTAACCCATTGCCCATCGTCGTGGGTAGCTACCCATTATTTTCCCAATTTCCCTGAGCGTAATGGGAAATCGTGATGAGTAATTCCCTATTATCGTGGGTAGCTACCCATTATTTTCCCCATTGCCCTGAGGGTAATGGGTAATCGTGATGGGTAATTCCCCATTTCGTGGGTTGCTACCCATTATTTTCCCCATTGCCCTGAGGGTAATGGGTAATCATTATGGGTAATTCCTCACTTTCGTGGGTAGCTACCCATTATTTTCCCCATTGCCCTGAGGGTAATGGGTAAATGTTCATTACACATTCCCCACGACGATGTGTATGATTTACTCATGGGGGGGTAAATACGAAATCTGATAAAAACGAAAAGCGAAACAAGCAGTAAAATTCACCAAAAATTAAAAAAAAAATTTGTGAGATTTTGTGCAACTACTTCACAACAAAAACAAAAATATGCTGTAAACTCATTATAATCTTTCAATTCAAATATTTCTTTAACAATATAAAGGAAAAAAAACTGTTTAACAACTTTAAATTTTTTCGTCGTGGTGGACCTTTTTCTGGAAATGCCCATATATTCGATTGATGATCAATCGATTGATATCAATTCAGGCACAGTAGTTAGGCATCTGATGATGAACTTGACACGGAGTTCGAAACTAGTCATGCCAGTGAGTGTGTGTTGAACTGAATTGTCTATTATTTCCAACAGAAACTAAACCATTTTTCAATTCGAAAAATGTCCATGACTTGGAAGCTTGTAGTATGAATTTCTCATACATTAACCAAAAACTAATAAAAATCGGTCATAAAAATTCAAATTCAAATAAATCAAATCCAGTCAAAAAAATAACACCGTTTTGCGGGTCTCTGAAGGTTTTTTTATGCAGAGGACCAATTCGCATGGAAGAACTTTTTTCAAAATATCGCCAATATAAAAAAACCGCTATAACTCAGAAACGTTGCGTCCAATGGCAAAAATAATAATTTTTTAAACTCCAGGAGAGACTTTAAATAATGGATGTCTTTAATACGGCATTTAGCGATTTTGATATTTTGGGGAATTTTTGAGAACAAAGTTCTTTCATGCGAATTGGACCACTTTATAAAAAAACCCGCGATTTTGTGGTTTTAAAAAAAAATCTTCCATGTGTATTGGACCATTTTATGAAAAGTCTATAGAAACGCCTAAACATTTATATTTATTGATATTTTTCGATTTGACGCACAGTTTCCGTGATATACTCGTATACTCCGGTTCACTTATTTAAAGGCACAAAAAATTCCATATTCAGCAGCCTGTATCTTTTGCAATTTGTAACCGATTGTAGAATTTTAAAATGGAAATGGAAGCTAGACATCTTGAGATATAAAAAAAAATCATGACAATAGTGGTTTCTTAACTAATGAACTTTTTTTGAGCAATTTATAAAAAAAGTCAAAAAATGTGCTATTTTTTGGTTCACTTGAAAATAATTAAATAAATAATTTTAATGAAAAACAGTTTTTCTTGTTTTTTAATTTATTTTACTTTATTTAAGAACTAATGGGTAATGAGTACAACCCCCTTTGTTTTTAATAACTTCAAATATACGGGTTTTCATTGAGAGATAAAGAGAATTTATATAATCCAATGAACTTTGATTCCAAGCATCCTTAATGGCCTGAATTAGTGAGTGCTTGTCATCAAATTGTCTACCTCCTTCATAGACCTTACGAGATAACCAACCAAAGTTTAGATCTAACGAATAGGGTGGCCAGTCAAGAATATTAACATTTTGGCTTGCAATGAACTCCTTTACTACTCTGGCGTTATGTATAGAGGCATTATCCTGTTACAATATCTAAGATATGGGACCAAATAGTTCACTGAACTTCGGAAAAGCCGATTCCAATAACGTTTTATAGCTTGCACCAGTCATTTTTGTAACGTAATTCGTAATAGCACCCCGTACGTAATAGCAGCCCACACCATATCGCCGCGCTCTCGGCTGTTATGTCGGTTCAATAAACGCTTTTCTTTGCGCAGATTATGGAAATAATACTCGTAGTTGTAGCCATCAGGCCCATCCGAATTAAACTTCTTCTCATCCGTAAATACAACGGTTCTCCAGTCATTTATATGACCTCTTGGCTGCACATCCCATACCATGTAGTCTCTTGCGAATTGAAGCTGCTTTTCCTTACGAGGAGCATTAAGTGGCGGCTTTTTTTGTAATTTCAGACAATTAAGATACTCACTGATGACTTGCTCGCTTCCACTCCAGCTTGAGCTCTTATTTTTGACTGAATTAGAAGCAATTCTGATGATTTTTCTTTTCTCATACGTAGATAAAGACAATGAAGCCTTCCTTTATAACTTTTTCCATACCCCTCGGGGTTCTTGATGTAATTGTCAACAACTGTTGGGATCCGTCGAATCGAATTTTTTTAGCTATTGCTCGGTTAGAATATCCCTTAGAACGGTAAACATCGATTGAAGATTTTTCCGATAGATTTAAAATTTTTTGTTTTGCCATTTTGACTCGTAAAATGATTAAGATGTAATAAATTGTAATAAACAAACGTTCCCTACAAAAAATCATCGCTTACTTTAAAAATAATAAAAAAAATAATAAAGAGCCTTCATTCAAGTGAACCAAAAAAATAGCACATTATTTGACTGTTTTATAAATTGCTCAAAAAAAGTTAAGAAACCACTATTGTCATGATTTTTTTTTGTATCTCAAGATGTCTAGCTTCCATTTCCATTTTAAAATTCTGCAATCGGTGACAAATTGCAAAAGATACAGGCTGCTGAATATGGAATTTTTAGTGCCTTTAAATAAGTGAACCGCACTGTATGTAGACACAAAAGTGTTTCAGCGATTTTTTATTCGAAACGTTTTAGTTTGAGCGATTTTTTTAAAGTGATGCGTATTGAAAACATCTATGGATTATCCTATGATTACAACCGGTTTCTGGTGAAAGCAAAAAATTTATTGTTTTTGCGATTGCACGCGCACCGTTTTCGAGTTATAGCCGTTTTTTTTTATTTTAGCGATTTTTTAATTTGGCGATTTTTTGAAAAAAAAGTGCTTCATTAAGCATTATGAAAAACCCTTAAACACCCTGAAAATAATTTGTTATTTTTTCGATTAGACGTACCGTTTCCGAGATATAGGCATTTTTTCTTAAATCCATTCTAGAATGGGGAAGGGTTAGCCTGGGTAACCGTGGGTAATGGGTAAAAGCCGCCAACACATTCCCCATATGTAATGGGTAATCCCCATGTGTAATGGGTAATCCCCATGTGTAATGGGTATTTTCCCCATACCCTGTGGGTAATGACTAACCGTTATGGGTAATTTCCCATTGTCGTGGGTAGGTACCCATTATTTTCGCCATACCCTGTGGGTAATGGGTAAACGTTCATTACCCATTCCCCACGGTGATATGTACGGGTTACACATGGGTGGTAAATACGAACTCGTGAAAATAATTCTTTTTTTTTTTAATATTTCATCCATTACTTACCATGATATATGATAATGGTGTGGCCGGAGGTACTGTTGTCGCAACCAGTTCCATGTTATGCAGCCATGGCTGTAGGCATTGCAATAAAAGTGTGCGAACATCCTCGCGAGCTGTTTGAAAACGATGAGTGATTTCTAAGAGAAAAACAAAATAAATTACGAAAAATTCATTATTTTCATTTACGATTTTCGGTTATTTTAATTAAAGAGAACGGTCTCCAACCCTTTAAAAACTTACCCGAAAACATTGACATTGTCAGCTCTGGCCTTAATTGGGCCAATTGTTTCGATAGAAAACGTTGAGAGCGACAGTAAGCACTGCTGAGCAACACATCCAGTGTTCCCACTTTGTCATCTTCTGCAATTGAAAACAAAGCGTAAATGAAAGGATACAACAAACAAAGAAGGTAAGAGGGTCATTAGGTACATTGTTAGTGTTAGTAAAGTGTCATCAAATTAAAGAACACACTGCACCCTGACCTAACTTAAACGAAGCGGACATGGTGATAATTAAATATCTATGTTATCGTAATACTACGGAGTTTACGTAGTTTCTATTGTCGTAGAGGTCTCAGTCATCAACCGCAACTGTCTATACGATTTAACTACCTCCAACAAAGGTCTATAGCACACTGAATGTCTAAAGGACATGGTAATCTGTGGAATAAGCAATCAGACAACCATACAAAGAGATTGTGGAAGATATTCCAGTATTCGTTAAGAGAAAAACGACATTTGAAATTCTCTTAACTACTTGCGTGCATAGAGACTCATCAATTTTTTATTTGTCAATGGCACAAGACAATTTTATATGAAACTTTCTGCCCCTTGTAATACAGTAGTTTGCAGGCAATCGAAAATTTTTAAATTAAATTTTAAAGTTTAAGAAATTCCTACTCAAAAATGCAAAATTCTTAAACGTTAGACAATGAAACTCTACCCATAATGCAGCCCACTTCCTTCCGGCATTCAAGGAAGTTTGATCAGCACATTTTATTATCCTACGATTAACAAAACTCAACGAAATGAGAATTGTTTCAAACATTTTCAGACATTTTCAACCACCACCTTTTTTTTACAGTTTTGCATAAAATTACTGTTTTTTAATGTTGGTAGTGTGTACTTTTGTAGGATAGTAAATATTTGAAACAATTCCCAATAAGTTGAGTTTTGATTGTACTGACAAGTAGAGACCGGCCGACACTGTCGAACCGAAACCACGCACGAGTACTTGACAACAAAGCAAAACTCGCCCGAAACTGAACGGAGGCCGAACATGTTGTGACTGTCGATTTAATACGGTTCTTAAATATTCATGATAAACATAAAATTGGAAATATAAAAAACATCACTTTTTATTTAATCAATGTATTTCGTTGAAAAAAAGAACAAATAATCAGTTCCTGTTTCTCGATGACGAACAAAATTTTACGTACGTATTCCAGTGGACAGAAATTTCATCTGAGTTTTACAATCTTGTCAATTGAAGTGAAACGTAAAGGAAAAATGTCTCTATTGTTTGACCTGGAATTTGCGATCAAAGATAAACTCAGTCCATCCAAAACCGTTGCCTTCGAACCGAATTTCAATCGAATTCTAGTGACTGGATTTCGTTCGAGATCGAGGAACGGGGCAAATGTTTTATAATTGCATTTTATAACGAAAAAAAATCCTCTGCATTTAATATAACCTTCCAGCAGCACTGGTCATGCTTTTCCATGATGCACAGTCAGAGGAGCCAGAAATACAGCAACTTCTCTACGTTTTCAACTGGACTTTAAGATTCGTGTGCACAATTAGTGCTTTGGAATTCGTACACGCTGAAAACTCGGTCTTTTTTTCTTATTTGTATACAAATATAACGTGTGTTCGGAAATTGTCGCAAAATATATATTAAAAAAAATTCTTTCGGCGGCGGTCACCTCGCATAGTGACGGCGACACTATCGAGTATTTAGCCATGAAAAAGCTTCTCGAAATACCGTTCGGAATCGGTGTAAAAACTGTAGGTCCCAATCAGTGAGTGAAAAATTAGAAAGCGCACAGCTCACTGGTTGTGAGAAGCTCTCCCCAATCCCTATGGGATGTAATGGGAAACGGTTTTTTTTTTTTTTTTTTTTTTATAGTATGCTTGAGTCCAAACACATTTTGTTTGCTATTCAACATTACATGTTTGTGACACAATGATTAATATGTTATAATATGTGTGTTTGTGATCCAACTTCAGGTTTGTTTGTGATACAAAGCTTTGCTTGGTGCACTGTTTCCTTCAAGTTGTCTCCCCTCTATGTTATGTCGAGAGCAAAATAATGAGTCATTCGTGTAAGAATGGCCAACGACTGCGATAGTCGAAGCCCTTTATATGCTTGGAAAATCAATGAATGAAATGACTACTGGAAGCATAAATTGACTATCAGAAATACCAACACGGATACACTCAAAACAATATTTTAGTAAACACAGCAGAAAAGTCTGCTGAAAAGGGGAAAGCAAACATATTTGCCATTTTAGAAAATATATGTTTGTTGTTTCAGCAAACGGTATGTCAGTAATTTTATAAACCCTGCAAAAGGTTTGTTCTTATGGCAGTTTGTTTGCTGTAATAACAAACAAACTGACTGCTGATACGTAGCATACATTGTTTGCTGTTAAAAACAAACGTTATTTTTTGAGTGTATATACATATACACGAAAAAAAAGAATTGGTAAATTCAAATAATTACAATTATATGAATAAAATTTCTGGAATTCAAATATTCATTTCTTTAAATTGAACAAAAAATTCTTGAAATCAAAATACTTTGTTATCTAGATTTTCGAATTCAAATTATTTGATTTTACAACAAAATATTTTTGCTTAAAAAGCTTCCTTAATGAATTAGTAAAATCAATTCAAACTTTAGAATTTTTAACCACCTCATATTTGTTGAAATTTTGCCTCGAAATATATGATTTTTCAAATCATTATAATGAGTTTTTCATGACGTCACAGCCTACGAGAGAATTTTGTTTTTGATGATACTTAGGGATCTTCGATCGATACTAATTCGCATATGTAAATTGCATAATTCAATTTGTATATATACGATTGATGATCAACCGATGATATCAATTAGGGTAGATCAGTTAGGCGTCTGACGATGAACTTGTCACGGAGTCATGCCAGGGAGTGCGCTTAATAGAATTTTCTATTATTCCAACAAAACCCAGCCATTTTTCAATTAGAGAAATGTTCCTGACCCCTTGTAAGTTTGTAGTATGAAAACTAACGCAATTGGTCATAAAATTCAATTTAAAAACGGCAATATTTGTTCAAAAATATTCCAGAACGTAAATTGAGTTTAAATTATGTTGTATGTATCCAACAAAATCACTTGCAAATTGTAGGGATTAATTGAATAATTTACCAATTTTTTCTTCAATACTGATAAATTTTTTTTTTTTTAAAGCCAGAAATATTTCTTTAATTTGACTAATTTTAATTTTTTTTATTCGTTGAATTTTCAAAATTTATGAATAATATTTCTAATTGTAATTCGTTAATCAATACATACAATTAATTAAACCAAGGAATGTTTTTGTTGAATCAAAGATTGACAAATAGAATTCTTTGAAAATAAGAATTAAAGATTTGTAATATTTACAAATGTTTTCTTGAAACTAATGAATTAAATTTCTGTTTTAGCAAAAACCGTTGGATGTAAAACAACAAATCTTCTTTTCTTACATCAGATGAACTATTTCTATGACTGAAAATTATACAAAAAATTCATTGAAATCGGACGCGACATTGTCCGATACATACAATTTTTTTTCTGTGTATGTATATAAAAGTGGAGTTGAAAGGTTCGTTTATGATACTTTCGGAAAAAATTATACAACTTTTTTAAAATTGTATTTGGTTAATCCTGTTTGGCCGAATAAATGTGATAAAAAGTGTAAAAAGAATATATTTTTAATTGATACTGGAAGAATTCTGCGGATTATGTCTGTGCGTTATAATAACTGTCTTCCAGTTTACAAAACAAATAGCTTACGCTTTCAGTAACCCTATCAACAGACTTGAGTTATCTACCACGAACGACTAAAACAGCAACTGCAATTTAACAATTGCTTTGACCACCGCAATCATTAGTCAGTTTCTTACGATAGACTGTTGGTGTCGGTTATAAGCATAGAGTAAGTAATCTCATACTAGAGAGAATATTTGTCTCATCTGACAATTCCTTTCACACTCTTCTTGATGCGGTCGGTGTGATAGAGAGATGTTTGACGAAGAGTGACATACACCAGGTGGAATTACAATAACTTCTTGCTTTAATTGTTCATGTCGTTTTGGTGAAAAACTGAGAAATTTAAATGTGTTTTACACTTTTTAATGACTGTTATTGTTAGCAGACATTTGTGTTGTATTTAACACAATAATTTTAACACACAAAACGAAATGCCGTTGTTGTTATTTTGTTCGTTGTTTTGAACCATTGCCTCTATCTGGTGTTAGTAAAGCAATTCTTTTCAACATCCAACGTTCATATCACCCCAGGCCAAATGTCATAAATTTGCTGAGAGAACTATTATGTCTACTATAAGTATTAGTCTATGGTTTTAAGTTATGTAGTCGTAGTTGTAAGAGATGAAAACATTGTGTATGTATGCGGTTTAGGATGTTCAAACCATAGAGAAATAAACAAAAGTCTCTACCCCTCTCTTTACGCTCTCTCGATGACGACGAGGTATTCGTAGTAGGCCATTTCATCGAGTTCAAGTTGCTGTTGTAGTTTACGTTTTGGTTGGATATAAAACGAACAGAAATAAAAGGGAGTGTGTATATTCGTTCTATGCAACCAGGGAGTTGCTATGGCACAGCTGATCGAAAATGTACTAGGCAAATGATGTAGAATGAGAGACCAAAGAAGTAAGGAACTAATTTTAAATAGTGTTTATTGATACTAATGACAGCTAAATTATGTTTTATGTTGTTTGCATTGAACGAAAATACGCATTCCCTTTGATTTCTGTTCGTTTTATGTCCAACGAAAGTGTAAAATTGGTAAAATACAGCAGCAAATAAAACTCGATGAAATGGCCTACTACCTCGTCATCATGAAGAGGCATCGAAGAGAGTAATGGAAACTCTTAAGTATTACTCTATGATGCAACCACCAACATGTACTCAACGATTTCAACTTAGTTTGGTACATGGTTTGCTTCTGGTTGCTTATATCTCTTTCGCCTAGCCACTCTGTTTTCTATCAATTTCCTACTTCATAGTCGATCAGCTGTGCCATGGATACCCCCTGGTTAAAAACAGGAGGTCGAAAAACAGGTGAACTCCGTTTCAATACTAGTAACCGCTCGTCGGGGGTTTAAAAAACGTAGTTTTCGAATAACCAAAACCCGTAGTTTTAATGTCGTTAACCGGTTTCATTTTAAAACTTCACATCTACAATGCTACTAAAAATTTCCCATTTGTTTTAATTCAGTTCAGTTCAATTCAATTCAATTGAATTGAATTGAATTGAATTGAATTGAATTGAATCAATTAAATTCAATCAATTAAATTCAATCAATTCAGTTCAATTCAATTAATGTTAATTATCAATTCAATTCAATTCAATTCCATTCAATTAAATCCAATTCAAGTCAATTCAACTCAATTCCAATCAATTCAATTCAATTCAATTAAAATCAATTCAAATCAATACAACTGAATTCAATTAAATTCAATTGAATTCAGTTCAATTCAATTCAATTCAATTCAATTCAATTCAATTCAATTCAATTCAATTCAATTCAATTCAATTCAATTCAATTCAGATCAATCCATTTCAATTCAAGTCAATTCTATTCAATTCAATTCAATTCAATTCAATTCAATTCAATTCAATTCAATTCAATTCAATTCAATTCAATTCAATTCATTTGAATTCAGTTCAAGTCAATTCAATTCAATTCAATTGAATTCAATTCAATTCCATTCAATTCAATTCCATTCCATTCCATTCTATTCCATTCCGTTCCATTCCATTCCATTCCATTCCATTCAATTCAATTCAATTAAGATCAATTCAATTCAATTCAATACAATTCAATTCAACTCAATTCAATTCAGTTCAGTTGGGTTCAGTTCAGTTTATGTCTTGGCCATCTTAAATACGAATTTAAATTCACTCGGATTTAATTCCTTTTAACATGCAATATATTGTCAATTATGGCGAGTGATTAAAAGGAAGTATATTCTGAGGATATGTGTTTTAGCAGTTATGCTCTTGACTTTTAAGAGGGAGAGAGAACTTTAAAGAAGTGCCGGCTAAATTGTAAACAATAACAAAGACAATAACGCTGCCCTTGCCGACCATTTTGTGACGTTTAATTCATTCATTCATATTCATATCAGAATAAATTATTTTTATGAATGGATTTTGATGTCTCTCGAAGGAATTGAATGAGACTAATAGGAAGACAGATAGATGGATAAAGAGAGAATAAATGCTACAGAGAGAGCTACTGGAATCTATTAAAAAAATGTACTCAATGTCCTAAAAAAGTGCAAAATAATAATAATAAAATAAAAATAAATGCACAAATTTTAAATTATTAAAAACAAAACTTATTTTTAAAAATTCTGGTCATCCATTAGTTCATTTGGCACACGGCCTAATTTCAAAAGTAACGTTGAAATAAAAAACTTCGAGGTGAATTTCAAATATTAAGAGAATTTGAAAATTTTCTGGAGAAAAAAGTGCAAAGTATTCAAACAAAAAGTGCTAAAATATGTTTTGAAAAAAAAATAAAACCTTGCAACACTGGACTGGGAAAGTTAGTAAGAGCATGCTCAAAGAGCCCCTGGCTAATTTTAACCGGCAAATTTAAGAGCAACATTCCTTGCTGTCTGGAATATTACTGTGTCCTACGGGAAACGAAGTAACAATTGTTGAATATGGGAAGGACTTTAAAAGCAAATCACATTTGTTGGTTTACTTGCAGTCATTGGCGCGTTCTTTTCTTGTTAACATAGAAAAGCAGAAAAATAAAAAAAAACAAAACGATTTAACCAGATACTGTGTAACCACGCGAAGTGTTTAAAGTGAAATTAAAGAGTGAAAGTGAAGAATTTAAAGGAGGAATATAAAAAGCTGTTTGTTAAACAACAATTTCCTTAAAGAAATTTATTTAATGAAAAAATAGTTAATGGAAAATACAAATTAATTTAATTGTTTACATTAGAATGAAAATTGATGATCAAAGGCATTAAAACAAAATTAAATAAAAAAAATTTTAAATTGGAAATTTAAAAATACAAACCGAAATCATAAAAGGTGAATATATAATAAAATGTGATGAAACGTTAAAAATTTAAAACCAAAAATTTACAAAAAAAAAAAAATACATTTAAAACCAAAAAATTACTCCTGATATCTCATATATTCCTTGGATAAGGATATAATTGAATTGGGTAATTCTGTGATTTCTGACAATAACCAATTAAGATGAAAATAAAGGAAATTTGGTAGGATATAATGTTTGCCAATTATAAATTTAAAAAACATCAATTGAAATTTAAAACAGATCGATTCAACTTTAAAAAAGACATCAGTTGAAATTTAAATACATCGATTGCATTTTAAAAGACCGAAATTGAATGTATGAATGTGCCAAGCGAAATTTAAAAAACATCAATTGAAATTAACAACATGTTAATTGTAAAATAGTTATAAGTATTTTAATTTTGTTATTTATTTACTTATTTCAATATCCGAGCCTATAAGGCTGAAAAATCTAAATTTTTGTCGTTTTGATGCAAATATAACGTTTTTGTAGCTTGTCGCAAATATAGTATACTTGAGTCCAAACACATTGTTTTTGCAGTTCAATATTATATGTTGGAGACACAATGATTAATTTGTTATTATATATGTTTTTGTGACTGAAATATGGTTTTGTTTGTTGCTGCTGATGACAAAACGTGACAGACAACAAGAAAAGCAGCAGATCTTCAATTAATGACACCAATGCTTGTAAAAATATATGTACATCGTTCCTGCAATATGTTCATGGGGCAATTTTTTTGCGTACATATATGGTTACAAATGTCTACAAAACAAAAATTAAAAATACGGCGCCACGAAATAACCCCCAAACTCGAAAATGAAATAATCCCCAATGAAATAACCCCCAAAATCAAATGAAATAACCCCCAAAATGAAAAATGAAATAAAGCCCAAACAAGATAAAAATAATCCCAAATTAGAACTGAAAGAACCCCCAAAAGATATCGGTACTACCGCCTAATGAAATAACCCCCAAAATAGAAAAGAAATATCCCCCAAATGAAGCAAGCCCAAAGTAAATGAAATAAACCCCAAAATAGTTATTATTAATTATAATATTATTATTAAAGAATTTAGGGGAATTCATTGTTGTAAAAAGGGTAATTTCTTACGGAAATGAAATAAACCCCAAATAAGATAAAGTAACCTCCAAAACCAAAACCACAATGAACCTACCCTCAAAAAAAAAAATTGGGGCGTTTTTCATTTGGGGGTTATTTCATTTTGAAATAATCCCCAAATTAAAAATGAAATAACTCTCGAAAAATAGGAAATTATCCCCAAATTCGGTTTTCCTCATTTTTTTTTTTGGGATTATTTCATTTTCGAGTTTGGGGGTTATTTCATTGGGGGTTATTTAGTGGCGCCTAAAAATACCATCAATTGAAATACAGGGTGGTTCATGACTGGACAAATTTCACCAGCGTATTCCTTGGCTTATTTCATGAAAATATGCCCATCTACGACCATCCCCGAAAATACAAGAGGGCGAAATGGCAGCGGTTTGAAAATTTTCGGATTGGTAATCGGAGCTTACTAGGGTAAAATTGCTACGAGACCTTTAAGAGACCTTTCAGAAAATTAATAACAAAGTGAAATCGCCGATATACGGAGCTTTAAAAGGCTGTGGAAAAAACAACATAAGAACGTGCACATAACCTCAATTTTCTGGCAGATAACTTGTGTTTTTTTTCTCTTAAAAAATAGCCCTACCTCTAACCTTTCCAAAATGCCCTAAACGAAGCCCAGAGGTGTTACCGTTTCAAAGTTCAGCCAAAAATTTCAACAAAATAAAATCTGTTATTTCGCTTCCAAAAACAAAAAAAAATGTTTGCATTTCAGTCATATGATCATAACTTTGGAACAGCTTCGTTTAAGGGATTTTGGAAAGGTAAGAGGTATGACTATTTTTTAAGAGAAAAATCCGACCACTGGTTCAGAACTTAGCTAATTTACTTTAGTACCATCTGACCACCAATCCGTAAATTTTCAAACCGCTGCCATTTCGCCCTCTTGCATTTTCGGGGATGGTCGTAGATGGACATATTTTTATGAAATGAACCAAGGAATACGCTGGTGAAATTTGTCCAGTCGTGACTGAACCATCCTGTTCACCCTATAGGACACATCTATTGAATTCAAAAAAAAAACCACCTGAAATTTAAAACACATCAATTGAATTTTAAAAAACATCGATTGAAAATTGACAATTTAAGGCAACATCAATTGGGGTTTAAAAGACAAATTCTGTTTAAAATTTAAAATAGAACTGAAATTTAAATATTCTGTTTACAAATTTACAATACTTCAATTGAATGTGAAAACATCAATTCAAATTTAAAGACATCAATTGCTGATTCAAAGGAATTTAAAAATTTAAATTAGAATTTAAAAGAAATCAAATGCAATTTAAAAATCGAATACATAAAATAGGCTAATGATTGTTTAATTGCAACTAACGAATTTTAAATTACAATTAATATACTTTAAATTCCAATTGATGTCTTTTAAATTTCACTTGACATCCTTGAAATCTCAACGAAACTTTTAAAATTTCAATTGATATCTTTGTATAATCAGTTGCTGTTTAATAAATTTCAATTAATGTTTATATATTGATTTCGTATTGATGTATTTTAATATTAACACACAACCTAAATTTCAATGGTTATATTTCAATTTCAAATAGAATTTTCGAATTTCAATTGACATTTTTCAAACTTAAACTTAAATTCTATTTTAATTTCATATAGAATTTTCGAATTTCAATTGATATTTTTCAAACTTAAATTGATAGTTCTTAAATTTATATTGGAAATAGAGCAGTGGCCGAAACCGAAAAACATGTAAAAATGTCAGCAGTTTTTTTTTCGTGAGCCGTTTTCTTAAAAGCAAAATTATCAACCAAACCGAAACCCTTAATGTCGGCTAATCAGTTTTTACTTAAACTGTGTCAATATCATTAAACTTTCAGACTTTAAATTTTCACAATTGGTGGATGCGACAACCCTATCAACAGAGAGGACTTTGAACCATGCAAAACATGATTTCAAGTTTAATTTTCCCAACTGAATTGATATCCAGAATTAAATTCATATTTGTTGATACTTAATTGAAAATAGAGTCGTGTTCGTAACCGAAAAACTGCCATAAATTTATATCCCGTTTAACTGCAAACCTACTTCTTAAAAAAAGTAATTTCCAAGCAAACCGAAACCCGGATATTTGACGCCGGTTATCACTCAGGTTATCACGCAGGTCGATCACTCACCAGGAGTCCCAAAACGAGGATTAGAAAACCCTTAGTCGTAAGATGTAATAAAAATCCAAAATATACGAACGAGTGCGAAAAAGCTAATTAAAACCCCACGTAGCTCTCTCGCTTTTAATGCATTACCGCACGCTCTTTTTCTTCTCAAAGGAGTAAAACGGGCGAATCGGGAGCAGCTTGCGAAACGTAAAACTGTTATATAGAGAGGTAATAAAAAACGGATGCAACAAATGAATATGAATTGAAGTTCTCGATATTAAAATAATTTGTACCAAAAACTTCATGCCTTTATCACAAACTACATAGCATGCTCAAGAAAGTACATAAAGTGATAAAAAAAAAAGGTATAAAAATGCACGTAAACTGTACAAAAAGTACACAAAGTGCTCAAAACTTATATTATGGGTAGCAAACAAGTACATAAAGTGTATCATCCCACCCTGATGAATTTGAACGTGTAGCTCGACGACAGCACGTACATTGTTTGCCTGTATGAATTGTGTTGTCTTTCACAAAAAATCATGACTAATGGAAACCGATGTTTCTGTGGAGATAAAAAGAAGTTTCTGCAAATGTTTTCTTGTTTTTTTGCTCGGGATATTTATCGGACATTTGCACTATAAGGCTTCTCATCGGAATTGAATTTTCGTCTGCATTTAGTTTGATGAATTTTTCAATAGCACAATTCGAAACTACCGCTGATAACACTAGCCAACAGTCGTTTTGTTATTTGGTTCTAGCATATTTTTTCTCATTGATTTTGACCTACTGAACACGAAAATGAGTTTTAAAAATTTTTCTGTTGATTGGTTTTCGAGATACAAATTTTTGAACTTTTTTTTTAAATTTTTGGAGGTACACTTACAATTTTGAGCATATCTTTCGTCTTCTTTGACGTATTTGATCCTACTACTACTCAAATTAAAGCAAATTGAGCCGTCTACAACTCATTCTCAGAAAATTTTCAAATCGGGTGAGTAGTTTTGATGTTGGCGGCTTAAAAAGGTTAAAAAACTGCGTTTTTTTAGTAAAAATGTGGCAGAAAAATTCATATAAAATATAAAACGCGATGCTAACAGCGATTTTGGTTTTTTTACGTATAGCTGGCATTTTTCCAAAGAAAATAAGCACTTACTTAACAAAATCTGACAACAAATGGCGGACTTATAATTTTTTTGGTAAAACACCGAAATTCCGCTATTTCACGATATTTTGATTTTCATTATTTGCACAGCATGTCCACCACATGTCCTCCAAGTCCATATTATCCAATTGGGGCCAAAAATATTCGGTTATCATTGAACGGTAGCGATTCGCATTCACAGTAATGTGCCGGTCTTGATCATCACGGAAGAAGTACGGCCCAATGACGCCGCCGGCCCATAAACCGCACCAAACCGTAATTTTTTCGGGATGCAATGATGACTCATGAATTACGTGTGGATTGCTGTCTGACCAATAACGCATATTTTGCTTATTGACGAAGCCATTCAGCCAGAAATGACATTCAGAATTCAGAAATTGGACGTAGCGCTCATAAAGTTGAGGCCACTAACTCCAAATTTCGGTAGTAAATTTTAATAATTTCGACTCGTTGTTGGTTCGTATTTCTTTCCATGATGAAATGGCAAACCTTACTGAAGAGAAATGTCAAGCGGGAAAAAATATGGCGTCGTTTGCTGTCCCTATCGATTTATTGTTTGAAAGCCCTTTATTTGGATATAAAACTGATAGAAATAAAAGATAATGTGTAGTTTCTTAGATTGCTGCATGGTTTGCTTCTGGTTGCTTATCGCTCTTTTTTCTATCAACTACCTACTTCCTAGCGGGGGTATCCATAACACACCTGATCGACTATGAAGTATGAAATTGATAGAAAACAGAGTAGATCGTAGAACGATAGATAAGAGTCGCCATCCTTCCCTTTACGTTCTCTCAACGGTGATGAGGTTGTAAGTCATTTAATCGAGTTCCAGTTGCTGTTGCATGTTACTCTTTGGTAGGACATAAAACGGGCAGAAATAAAAGGGAATGCCTATTTTTGTTCAATGCATCCAGCATAAAACATAAGTTACTTTTCATTAGTATCAATCAAAAACTATTTAAACTTAGTTTGCGGTATGATTTGTTTCTGGTTGCTTATTGCTCTCTCGCCGATCTGCTCTGCTTTCTATCAATTTCCTACCTCATAGTCGATCAGCTGTGTCATGGATGATACCCTCTGGTATAGTATAGGAAGGGCAATTAAAGCCTTGCGGACCATCCGACTTCTTCCCATGGGGTTGTTTGAAGTTCAAAGTGTATGTCCACATGAAAAAGTGAGAAGAAAGTGAAAAGTGTTGGAGAATTGCAGAAAAGGAGCTCATTGCGCCAGCCGCTCTGGCGGCGACCATTTACGCGACATATTCCATATTCCACAAGTGATCAAACCAAATGTGCACGGTTCAAAATAAACGAAATATCATTTCACAGTAACTAATTTGTGTTTATGTTTTTTTATTATTACCAAAAAGCATTAGAAAGGTTAATACGATCCACCCTGTAAATGAAACCTATATACGCTGAAAAATCTGTACTTTTTGTTGTTTGGATGCCAATACAGTTTGCTTGTCGCAAATATAGTATTCTTGTGTCCAAACACATTGCGTTTGCTATTCAATATCATATGAGATTCATTGGTTATACTATATGTTTTTGTGACACCCAAATATGTATTTGTTTGTTGAAAACTGCTGAAAAAACGTGACAGACAATAAAGACCAATAAAGAACAGCAGCAGATCTTCGTTTCGTGAAAACAATTCTTGCACACATATACATACATGCTTCCAGCAATATGTTTTTCAGGCCAAACGTTATTTCGAAATCTGTTTTCAATTTTTGTAAGAGCGCAAAGTCGCGAAACCGTTTATTTTAGGTCACAATTGGATTTACTGCGGGTCTATTCAAGATACTATTAAAATGGGGGTTATAATCTTCTCAACTGGGGCCACAAGATGTACTAGGAAATTGTAGAAGTTTTTTTTTTATATTTTGGCCGTAACACTTGTAGGTTCCATATATCGTCGGTGGGATTTATAAAAACCCCATTTAAAAAAAAAAGAAATTTCAGGGATGCAACAAAATTAATCACCAGAAGTTATACTCGATTGTGAACTAAAATAAATCAAAAACGATGTACAAGTAGACAGTCAAAATTTATCTTCTCTCAAATGCTAACAAACGCAACGAGTGAAACCCTAGTCATTCTGTGTTCTCTCTCTTAATCTCTTCATTGAATATTTCAATACACGAGCAGCTTTTTGATAGTGTTATTGTATATAACTTTACAAATTCCAACCATGTTTAAGTAAAATTACATAAACCATGCAAAAAGTATGAAATAATCAAGATATGACGCGTGAGAGAAATGCCTTTGAGAGAATTTCTGGCACTTTTTGGTTCTCTTTTACCAGGGTTGCCAAATTGCGCACGTCTTCTCGTCGTCTAATTCTAGATCGTCTTTGAATAAATCTCTTTTAGTTATCTTATACGGCATTTACACCGACCAAGTTTAGCAGATTTCGAAGGTTAACTCCGTTAACCCACGCTAACCCAGAAGATTACACATACAATTTTAATCGGTAACAACTGAAGTTTAATTTTAAAACTCATTTTAAACAGGTGTACATTTTGATACAACGCTGTTAGTTACTAAAATAATGCAACCATAATAAAAACATACACAAAAAATCAACTTTTTGACAGACTGAAGCCGATCGAAAAATTTCCGACGCGTTGCCGCCACCAAACATTTTTTGAAGTTCACGACGCCGCCAATATAATTGAATCTTTCTGGTTTAAAATGTCAGCCGATTGTATCGACTGGCTCGATGTGACCCACCGATCAAACTTTAATGGTTCAGTTATTTTAAGAACATCAACATTTTATACAAAACTGGTAAATCCAATTGCAGCCAACTTAATTTTAATGTTGTAGCGCCGTCTTCGACAATTTAGTCTCGACGCGATATTTGTCTATGCACGGAGTTGCCACCTAAAATGTCAATTTAAACTCAAATTGGGTGGTGTAACCGGCAAAGATTAGAGAACAAGGTTATCGCTAACCTAGCCGCGATAAACTGCGGTGTAAATGCGACATTAGATCGGAGTTATTTTTAAAGTTGTAATTTCCTTTAAGGCTAACAAATCATGTTTTTTTCCGGATTGTGAAAAAAATTTAAATGCCGCGGGTGGAATTCGAACTCACATTCGCTGGACGAGCGTTTCGATGTTTGTGAAGCATCATAAATCTCGAAAAAAAAGGTTCGATGAGGCCAAATATCGCAAACTTACACATACCGCTTTTTGCAGGCCTATGGAAGATATGTTGTTCCCCCACAAATCACCCAATATACAAAAACTAATTGTTGTAACTTTCACCAAAACTACAGAAATGTTGTATTTTAAATCATCATCTAATGGTCAACTAAGTCCTATAAAAGAGCTAAAGTAACCAAAGTTTGTAATGCCTTCAACCACAAATGGTGCTATTGCTTCTTGGTTATTGATCGAATAAATAAATTTAAATTAATATACAAGTATGTGGTATATTTTTACTGCTCCTTCAATATGGTTAACATAATGAAAAACCTACATATTTCATTATCTGCATAATTAAATAAACAAACAATAAAGTGGTTTCTTAAAACGCCTGAAAGCATGCTACATAATTCAACATTCGCCAAAAGACCTGCCACAAATATGTACAATATATACATTAGTACCATCCAGTCGATAAACTTAAGTATAACTATTTTTATAAATAATTCCTTGGAATAAAAGATTAAATAGACAAGTCTGCCTCTTGACCGTAGTCATGACTGCTAATTGATTAAATGTACATGTGTGCAAGTGGCAGTATAATGCAAGAAAGATAGAAAGAAAAACTGTGCATACTTTTAGGTTTATTTTTCAAATATTTCACATGGAGTAATGATAAAGCGAAGGGTTTCTAACATAGAGTATAGGGTAGCCAACTCTCTCAGTAAATTAATGATATTTGCTGTTTTGCAGATGGGCGGTTGGATGTTGGAAAGTATTGCTTTAATAATACCAGATAGAGGCAATGGCTCAAATCGGCAACGGCATTTTGTTTAGTGCGTTAAAATTTGATTTTAAATACACCACAAATATATATTAACAATAAAATATAACGAAAAAGTCCAAAATATGTGTATATTTCATAGTTTTTCATCAAAACGGCATGAAAAATTTAAATCAAAAATTTTTGTAATTCCACCTGCTGTAAGCCAATTTACATCAAATAACTCGTTATCGCATCGACCGTACCACGAATAGTGTGAAATGAAATGTCAGATGAGAAAAATGACAGCTCTATATGACATTACTTTATGGTTTCTAAGAAACAATTGCCAAGAAATTTAGTTTAGGCAAAGTTTTGGAAACATGTAGTGCCTTGTTGTTAGATTTATAACAAACAGCAAATTGGAATAATATCGACAAAAAGTAAATTTCTTTTAAAATTTTCAGTTCTTTTGAAAAATTTGTTACCGAAATTTGTATTTTATAAAGTACATTTTGTATTTTATACAAGTACAAACGAAATCAGTTTCCAATTCGACGGATGGCTCGTTCAGATGGACGATTATGTGCGTCAAAAAAATCACGTAGTCGTCTATAAGTTCCGCTAATCGATGACTGATTTTCAAAGTAAATTTGGTTAATTTGGTAGCATTGTTCAAGCGCGAATCTATTCATGATGATTTGCCAGACATCACAGTAACTGGCATGACAGTTATGATTGCAGTCGTAAGTTATATTTGTATATATGATAGGATCTTAACAGACTTTTTAGATTCCAAGTGGTTATATATAATAGTATCTACAATAGTATGATATAATGTGTAGCAATATAATATAATATGTTGTATTGGCTATAACTATTTAATTAGGTATAGTTAGCTCTAGTTTGATGTTAAATTTGATATAAAATATAATGATATTTTATTAGATCTAACGCGTGATATAATTATATTTGGGCCGAGATGCGGTTATATCCAGGCAAATATCCGATTATATTTAACGAGATACACTTTGCCAACACTTATATATAACCCTATATATCAACAGGTCAAATTATATATCGCGCAAGATCCAATTATATCCTGCCGGGACAAATTTGTTATCTAATTAGATCTAGTAAGACCTAACTAGATAGCAATAGATCAGTTCCAGCGGCGGAAGTCGCAAGGCCTTCCACAAATAAGGCATACGGAAGGTTCTTTTGTAAAGCCTTCTTAAAATAAGGCCTGCGGAATGCATGCATTTTTTCATCAGATATAAACAAGAAGAGAATTTTACATTTTGTGACCGTAATTTAATTGGAAAATTTCATACTAATTTTAAAATAATATTCTATATTTAATATTTTTCAGGGTATTTCCAAAAATTTCAATTTGAAGTTGGACGTGGTAAAACTTTCTAAGATAGATACATACGTACTTATAAATAAATATGTAGAAGTGGATAATGATTGTGTGATAAAATAAATTATTTTAATTTTATTTTTGTTTAACAAAACTAAATTAAAGTAAATGCCTTCTAAGGCCTTCCTCTTTGCATGCCTTCTAAGACCCTCTTTAAGCAATGGACAAGGAAGGCCTTGCCTCCCAATCTCACGCAATGTTAAAAAGAAAGTAGGAGGTATTGCGTAGAGAAGGCCTTCCGTATTTTAAAGAAGGCCTGTTTGGTCATTATTTCAGGCCTTCCAGGTCATGACTTTCGCCGCTGGGGTGTTTTATCAAATTTTATCCTATTGGATATAACCACATTTTGAACCTAATAACATTTTATTAGGTCTGCTAAGATCAGATTTTTAGATCTAACTGAGTCTGCTTAGATCTGAAAATATCTACACCTTTTTACACAGAATAATAATCTAGAGGTCACAACTAGAGTGCCCAAAAAACGGAATTTTTTTAAAACCCCCGGTATTCGGTTTGTTCGAAATATCAATTTTTAAGCAATCGGTTTTCGGGTTTTGATTTTGGCAAAAACCGGTGAAAACAGTTTTTGCTTTTTAAATTAAATTGCAAATGTGCCACATGCAAAAATTTACCTACAGTTGTATGTTCATATTTGTATTTAAATTTAAAATTTTCAAAACTGTCATTTCAAAAAATATTGAGTTTTTTTTATACAATTGTGCATACATTACAATATTGTTTTAGTTTTTATTATTCGATCTTTAAGATGTTATGTTCTTTAATAATTATTCCGGTTCAATATCAATTTCTATGAAAAAGTACTTTTATAACAAAAAGTAAATTTTCATAGAATATATTATACAGTGGTGTGCGATGAAATAGAGTCAACACTAATCAACATTTTCAAAACAAAAACAAATGTAGAAAAATTAAATTTTGTTTATAACTTTTATTTTTAATTGTTCAATGAAGAACTAGATATAACATTTGAGAATTTAAAATTAAATCATTAGGTATAAATCAAAATATTCCAAAATGCCCTGTTTTGCCTGTGAATTAAAATAGAGTCATCGCGATTCATCATCCGAACTAGAATAAATAGCTGTGTCAAATAAAATGTATGTTTCATTAATCTTTTATATTATCTCAGTACTTTATGAAATAACTATTATTTTTTAACACAGCTAAGCAACGCCTTGACATTGAATCATCAAGTCTCCACAAGTCATGTTTTCCACGCCGATTGTACCAGTGTCATAAGCTCATCTTTATTAAATTGGTTTATTCCTTTGATAGACACTTTAATGTCCCGCCACAAATTCTAAATAGGATTTCAGCCCGGCGACTGCATAGACCATCTTAAAACTATGACACTATTATTTTCAAACGAAGCTTTTGCTCGCTTCGATGTGTGTTTGGGGTCGATATTGTGTTGAAACACCCATCGAAGCGGCATTTCCCATTTAGCACAAGGCATCATGATGTTTTTTTTAATACAGTGGTATAATATGCAGCGTCCATTGTCTGTTCAATTTGTAATAAAGGTTCTGTCCCAATGTAAGAGTAACAACCCCGTACCATTATGTTTCCGCTATCACGTTTAACTGTTTGGATTGTGTTCTGGGGCCTGAATTCGATGTTGGAAGGTCTTCGTACAGGAAGATTAGTCTTATCATAATTACCCAATCTCACTTTAGTTTCAGCTGTCCTCAAAATATTTCGCCATTTGCGTACGGACTATTTCACATGCTACTTGGCAAAATGCAACATTTTTTGAACGTTCCGTTTGGATAGAAATGGAACTTTTCGGACACTTTTTGCCTTTAAATTGTTTTTAGTTAGCATTTTTCTTAATGTACAGGGGACAACATCCCGATCGTATTGCCTTTTAAAGGTGGAAGAGGTAACAAAAGTCGAACTCTACGTGGCGCAATATTTTTGGTTCCAAATGTTCCGAATAATTTTCAGGGTTTTACCGTCTGTTTCCTGGATTGAGGTTATATTTCATTCCGGTCTCCAACATTTTCTTTGAGCATCCAATTATGTCAGTAATTTGTATGTAGCTTCTGAATTCTTTTATCGTCTCTTTTATTCTTTCTTGGCGCTCATGAATGCAATATTTACATCGGCCCATTTTCGAACGTCAATAATGACAATTTATTAATGCTACTAATAAACATTAATCATATTTAGAAGCTAAACTTTGTTTACAAATTCAAATCCAAACTACCATTAACCATTAAAAAAAAAAAAATTTTTTTAATTGACTCTATTTTATAGCACATGTCATTACATAGCCTTTAAAATACTGACACTGACCTGGAGAACAGTAGTGCACAAAATTTATTAAAAATGACGGCATTATATTCAGTAGAGGACCGGTCAATCAGGTTCAGAATTTCTTTACATGAAACATCTTGGACCACTGATTTGCAGAGAATAAAAGTTTTGACGAATGTGTGACTCTATTTCATCGCACACCACTGTATTTGCGGCAGTCGGGTGTGAGCTGCTCTTGTACATGAGACCGTGGGTTCGATCACAGAGCAATACTAAATAGCCTTCATTATTCTCTTTTTTTATGACGACGAGGTAGCAGGCCATTGCAACGTGTTTGAGTTGCTTAGGTAATTTACTCTTTGGTTGGCATAATACGAACAGAAATAAAAGGGAATGCGTATTTTCGTTCGATGCAAACATATTTTAGCTGTCGTTAGCATCAATCAAACACCGCAGTGGCTTAACGGGCTAGTCGCTGCTGAAGATGGTGCTTCACAAACATCGAAACGATCGTCCAGCGAATGTGAGTTCGAATCCCACCCGCGGCATTTACATTTTTTTCACTAACCGGAGAAAACATGATCTCTTATAGATTTAAGGGAATTACAACTTATAAACTTACATAGTTTGCTGCATGGTGTGTAATCGGTATGTCTTCTTTGGTCACTCATTCTACATCATTTCCCTAGTACCTTATCAATCAGCTGTGCCATAGAAACCAACTGGTTCGATTCCTGCTCCGACCACCTTACATTTCTTTCGACGACGGTCACCTCGCTTAGTGATGGCGACACTATCGAGTATTTAGGCATGAAAATACCGTTCGGAACCGGTGTAAAACTGTAGGTCCCAATCAGTGAGTGTATTACGAGTATAATGGAAACTAAAACTGAATATACTGCTTTGTGTTTGAAAAATGTCAAGCTCTTTTAAACATTAATAAATTCATTTAATAAGTATTGATCAAGGTTTCTATGATGCCCAGAATGCAGTCAATTCCAAGAGCCATTATACGAAATGTACTCACTTCCATTATACATAAAATTTAGTTTAAAATTGTTTTGTTGTAGTTTGAAATCGATTTTTGTTGTGCTGAAGGCTCTTTTGCTATAGTACTATCTTTTTTCTTACATCTGTTTTAACATTAGATGTAATATTGTTTAAATAACTAAGGCAATATTTAGCTCACTGAAATAATTGTTTTTGTTTTGTCATAAACAGAGCGACGACAAAAAGTATTGAATAGTATAGAGAACTTATTGCACTCTTTTTCCGCTCTCATGTAGAGAGTCTGAGTAAAAGAGCATAAACGAGTCTTATTCTCTTTATAGAATATTTCAATGTTAATGTTTGTCGAATTTGTCTTGGTCTCGTTAAAAAAATAAACTGAAATTTGCATCAATTCTTTTCTCGTGAAAAGAAGGATGGTCACACTTTAGTGCAAATATTTTCCATATTAAATCCAACAATTTTCATGACTTGTTGCTGTCTTTGCTTGCTTGGTTTCCTGGAGTTGATTTGTGTGCCTCGAAGTGTTTGTTATTTCCAGTAGTACAAGCACCAATGCAAAATCCCTAATTTCCGTAATATCAGAAAGTTAAAGTTACAGTTAAGTGAACAACATGTGTGGTATTTGTCCTCTTATTACAACCATTCGTTTCGAAACAATTCGCTGTTACTATGCTATTTTTGAACGTAACATAAATTCTCGGTGTTTTGATTCCGAGAAGCGTTTACCACTTTCGATTGAACTTTGTTGATACTTCACTGTGCATACCAACCATCCAATAATTCAATGGAAATTGGTGTACATGTTCCAATGTTTGTTGAGATTGTTGATGTAACAATATGAGAGGCAGCCACTATACATTTGTGATGTCTTATGCTTCACTGACCACATAAACAATCGACATTTCAATTCCATTACACGAATTTTTAAAGGATTTTTGAAGAAATATTTTCTATTTTTTTGGAGGAACGTGCTTCATATTCAAGTATAACTGAAGAAAATGTTGTCCGATTTTGTTGATGCGCATATCAAAAAATTTGAAATGAAATTACGTTAACATTAATTTTTCAATTTGCTCAAGTGTTCTAGAATAATCTTAAAACCTCATATGGATTTTTTCACCTTATTTTTGCTGGCGAACAAACTATTTCCCGGGGAATTCTGTTCACGATATACAGCGCAGACATTTCATTATGAGCTTTTAACTTTTTTCTTGTCCTTTTAGTCCTTTATAATGTGTTTACTGCACTCAGTAGTTTTTTAGGTGAACTTTTCGTAAAAAAATAACTTACAAGCACATGGTTCGAACTAAAATTTCGTGTGCATTATATTTGTATAACATTCCAAGACGGAAATTTACTATTTTTAAGAACTTTGGACAATTTTTGCAGCGTTCGAAGATTCTCTAAAATCTCGACTCAACACTTGTTGTACGACGATAAAGTGTCGCGAGAAACCCGGAGGTATCCATGGCACAGCTGATCGGCGATGTACTAGTAGGAAAATGATAGAAAACAGAGTGGCTAGGCGAGAGAGCGATAAGCAACCAGAAGCAAAGCATGCAGCAAACTTATCTTAAATAGTGTTTTATTGATACTAATTATGTTGTATGTTGCATCGATCGAAAATACGCATTCTCTTTTATTTCTGCCCGTTTTATGTTAAACCAAAGGGTAAAATCCAAAAGCAACTAGAACTCGATGAAATGGCTTCCTACCTCGTCGTCATCGAGAGAATGTAAAGAGAGGATTAGAAACTCTTGTCTATTTCTCTATGGAGGAAAACAAACCAGGGGGTATCCATGATCATAGAGAACTTAACAAGAGCCGCTATCCGCTTTTATTTCTGTCCGTTTTATGTTAAACCAAAGAGTAAAATCCAAAAGCAACTAGAACTCGATGAAATGGCTTCCTACCTCGTCGTTATCGAGAGAATGGAAAGAGAGGATTAGAAACTCTTGTATATTTCTCTATGGAGGAAAACAAAACCAGGGGGTCTCCATGATCATAGAGAAATAAACAAGAGCCGCTTAACATAAATTGTTAAAATTAAAGATTTATTCAAGTTCTCTTGATGACGACGAGGTAGTAGGCCGTTTCATCGAGTAATACTTAGAAGTTTCCATTACTCTCTTCGATGCCTCTTCATGACGACGAGGTAGTGGCCATTCATGACGACGAGGTAGTGGCCATCATAGAGTTTTATTTGCTGCTGTATTTTACACTTTCGTTGGACATAAAACGGACAGAAATCAAAGGGAATGCGTATTTTCGTTCAATGCAAACAACATAAAACATAATTTAGCTGTCATTAGTATCAATAAACACTATTTAAAATTACTTCCTGTCTTCTTTCCCTAGTACCTCATTTCCCTAGTACATTTTCAATCAGCTGTGCCATAGAATCCCCCTGGTTTCAGTTGCTTTTGCAATTAACTCTTTGGTTGTACAAAATATGAACAGAAATAAAATGGAATGCGTATTTTTGTTCGATGCAAACATAATTTAGCTGTCATTAGAATCAATCAAACACTATTTCAACTTAGTTTACTTGCTATATGGCCCATAATCTCTATGCCTTCTTTGGTCTCTCATTCTACATCATTTCCCTAGTACCTTTTCGAACAGCTGTGCCATAGAAACCCCCTGACATGACACAGCTGATCGACTTTGATGTACGAAATTGACAGCAAACAGAGTAGAGATAGGCGAGAGAGCGATAAGCAACAAGAAGCAAATTAAGTTTAAATAGTGTTTGATTGATACTAGTGGTACCTAAAATATGTTTTATGTTAATGCCCTACTACCCAAGGAGTACCGACGAGACAGCTGATCAAGTTAGTACTTGGAGAACTTATAGAAAAAATGAGCAACGGTGGTAGGTGACTGGGTTGAGTGGTACGATTTTTATACACACATCAACTGGGAGTAAATTTTGCCAATTAAATCGATTAAAAAAAAAGGGATTTTCAGTGCAAAAATCAGAATGTAATGAAGTGTTAGAGTAAAATTATTTGTGTAGATCCCAATTAATACATAAATTGTTAAAATTAAAGATTCCTGTGATTCCCTATATGTTTTCCAAGTTTTCCGAGGATTTTTTAGTACATAAAACAGCTGTTGCAAATTCTTATTAACGATGCTACTACCTCGCCTTCATCGAGAGAACGTAAATAGAAGGTTAGAGACTCTTGTATATTACTCGATGGTTTTATATAAACTAACATTTCTGAGTTTGACAATCAGTAAAGTAATTTCAAAATCGAATGTTTCCGACTACAGGTTAACCAACCAACATTGGGTGGTTAACTCATTGTTCACCATTGACTGAAAAATACTATTCGCACAATTAACGAAGAAACGAAGACAACGAGTGACTGAAAAACTGACCATAAAGCGTTAAGCCACTCGCCTCGAAGATACTGTAACAACACGTGATAGAATAGGCACCAGATGATGGTCTCGTAGTGTTTGTTCCGAAGTTAGTATCGACGCTGTGGGTGAAGATGTCGCGGGTTAGCCATCAACGTCGACCAGACGTCGTTTCACGAAATTGAACATTACATGTTCGTATCTCCAGCGCATTTTGGTGAAAAACTTGAAGATGTTCCCTCACAGGGTGCAGGCAGGCACGACATCAGCTACTGTCTGCAATTCTTTAACCGCGTCTAAACTACGTTCAGGCTCCCCTGGACCACAGCGACGCACAGAGGGATTTTGCCGGCAAAATACCCTTTTTCGAGTGTCAAATATCAAAAATATAATGATGCAGTTTTGTAGAGAATTGTTTAATTAAGAGAAATAAATCATTAGTTTTTTTCAACAAATTTTGTTTTTGTACACAAAAACGCGGCAAAGTCAACAAAATGAAACTCTGCAGTAACCTGCCTCAGATTTTCATGCATTTCAATGGGCTGGAAACATAACTTCTTTTTGTCGTATCGATTTGGAATATGTATATTTGAAAAATATGGTATTTCTACATTAAGTTTTAAGAAAAAATAATTGAATAACAATAACAGATTAAAATATATTCATGCTTTTATGATGACACTCAAAAAACTAAGTGTTTTTAGTTTTTCTTGGACTAAAAAAAGGTGGTCGTTATCGATCGTTGTGGTCTGGTTGCTAAAATGTGAAAGGTGGGAGGGAGTGTATTCTTTTGATTTCATAAATAAAATTCCCATAATATTTTATACTGTTGAACAAAGTTATAAATTTTATAAAAAAAAGTGCCGCGAAATTTCATTACCAAAATGGATGAAACACCTTATAAAATGGTGTATACTTTTAGGCATATGTGTTTTAATGCTGTCGATAATAGAAACGTTAGTTAAAGTTTTTTTTTTACAGCGGTTGTGTTTTATATATCATATCCCTAAAAGTATGCACTGAGAAATGCTGAAAAATTAATAAATTTCGATAATTTTATAGTACAAATTTGACTTTTATTTGGAATGATTAATCTCTAATTAAAAAAAAAGGTAAACTATGGCCCCCTAATTTTTTTTGCAAATATTCAGCTAACATGTTAGGCTTTAGTTATTTATATAGATGTAAGTGCTGATTTACATCTATCACAAATAAAATAAATAAATGGTTTCCCATTACATCCCATGAATGGACAGGGGATAACTTCTCACAATCACTGAGCTGTGCGCTTTCCAGTTTTCACTCACTGATTGGGACCTACAGTTTTACACCGATTCCGAACGGTATTTTAAGAAGCTTTTTCATGGCTATATACTCGATAGTTTCGCCGTCACTATGCGAGGTGACCGCCGCCGAAAGAAATTTTAAGGTGGTCAGAGCAGGGTTCGAACCCAGGATCTCATGTACAAGAGCCGCGCAGACTAACCATTGCACCACCGACGGCCACCATCTATCACAAACTACAAAGAATTATATCTGCGTTTACGAAAATTTTGAAAAATGAAAACTTGTATATGGGCGTTGGGCGTGGCACTTAAATTTTTAATATAATTGAGGACTCAAATGCAAGCACTGGCAGTAATTTTTTATTGACATAGATATGAAAATGAGGAAAATACAACGATTTTTTATTTTACGTTATATGGGAGGTAGGCGTGGTTGTGGGCGGATTTGAACAAAAACTTGGTTTTTTCTAATTTAGCAAAATGAGAGATGTGAGCGAAATTTCAAAGCCCTAGCTCTATTCCTTCTAATTTTTGCCGCGGCTTGTATGAAGAAATCCCACTGTGCGACGCAGTGAATTATTTTTGGTCAAAAGTTAGCATGGGCGACGAGGCTCATTTGCAATGTTGTGTGGATACGTAAATAAACAAAATATGTCCTTCTGGAGCACTGAGAATCCACAAAGAGCTATAACGTCCACTCAAAGCGTCTGCATGCTGTGTCATTATTTTTTAGAGAACGACTAGGTGACTAGTGAGCGATACAGCACCATAATCAACTAGTTTTTATTGATGCATTGGGACGAATTTTTATGGAAGTATTTCGGGTCGCTTCGGTACCATCCTCGCTATTCCGAATTTGGTAGAAAGTTTACCACATCATTTGTATAATTTTATTATATTTTTCTGGAAAATTGGGAATATATTATTGTTTTTGTATTTTTGACCATCGAATTTTTGAGATCTATTAGAAAATATACTTATAATTTCCACTTTTCAGGAAAATAACTACACGCTGAAAAATATCGGCCCCAGCAACTTATTGCAGGAAACATATACATGTTTGCAAGCACTGTTTTTATGAATTGAAGATCTGCTGCTATTTCGTCTCTTTTTTGTCTGTCTCGTATTTGTTTTTAGCGATTTTCAACAAAAAATCCACATTTGGGTCTCAAACACATATGTACATATATTATAACCTATTAATCATTTTGTGTCAAAAATGTTATATTGAAGATCAAACACAATGTATTTGCCCACAAATATAGTATATTTGCGACTTGCTACCAATCCCCAAAAAAAATTAAAATCCCCGGAAAAATCAAAACTAAGGAAGTCCGACAAAGTTTTAAGTTTTAAAATAAAACTTTATTTAGAATTCAATTTAACAAAACGAAAACTTAAGTATTGAAAAATGTAAAAATAATAAATTATATTATTATTATTTTAATAACTAGCTGACCCGGCAGACGTTGTCCTGCAAATACTGTTCAAATACCGCTAGCAGGAGCAGAAATAATGGATTTTTATTTCAAATCGGTCCAGAAGTTTAGGAGGAGTTCAGTCACAAACACACGTGCAGTAGAATTATATATATAACGATAATTACCAAATTTATGACATTTGGCCTCGTGTAATATTTACGTTCGATGTTGAAAAGAATTGCTTTACTAATACCAGATAGAGGCAATGGTTCAAAACAACGAACAAAATAACAACAACGACATTTCGTTTTGTGTGTTAAAATTATTGTGTTAAATACAACACAAAAATGTATGCTAACAATAACAGTCAATAAAAAAGTGTAAACCACATTTAAATGTCACAGTTTTCACCAAAACGACATGGAAAATTAAAGCAAGAAGTTATTGTAATTCCACCTTGTGTATGCCACTTTTCGTCAAACATCTCTCTATCACACCGACCGCATCAAGAAGAGTGTGAAAGGAAACGTCAGATGAGCCAAATATTCTCTCTAGTATGAGATTACTCTCTGGATTTAGGTAGTGCCAGATCAAAACTTTCAAACAATGATACAAAAGAAGCGGTTTTAATAAATACATCTTAAATTTCCATTCCCAAAAAATCCCCGGATCCCCATACCAAAAAAACAATAAATAAATTCCCTAAACTGGCAACACTGCCAACACGTTATATTTGCATCCAAACAACAAAAAAGAAAGATTTTTCAGTGTGTAGATATGGAAATAGTAAATAAGGAAGTATTACCATAGTGGATATTTTCTGTTTTCATTTTCGTTTTATGGAAGTAATTTTGTTATACAATACAAATTCTAAAGTGGCGTTTGTAATTGTATGACCACCACTGTATATTCGCCGAACCCAGTGTATTTTGGAAAAAGAAATTTCCATATATTTTCCAATGCATCTATACATTTTAAAACTTCACGCTTACTATTCGATTTTTATAAATTTTATGGCGTTTTAGTACAAAAGGGTGAAATGACAGTACAAAAACGTATCATGTTATTTCAAATTTGCATTAGTTTGAAAATTCGCATTGAATGTACCAGTAACAACGTCGAATCGCCTGAATGTATGCTACAAATTAAATATTCTTTTGTTATCCTAATTTTATGCTAGGACATGCATGTATGCTTCTTTAATGTCTATGGTTTTGACACAAGCTTTGAGCCTGATCTAAATGGTTCTAAATGTGGTTTAAATGCTTTCACTTTGTTTAAAAATTGTAGCCACACAAGATGTCTGTAAAGTTCACTTGGATTTCATGTTGAATATTTCAATATTCATGGTAATATATTCAGTTCTATGCCATTTTTTACTACCCAGTAAACAATTTGTTCCGAATTCGGTCAGAAATCTGTCAGACACTCTGCACAAGTTGCCGAGTCTGATGCCGATGATGTCGGGCAGACAACGTACAGAAAATCGTATGGGCGGTTGACAAGAATTCGGAAAGTTTTGTCGGAGGAAATTCGGAAGAGTGTGCAGAGTTATCGGACAGTTTTCTGTGAGAATTCTAAGGGAAATTCGGAAATATTTTTGGACGTAGCTGAACAAAGTCGGCATAAAGTCTAATTAAACATCCGATAATGGTCCGACTTATCCGATAATTTTGTGACCCTTTGTCCGATTTTTCGTACCAATTTCGGAGAGAAATCTGAAAAAACATCCGATAATGGTTCGACTTTTCCGATCGTTTTCGGACTATGTCAGATTTTTCGTACCAATTAATTATACTTTACAAATTAAATATTATTTTTATTTGACAACCGCCACGTCTTCAGCACTTGTTTGCTCGTTTGTAAGTGAATACAACAAACAAAATGATGCAGGAAAAACAAAAACAACAATTTAATTCACCGAAACTATACAGTAAAAATATTTTCGGGAATTCCCTTACTGGCGCATTGTTACGCAATGAAAACAAAATCAAATAGAATAAAAAATTCACTTCAGAGAATGTGCAGAAACGTCGCATGACTTTCGAATGGAATTTCAGAGAATGTGCAGAACCGGCCGACAGAGAATGTAAAGAAAACTCGTTTAAATGACTGAAGGAATTTCAGATATTTCGGCTAATTATCTGATATAATTTAAGAGAACTTACAGACGTCCGACACGTCGAAAACAATTGTTTACTGGGTAGTTACAAATGTGTTTATTCTCAGTTTTTAGAAGAGCAAGAACATAATTTTGTTGTTGTTGTAAACATCACTGCTATCCCAGTAATATTTTTTAAAATCTGCTGCAACTGTGTGTTATAGGTCAACTAACCTAAAAACCTGCGAGAATGTAAGAGGAGAAGAGAACGTGGAGGAAAAATTCCTTCTGCTCTAGTTGTTGGAATAATTGATTTTCGGTTTGAGTCGGTACTGAGGGAATTTCGATTGATACCAATTCGCATATGTAAATTGTATATAAAGTTGGTACTATATATAAGACTAATGAATTTCCCAAAGGTACGAAATCAGGGAGTAGGCATCTGATGATGAACTTGTTACCGAGTTAGAAAGTAGTCATGCTAGTGAGTATGCTTTCCTGAATTATCTAGCATTCCAACGAAACCAAAACATTTGTCACTTACATCGTCAAAGCTTGTAGTATGAACTTCTCAGACATTAATAGTCATAGTGTTACGTTTTTACGATTTATGATTTTTTAGCGTTCATATATTTATCGTTAGTAAAACGAGGTTGTTTTTAAATTATGATAATGACAATAATACTCTTATGCAATATGTAATTTAATACTTCACAATTATTCGATTTCCAACACTTTTACAGTTACTCGATGATGTATGCTTTTGGGAACAACGAGCTGCCCAGTGGCTTTTACATTACGGAGACAGTTAAAGCGCCATCTATTTCTCGCGCCGTATCTAAATTATCAGTAGTGAATCCATCAACCGTTCGTGGTGAGATTGTAACCAATGGCTTTCAACCTGAGTTCCAATTTACCTCCCCATGTGTAACCCATACACATCGCCGTGGGGAATGGTTACGAACGTTTACCCATGTCCCATAGGGTATGGGGAAAATCATGGGTAGCTACTCATGACAATGGGGAATTACCCATAATGATTACCCACGTAGCACCGTCGGTTGCGGAATGGTTAGTGTGCGCGACTCTTGTACATGAGAACGTGGGTTCGATCTCTGCTCTGACCATCTTACATTTCTTTCGACGACCATCACCACGCTTGGGGCGATACTATCGAGAACTTAGCCATGAAAAAGTTTCTCAAAATACCGTTCGGAACCGGAGTAAAACTGAAGGTCTGAATCATTGAGTCTAAAACTAGAAAGGGCACAGCTCGCTGGTTATCAGAAACTCTCCCAATCCATTCAGGAGGTGTAATGGGGAAAATAATGGGCAGTTACCCAAGATGATGGGGAATTACCCAACATAGGGAATGGGTAAGCGGCATTTACACATTACCCACGGCGATGGCTATGGGCTACCCATCCCCACTTTTGATCGGCGCGTCCACTCGAAAAACTAGCTAATTTGTATCTATTTCTACGGCTTTTTCATAAAGTTGTATAATACATATGGAAGAATTAAACAAAATCGCCAAAATAAGAAAATTGCTAATCGAAATCGGAAAATATCAATTGCATTTCAAAAAATATTAATTGAAATTTTGACAATACCAACTCAAATTCAGAAATTTTTTATTGAGGTTTCATCATCTCGTTATATGATATCGTCTGAATTTCAGTTGATATATTCCGAATATAATTTGATGTTATCTGAATTTCAATTGATATTTTCTGAATTTTAATGGATGGTTCCTGAATTTCAATTCTCAATTTCAATTGATGTGTTCTGAATTTCTGTTGATATTTTAAGAACACTAAATGATGTTTCTGATTTTCATTTGATATTTTCTGATTCACAATTGGTATTTTCCGATTTTAAAGTAGAAATACTGAATTTTAGTTAATATTTAATATTTTCTGAATTTTAATTGATGTTTTCTGAGTTTCAATTCCCAGTTTCTGAATTTCAGTCAATGTTTTCTGAAATTCTGTTGATATTTTAAAAACATCAATTGATGTTTTCTGATTTTCATTTGATATTTTCTAATTCTGAAATGGTATTTTCCGATTTTCAAGTGGAAATTCTGAATTTTAATTAATATTTTCTGAATTTAAATAAAAAGGTTTCATCATCTCATTATATACAATTGTCTGAATTTCAGTTGATATATTCTGAATATCATTTGATGTTTTCTGAATTTCAATTGATATTTTCTGAATTACAATTGGAAAAGGTGTATTCTTTCTGTACACTGAGTGAACGTTTGACCCATCACATTCTACACGCTTTCTAATTGCAATTCAGAAAATAAAAAACGATCAAATTCAGTAAATATTAATTAAAATTCAGAATTACCATTTGAAAATCGAAAAGTATCAATTGAAATTCAGAAATCATCAATTGAAGTTCTGAAAACATCAATTGAAATTTAGAAAATATCAAATGTAATGTAGAAAACATCAAGTGAGATTCAGGAAACATCAAATGAAATGTAGAAAACATCATTTGAGATTCAGAAAACATCAACTGAAATTCAGAAATTGAGATATCAAATTCAGAAAACACAATTTAAAATTCAGAAAATATTAATTGAAATTTAGAAAACATCAAATGATTTTCAGAAAATATCAACCAAGATTCAGACAAATTATTTAATTATATAATTTTCTGAATTTCAATTGATGATTTCCGAATTTCAATTGATATTTTCCGAATTACAAATGACATTTTTCTGAATTTCAATTGATATTTTCTGAATTTCAATTTAAGTTTACTGAATTCCAATTGATTTTTTCTGATTTTCAAATAGCTATTCTAAATTTAAATTGGTTTTCCTGAATTTCAATTGGAAATTCTGAATTTCATTTGATCGTTCCTTAATGTCAATGGCAAATTCGGAATTTCAACTGATATTTTCTGAATTACAATGAAGTTGAAGTTTCGAATTCTAGTGTGTTTGGTTTCGGCAACATTTTGAAGTCTTGTTCAAGCGTATTTTCTCCGATTTTCCACGTATTTCTCATTGCAGCTATATTTATTGTATATATTTGATAGCATTTTAATGCAAAATACAAAATTAAGAAAATTTAAAATTTAAATGAAAAATTCGAAAGACGAAGTATGAATATTCGAAATTCCAAAATGCTGCCATGAAATAATATACTCTATCAAAATTTTGTAACTATATTTTACCAGGCTTCGTATTTCGTGGGTAAGGGTAACCCATTATTATTGCCGTGGGGAATGGGTAGCGATCGTTTACCCATTACCCACAGGGTATGGGGAAAATAATGGGTAGATACCCACGAAAATGAGGAATTACCCATCACGATTACCCATTACCCTCAGGGCAATGGGGAAAATAATGGGCAGCTACCCACGAAATGGGAATTACCCATCAGGATTACCCATTACCCTCAGGGCAATGGGGAAAATCATGGGTAGCTACCCACGACAATGGGGAATTACTCATCACGATTACTCATTACCCTCAGGGAAATGGGGAATATAATGGGTAGCTACCCACGACGATGGGTAATGGGTTACCCTGGGTAACCCATCCCCATTTTTGATCGATAATATGAGAAAATTAGGATAATCTCTATATCACGGAAACCGAGCGTCCAATTGAAAAAATAACCAATTTTTGCGAGTTTCTAAGGGGTTTTCATAAAGTGGTCCAATTCGTATGGAAGAATATTTTCCCGAAAAATCGCCAAAACAAGAAAATCCCTAAAATAAAAAAGTGGCTATATATCGAAAAAATGATGCCATATTGGAGACTCCCATTGGTTAAAGCCTCCTTTGGAGGTGAAATTTTTATTATTTTTTTGGATTGGACGCACCGTTTTCGAGTTGTAGCCACTTTTTTATTTTAGCGATTTTCTTATTGTGAGATTTATCGGAAAAAAATTCTTCCATACGAATTGGACCACTTTATGAAAACCCCTTTAAAAAACTGCAAAAACTGGTTATTTTTTCAATTGGCCGCTCCGTTTCCGAGATATAGAGATTTTTCCTAATTTTTGATATTTTCGATCAAAAATGGGGATGGGTTACCCTGGGTAATCCATTACCCATCGTATTTTCCCCCATACCATGTGGGTAATGGTTAAACGTTCATTACATATTCCCCACGACGATGTGTATGGGTTACACAGGGGGGGGGGGGGGGGGTAAATACGAACTCTGTATTTTACTGTTTATGCTCTTCATAACACTTCGTTTGAGCCTCATATTGACAAGAGAACAAAAGAGAAAATTTCCTTTTATGCAAATACACTAGGACTTGAAACCTATACAGCTGGTAGAATACTATAAGTACCATCGTACAAAAAAAAGTTTGACGTTTCCATAACCTGCTCATAGATTAATATAACCAGATTTTGCAAATGCTGTTAAAGCTTTGACCGGATGTCACGTCGCAAGATGGAATTTCATCGAGTTGGAGTTGCAGATGACAAAACAAGCGTCAAACTTAATTTCAACGTCATTATTATCAATCAAACATCATTTAAAAGCCATTAGTATCAATCGAACAGAATTAAAAAGACATTAGTATCAACCTAACATAATTTAAACATAGTTTGCCAATTGCTCATTCCTTCACTTACGGTTTCTTTTGCACGATTTTCCAACTTTATTGTCGATGAGATGTGGCATCGACAGCCCCTGAATCAGCTCTTCAATACGCATCCATTGAGACCCTCCCTCCAAATAATTTCTTCAGTACACCCCACTGCCCATCTTTTATGTATGAACCTACATTTTAATTTATCTTCATAAGTCAATATAAATTCTTGCATACTTTTAGGCATCGTGAAAGGTGAATATGAATTGCATATTTTCGAGAGGAAAATACAACAATTCATATGTTATTTCCTGTCTTTTATATCGCTTGATTTATGTTTCAAATGATATCACAAGTTTTCTTATTAGTTTTTAATTTTTTTCCCAACATATCTAAAAAAAATTGAATGGCGTAGGAAAATCAGTTCAATTTGCTGTGTAGCTTTAAAATGCAATTGCGTCATCAACAAATATTTACGAACTTTGTTTAATACGAGAATCAATGAAATGCGAGAAGTCAACAACGGCAGGATAAAATGTTTGCAAGCGAACGTGAACACATTTTTTTTTAAATTTTACAAAATTATACAATAACAACGTGTACTTTATTAATTATTGAACTAAATTGATTTATTATCCGGCAATTTAAGTGCCACACATGCATGTGTATTCCAACAAAATAATGTGTTCTAATGATATTGGGATTTGCTTAAATAGTTGCTTGGCATAAGTATTTACCGAAGACATATCTTGAGGCATTAATATTAGGTGAATCGTATTGCATAGTTTAGGGGACATAACAAACAAAGTTAGGGTACAAATATTTTATTTCTAATTACATTTGTTACAAACGGAATAAAGAGATTTCTAATTATTGGCGCACGTTGCCTGAACTGTTTGTTACGTTAACTTCAGAATATTTATTTATATATTATTCTTTTTGGCTTCAAAACTTTTTGTATTTGTTGTTGAATTTGTAGCATACTTTAGGGAAAATGACAAATATTACAACGCACTTGGTAAATATTTAGCTTTAAAAGTGTGAACTAGTAAATATTTATTATTTGTATTTCGCTTCAAAAGATATTAAGTGAAAATAAGTGGCCTTCATTGTTAAGGCAACGGGAAGTTGTAAGATATTTCGACCTGACATGTTGGCTGGAAATCTAAAACAAATTTGAATGTACACTAAGGTGGAGCAAAGTAATAAGGCAAACAATTAAATTGAAATTTTGAAATTTTGTTTCACCAAATAAAACTGTTAATTTGAATAGGAAAAAACGAAAATTGTTTACAGAATCAATGAGGTGAAGTTAATTAAATTTGAAACCTTACACTGCAGAGCAATACATGTAAACATAAATTAAAATTCCTTAAAGAACTTGAATACTCTTTCAGTTGACAATAAAAACACGGCGACCAAGACAAATTTTAGGTCCTAATGCATTTAATTTTAAAAGTTATCTAAAAAAAAAGTCTGAAAATTAACAAACCTTGCAACTTAAAGGATTTTGTTAATTCTGTTATTTAATATCTGCCCGCGGTTTCCGAATTCTGGGTTAAGATAAAAGGAAATAGAATCTCTACACTTCCGTGACACATCCAGTGTATACAAGTACGCACTTTCCACATCACTAATCAGTACAAAGCACAGTAAGGAGAGCCATTCGTTTCCTATTCGCTCGAAAATATTAAATCCGTAAGGGAATTTAATTTTTAATTCTTTGAACATTGTAATCTTTTAAACTCGAGAGTTTAATTTTTAGCTCCGGAGCCAATTTTAATTTTCGAATATTTGAAAATAGTGATCGCTGCCGATTTAATGATTCACAAGTCGAAGTTTTAAAATCAAAATTTAAAAATCAAAAAGATTTCAGAATATTTTTTTTTTATTAAATGTATCTAAGGAAAAATGTTCAGATGTATGAAATAATGGAAAAGAGGGCAACAAATTGTAAAATTATATGATACGGGAAAATTGATACGGGAAAAGGATAGGGAAAAGGGGACAAGTGGGGTAAATGGGGCAAGACTTTGCAATGCAAGTGGTAAAGTGGTATCGAATGATTACACAGTGCAACACGGAATAATATAACCATATACGGACACCACAACGTGATAAAAAACCAAAAAAAAAGACGCGTGTCTCCCAGTGTTACCCAAAGTCATGCACTTTTTTAATGGTTCTCAAAAGATTTGGGGCCTCGGTGTCATTTTTGCGAAAAAGTGTTCATTTTGTCAGGCTCATATCTTACAAACCGTTTGGATTTTTGATTTACTCTCTGAGGGAAAGTTGTAGCTCTTGTTAGAAAGAAACATATTAAATCAAAGAAACGTAATCTTCAAGGTCAAAATAGCAAAAAAAATTTTTAAAAAATTCGATTTGTTTACCCTTTTTTCCCCTGTTCAGGTCCATAGGTAGCCAACCGTTCAAGATTCAAGGAAACAATCAACTACAAAAATGTACCTAAGATCTCAGTAAACAACTTTTTAGAACATATGAACTTCCTAGGAATGATTCTTAACACCGTTTACTTCAACATTGAGATACTATGCTATCTTACCGACCGAAGCAGCATAGGCAAAGCAGTAAGCTCAGCACACGCAAGTTGTTCTAGAAAGCCTCGTTCCAGAAAGCCTATGTTCTAGAAAGCCTTGAAAAAAAAGTGTAGGTAAAACTACAAACAACGAGAAAATTAGTTTTTGATGGTTAGGAACGTGGTCAAAATTGCGAATATGGGTAAAATATGTTAAAACAAGTTGGCGAAAAGGGCAAATGTTCAAATTGCGAGAAAAATTGTTTGGAAAGATTAGGAATGTGGCAAAAAATGGGAAAAAGTGGGTCAAAAGGTAGAAACTTCAAAATGCGAGAAAAATTGTTTGGAAAGGTTACAAATGTGACAAAAATTTTGAATGTCGGTAAAAAGGGTACAATTGGGGCAAAAGGGGTAAAACTTCAAAATGCCAGATATATAGATTGGAAAGATTAGGAATGTAGCAAATATTGTGAATGTGGGACAAAAAGGGGCGAAAATGGTAAATGTTTAAAGTGCGAGAAAAGTTGTTTGGAAACAGTAGATGTGGCAAAAACTATGAATGTGGTAAAAGGGGCAAAAGGGGTAAACTAAAATTTTCGCCCATTGGACCCATTTTACCTACATATAATATTTGAAAACAAGATTTTTCTTGCATGTTCATGTGTTGAACTGTTTACACACAAACACAATTTTTAACGAATGCAAATCATTTCATGTACATTTCCCTGCATTTTAAAGTTATACCATTATTTTACGCTTTTTGGAATTCTATCATTTTTTAGACACTGCACTACTTTTAATAAATTCCCCGTCACTACTCTTATACCCACACACTGAAAGATTAAAAACACTATCAAACAAATTATTGCATATGGTTCCCATTACATTATTACAGATGATCACAGACCAGACGTGAACCCTCCTAAATTGTGCATGTTTACGTAATAATACCTATATAAAGCGCTGAGGCTTTATATGAATTCTAAATTGAAATAATTGTTTTTGTTTTCTCATAAACACAGTGACGACAAAAAGTATTGAATAGTATAGATAACTTATTGCACTCTTTTGACGCTCTTATGTGGAGAGTCTGAGTAAAAGAGCATACCTACTTACTTTCATTGACTATTTTACAACCTCATGAGGTCAGATGTCTTACACATATTAATTAAAGAAACAAATTAAACAAAATTCAACAAATTCTTCCAACTGCCAGTTGGTAACACCAAGGATACGGAGGGATTCTTTTGCCTGGTATTTCCAGCGGAGTCTTGGTCGTCCTCTCTCCCTGCTTCCTACGTTATCGAAAACCTTTCGCGCTGGTTCATCTTAATCCATTCTGATAACATGGCCTAGCCACCGCAACTGGCCTAATTTGATTCGCCTAGCTATGCCCACGTCAGAATATAAATTATATAGCTCTTGGTTCCAGCGACGTCGGTACTCGCCGACCATATATTTTACGGATTTTTTTCTCGTATACTCCCAAGTGTTTTTCATCCGCTTGCGATAGTTCTGGAGCCATATGTCAAGACAGGTAAAATGAGTCTGATATAGCTGGACTTGTGTCCGTCGATAGAAGGGTTTGTTCCTAAACTGTTTGCCGAGCCCAAAATAGCATCTATTTGCAAGTACAATTCTCCTATTTATCCCCAGGCTGACGTTGTAGTCCTTGTTAACGGCGGATCAAAGGTAGACAAATTCATATAAAACTTCAAAACTAAATCGGTTGTCAACGTTCAAGTGCGGACCAAGCCGAGGATTCCTTTTCGATTCTTAAAGAAAAGAGCATAAACGAGTTTTATTCTCTCTATAGAATATTTCAATATAAATGCACCATTTCGACAATGTTATTATATAAATCAATACAAAAAGGATAAATGTTTCAAAAGGCATCAATGTTTCACATCAAAATTATGAATGGAGCAAGTAATGACAAAAAGAGAGTAATACATTTTGAATCAGTCTCCAGATGTCGCCAGTGCTTTAGAGTTATAAAATTCATTCCATGAGTTCTCTATACTATTCAATACTCTTTGGCGACGACGACATGCTTGCTTGTTCGCAGCCGCTACATCAATACCATCATACTTATTGTCAGGCAGAGACTATTGTTGTGAAACAACCACGTATGTGATGCTAACGCTGTGTGTTGTTTGCATGAGTTCACTCGGATAGATTTCCCTACCGGGGCCTATAGATGTTAACACATCAAAAAATAAAAAATTATTTTAAAAAAAAAATTTTTCACACACATCAACAAATTCAAAAAGAAACCAAGATTATTATAACTTAATTAAATATATAAGTATTATAATTCGCGTCAAACATAATATTGTCGCAATTTGCTATTATAAAAATATTTGCACAATATCGACAAACATTATGCCAACACAAATATGTTTGGGACAGACCATTTCCACGCATTTTCAATGGACTGCGTAGTTATGGTCAAAATATAGTTACGAAAAATGTTTCACACTTTTTATGTATGTACTAACATTTGAACGGACATCTGTGATATGTCAAACCAATATTTGAATTTTAATGCGCAACTGTGGGTTGCAGTTTGGTTGTTCAGATTGATTGCATGTTGATAAACACATCGTAGCCTAAAGCGAACCACAAACTTGTCATTCATGAGCACGAGCTTGGTCAATAACTTTTTATCTGAATGATGAATTTGAAAAAATAATACCAAAATATTTTGTGAACATGATAGTGATGGGAACAACTACGATTGATGTTCATTGTCTGTTTACTGCCCTTCTTGATAACAAATACGAATGTACTCGATGTTGTTCGCATCAGTATCATATTCAAAATTTTTTTCAAATTCATCAGTCAGATAAAAAGTTGTCGACCATGCTGTGGTTCGCTTTAAGTTGAAAGATGGCGTTTACGATCTCACCACGAATGGTTGACGAATTTGCTACGGAACTTCATGGTTCAATCAAATTATAGATGGCGCTGTTACAAGATGATTGAAAAAGCGTATAGATATCTCGTTGTGAAGATTTGCAATTGCTAGAAAAAGCTAGCGACGCATTTCGATTCAGTCTGATTTCACCCGCGCAAAAGTATACATCGTCGAGTAATAGAAAACTTTTGGAAATCGAATAATTGTCATGTGTTAAGGCATTATTGTAATTTAAAAATAACCTCGTTTAATTAGCGATAAATAGGACAACACTAAAAAGGAAAAATCGTAAATTGATAGTCCATCAATAACTTTTCCAATGTCTTACTATAATTTAGAGGAGATTGTTATCTTTTGAAGATTGTCTGAATTGTGGACTTAAAAAACTTTCAATAGCCTCAAGAAGCCTCCAGCTTTAAATCCGATTTCTATTCACAGTTACGAGTAATGAATGCAATTTTATATAAAATCAATACTGCTAAATCGAAATATGTAAAAAAAAAATAATATTCAAATAAGAAAAACCCTCCGTGGTTCCATATTATATACAAGAGCACCGCACAGTAGCCATTGTACCACCCACGGCCATTCGTAGTATGTCATGTTAATGATGCGGAGTGATTCGGAATCGATTTCCATCGGCCAAAATTCAATATCAATATTCAATATTTTTGAGTTCTGTAAGATACCGATTGTATGCAATGAGTCAGGGTTTATTTTGAAATAATATTGGAAGTCAGGCAATTGGGTATATTTTAGAAATGTACCCGATATTTATTATATTCCAATTACTTTTTTACAAAATGTGGTTTCTTGGGTTTAATACCATATTTAACTTTGATTTAGGTCAAATATAGTTTGGTTCTAGTAAATATTTAAAAGAAAATATTTATGAAGTGAATTTTTTTGCTTTGACAGTACTTGCGAAAGGATTAGCTGTCAAACGAATACACGGCAAATCATCATGAATAGATTCACGCTTGAACAACGCAACCAAATTATCCAAATTTAATTTGAAAATCAATCATCGATTCGCGCAACTTAAAGACGACTTCGGGATTTTATGGCGAACATAATCTTCCATCTAAGATCCGTAAAACTGTGGATAGATTTCATTCCCTAAAAATTATGCAATAACACCAACACGTCGCAGGAATGTGCGTACTGACTGACTCAGACTGACTCGAAATGCGTCGCTAGCTTTCTCTAGCAATTACAAATCGTCCCAACGAGCTATCTAGACGCATTTTCAATCATCTTGTAATAGCGCCATATATTTATTGATTCATCCATGAAAGTGAGGAAGAAGATCCAAATTTATCGATTCATCGTCGGTTGCAGGAATTGGGGCTCTGTCCGTCCACTACACGCTGAAAAATCTGTAGTTTTTTGTTGTTGGGACGCAAATATAACATGTGTTTGGAGCTTGTCGCAAATGTAACATACTTGTGATCAAACGCATTGTGTTTGCTATTCAATATTACATCTTTGAGACACAACATATGTTATAAAATACGTGTTTGCGACCCAAATATATTTGTGTTTGTGACATAAACACAGATGTATTTGTTGGACTGTTTATGCTCTCTCGAGAGCAAGAGAATAAAAAGATGGGCAACGAGTGTGTATAACTTAAAAGTGTGTCTGTATTTTTGCATTATTCTCTCAGTGAGTGATTCATAAATATTCCTGAATGTGCGTGTAAATTGCAGATGAAGTCAGTGTTTCTTATTTTGGCTGATGTATTGCGTTTTAATTTGTTCAGTCGTCAATGGTTCATCGGCCAGAAGATATCAAAAACGCTTGATAAGTGAAAATGGAATAAACAAACACTCGGACGGTTAAATAGTTTGTGATGCTGCTTTGTTTTGTGTGCATGTGTTTCGCATATATTTATGTGTGCTATTAAAGGGCGAAAAATCGGAATGGCGGACCATTTATGAAATATAATAAAAAGACCACAAGTAATTAATCCACGCCTGTCTTGCATGAACTAGAGTTGTATATAAGTATATTGTTTATGTACCAACGCATAGTGATAACCAAGACATAGTTGAAACCTTCTGAAAACAAAAACGTGAGAGACAACAAAGACAGAAGAAGCAAAAGAGCAGCGGACTCTCATTTCATAAAAAAAGTAATTGAAGCATTGAATGTAAAATGTAAATATTTTAATTTTTTGTATTAATTATTTATAAATGTGGATATATATTGATAAAATTAATTATAATTAATAAAGAAAGAAAGAATAATTCGTTTCTAAATACTATTATGTTTGGGGGAAACACGCGAATGCTTCCACGTAAAAACATACATATTTGTCAGTAAACATGTTAATGTTTGCATTTAAATACACGTGAGTTTGGGACTTGCAAACATATAATTGTTTGAAGTGTGTTCCAAACATATACATGGTTCCCGTAGTATATGTTTGGGAGAATATGTTACAGAGTTTTTTTCAGCGCGTACGTGGAAAATTGTACGTAAAGATCTTGGCCTACACCCGTTTAAAATACAGCTGGTGCAGGAATTAAAGCCACGAGACAATCATATGCGTCGTGCTTCGTCGATTGTACTCTAGAGCAGTTGGAAACTGAACCGATTAGTTATGGAATAATTGAGTTCAGCGATGAGGCTCAGTTGTCACTTAACGGGTTTGTCAATAAAGAGAATTGCCGCATAAGAAGTGAGACCAATCCACAACGGACCCTAGAAACCGCATTACATACACAAATATGCACCGTTTGGTGCGGTTTACACACTGGTGGCATCATCGGTCCCTATATATTCAAAAATTAAGCCGGAGCTCGAGTTACGGTCAATGGAGGTCGTTACCGCTCCATGATAAATGATTTTTTGTTTGCAAATATGGATGACATTGATCCGGGAGAGCGATGGTTTCAACGGGATGGCGCTACGCGCCATTCGGTGACCGCAACCATTGATTTATTGAAATAGAAATTTTGCGGTAAGTTGATTTCGAGAAATGAACCCGTCAATTGGCCTCCAAGGTCGTGCGATGTCTCGACATGTCTCGATTATTTCCTGTGAGGCAACGTGTAGTCACTGGTTTATGCTGATAAACCAGCAACAATTTGTGTCTTGTAAGCCACAATTGTTCGTGTTATTCGTGACATACGGCCAGGAATGCTCGAAAAAGTGATCCAAAGTTGGACTCCAAGAATGCGATTCGTCATGAACAGCCATCATTAATTTTTAAATGTTAATGTCATGTATTAATCTTTGGAAAAAAAAAGGTTTGCGATTAAAATTTAATTTGTTGTGTTATTTGTTACAATTTCAATTTCTATCGCCCTTAAAACAACCCCCTTTATATGTAACCATATATTTAAATATAGTTCAGCCTTAATATTCCAACATAACCACAAATGTCACCTAAAAAGGCCGATTTGTGTTTAGCTAAATTTTAAACACGAAAATTAGCCTAATTTTACACACAGCATTTCTCAGTTTCTGCAACAAAATCGTTCTGTCCTAATGTACATAAACTCTGGCTGTGATTACATGACATGACCGTAACATGATGACATAATTAACTGCTTTACATTTCGATTCCCGGGTGAGTAACATGATGATTCAGCGACAAATACGATACGCATTTCCTACCCAGATACGAAAATAAATCGATATCGCTATGATTTCATTAAAATGACTTAAAGCTTAAATAAATAATACCATTGTGCTGCTGCCATTGATTCCAAACATCACGTTTCGGGTTTAATCAACTGAACAAACATTGGTCAACACATCCCTCCCACAGTTTCTTTATAACAATATTATTCAAACATAAGTATAAGTATTATTGACAATAATAAGGCATACTGTTAGGCGAACTTGTTAAATCATATTTGCTGCATAGTTAGAGGAAAGATGTGTTAACAACATCATTTCCTTAGAATATATTCTACGTCTGAATGAAACAAATATTATCCAGCGCTAGTAGGTATCATAATTTATGAAGGTGTATCGAAATTAAGAGACTTATAACTAATAGGTTTGTATTAAAAAATATAAATTCTATGGCTCATATTAATACACGTACGAAATTTATTTTTAAATCAAATAATCTCTACATCTCCCGCAATGCATTTGAATTGAAATTGGAACTGAAAATTTACGAATTTATGAAATACCCGGAAAAATGTGGATTTTTGATTAGCAGTAAAATGCTCGAATGTTGCATCTAACATATAGATTTGATTGTCTATAATCTAATTCTTATCTGAATACAAACCATAAGAGTATTTATTTGCATTTTCGGGGAAATCAAAATTTGTTGTTATTTTTGCTGAGTTTATCAGAAACATTTTTGAAAATTATAATTTTTCTCATTTTGTATAGGATTCGATTTAAATTGTTTGTATTAAAAGCTTTAATTACTAAGACGATAAATGTAAAAAGTTTTTTAGTTAATAAAAGATTTGAAGCAGTCAAAAACTGAATTTGAACTCCCATTTGTCGGACAATCGTTTCGAAGTTTGTGAAACATTAGTGAAACATTAGTGACCTATTTATAGCAGTACGATGTATAGTCATCCATCTAGAGTTTCCCAGAAACATTCTTTATTTTCCAGAGTGCTTTATAGTTAGCGACCTCTTTAACTTTCTAGAAAAAGCTCAATCTAGAAGCAATCCACAACCGAAAAGCTTACAATCCACCGTAACACTACATTCCACCATAGACTAATACTTATAGTAGACCTAATAATTCTCTCACCAAATTTACGACATTTGGCCTGGTGTGATATTTACGTTCGATGTTGAAAAGATGATGAGGTCAAAGAAACATATTATGAGCGTCTGGAGGGAGTATACGAACGGTGCCCTGACCACGACATTAAGATTATTCTAGGCGATTTTAATGCCAAATTGGGAAAGGAAAGTGTCTTTCGACCAACCATCGGTAATCACAGTCTATTGGAATAAGACTATCGGCAGAAGCTCTCTCTCCTGCTAGAGCAGAATACCCCCCCTCCCGAACATCCAGATGCGCAGTGGAAGCACATCTCCCATTCTTTGGAAACCGCTGCAAGGACTGAACTTGGATATCAAAAACCGCGGAAGGATAAGCCATGGTACGACGAAGACCATCGCATTGCAACTGATGAAAAAGACGCTGCACGTATGGCAACAAAACAATCAGTTACAACGCGTGCTGCGAGTGAGCGGTACAAGAAGCTGCGAAGGGAGGAAAACCAACTATTTAGGCGGAAAAAATGGCGGTGGGAGCAGAGAGAGAGTAAAAAACCCGAAATGTGCAGGATGAATGGTGAATCGCGAAAGTTTCCAGAGGGTAAGAAGATTGAATAACGGGCCTAATAATGGGCTGCCCTCCACCAAGGACGAGAAAGGGTATCTGGTAACTGAGAAGCAGTGTGTGCTCAAAATGTGGAGAGACCACTTTTCAGCACTACTCCCTCCACTCGGATTCTTCCACTGAAGATCAGGAGGTAATGATAGTGGAAGATAGTGTAGATTGTACCCCCCCCCCCCCCCCCGACAACCAAACAAGACGAGATTAGAACGGCGATCTCCCACCTTAAGAATAATAAAGCCGCTGGTGCGGATGGCCTACCCGTTGAACTTTTTAAGGCAGATGGCGAAGAACTGCTGGCCCACATATGGTTGGGGGAATCTATGCCCGACGATTGGAGTCCCAGTGTATTATGTCCTGTATTCAAAAAGGGTGATCCGTGTGTCTGTTCCAACTATCGCGGTATCAGTCTTTTATCCATCGAGTATAAGGTCTTGTCGAGCATATTATGTGAAAGACTAAGGCCAATTATTGAAAACGTGATTGGACATTAACAGTGTGGTTTTAGACCAGGCAAGTCCACGACTGACCAAATATTCACGCTACGCCAGATCCTGGAAAAGACCCACGAAAAACAAATCGATACATACCACCTTTTTCTCGATTACAAAGCTGCTTTCCATAGCCTCATACGGGGAAAACTGTACGAAGCTATGTCTGAACTTCGTATTCCGGCAAAACTGATTCGCCTCTCTAGAATGACGCTGACCAACACCAAATCAGCAGTGAAAGTTGGGAAAGACCTCACTGAACCATTCTGTACCAAGCGAGGACTTAGACAAGGCGACACACTTTCGTGCAATCTCTTCAACATCTTAATGGAGATAATAATGAAAAAGGCTGCGGTAAATACGAACAAGACCATTAACACGAAAAGCCATATGTTGCTGGCGTATGCCGACGACATAGACATCATTGGGCGAAATTTGTGAGAGGTTACTGCAGTATTTTCAAGAATCGAAAAGGAATCAGCGAAGGTGGGTCTTGCTGTTAATGAGGGCAAGACAAAATTGATGGTGTCAACGACTAGAGAAACCTCTCGACTGGGTCCGCACTTGAACGTTGACAACCGATTTAATTTTGAAGTGGTAGATGAATTTGTCTACCTTGGATCCGCCGTGAACAAGAACAACAACGTCAGCCTGGAGATAGATAGGAGAATTGTGCTTGCAAATAGATGCTATTTTGAGCTCAGCAAGCAGTTTTGGAACAACGCCCTCTCTCGACGGACAAAAGTCCAGCGCTATATCAGACTCTCATTTTACCCGTCCTGACATATGGCTCCGAAACTTGGGTCATATCGCAAGCGGATGAAAAACACCTGGGAGTTTTCGAGAGAAAAATTCTCCGTAGAATATATGGTCCTGTTAGAGAAAACGGCGAGTACCGACGTCGATGAAACGCAGAGCTATATAGTCTATATTCTGACGTGGATATAACTAGGCGAATCAAATTAGGTCAATTGCGTTGGCTAGGCCATGTTATCAGAATGAATGAAGATGAGCCAGCGCGAAAGGTTTTCGATAACGTACCCGATGGAAGCATGAAAAGAGGACGACCAAGACTCCGCTGGAAAGACCAGGCAGAAGAATCCCTCCGTATCCTTGGTGTTACCAACTGGCGAGAAAAGGCGAAGGATAGAGCCAGTTGGAAGAATATGTTGAAATTTGTTTAATTTGTTTGTTTAATTAATATGTGTAAGACAAGACGTCTCACCTCATGAGGTTGTAAAATAGTCAATAAAAGTAAAGTTAAAAAGAATTGCTTTACTAATACGAGATAGAGGCAATGGTTCAAAACAACGAACAAAATAACAACAACGGCATATAACACAAATGTATGCTAACAATAACAGTTAATAAAAACGTGTAAAACACATTTAAATTTCACAGTTTTTTACCAAAACGACATGAAAAATTATAGCAAGAAATTATTGTAATTCCACCTGGTAATGTCACTTTTCGTCAAACATCTCTCTATCACACCGACCGCATCAATAAGAGTGTGAAAAGAAACGTCAGATGAGCCAAATATTCTCTCTAGTATGAGATTACTCTATGCATTCCACTAACACTCCTATTCGGAGTATATGGTAACAATTAAATTGTAACGACAAATTTGTTACAAAGTTGTCACCATTGTGTGTATCTGGTATTTTGGCAACAAGGTGACAACGAAAAATTCACCTCGTAACAAATAATTCACCTCACAATAACAGGTTGTCAAAAAGAGGATAAGTATTTAATATATTTATGTTTTATTGAATTAAAATTAATACATTATTATTTAGGGAATTTGAGCGCCGCTGGAATGCTGTATTGCCTTTCTCAAGGAACATCCAGAGATGCTAAGCGGAAAGAATACACCTGCACATCCGCGCCAAATAGAAGAAAATATTTATTTTATCACCAACTCTCTTATCTACATCAAAATTTCACCACCGATAAAAACTTCTGCGCTGAGTTCAAAAAGTTTTTTCCCCTCCGAAGTCGGTCCATCTTCTTGAGATATAAGCCTTTAAAGCTTGAGTATATAATCGTTCGTGTCCCCGGTATTTATAATCGGATCGGATTGAAATGGGTATCATTACAAAGGTCTTTTCTACGCTCTATAAACCAGTGCATAAATATATTTATTTCTATTAATCCATTAATCTATTAACAATAAACGAATTACAAATAACAACAGTGTTGTATATCAATGTATAGGGGTTTTCAATAAGAGCGCTACAAAAGTTTTTTTAAATAAAACAAAACCGGTTTTAGATACCAATGAAATTCTTTATTCCTGTGAAAGTACGTTCGATGCCATTATGTATGGAACTCGATATCTTTTGCATGGCAACCACGGGCACGCTTGCAGAAGTCCAGACGCTGAACCCAATTTTCGACGGTTTTCAAGCATAAATCGGCCTATACTGCTGCAATTTCACGTTCGATGTTCGTACGAAGTTCATCAATCGTCGCTGGCTTGTTGGCATAGACAATAGACTTGACGTAGCCCCACAGGAAATAATCTAACGGCGTCAAATCGCACGACCGAGGCGGCCAATCGACTGGGCCATTTCGTGAGATAACACCTTCACCAAACTTGGTTTCCAATAAATTGATTGTGGCATTCGCTGTGTGGCTTGTGGCGCCGTCCTGTTGGAACCACATGTCCTCCAAGTCCATATTATCCAATTGGGGCCAAAAATATTCGGTTATCATTGAACGGTAGCGATTCGCATTCACAGTAATGTGCCGGTCTTGATCATCACGGAAGAAGTACGGCCCAATGACGACGCCGGCCCATAAACCCAACCAAACCGTAATTTTTTGGGGATGCAATGATGACTCATGGATTACGCATATTTTGCTTATTGACGAAGCCATTCAGCCAGAAATTAGCCTCATCGCTGAAGATGATTTTCCGATGAAAATCCGAATCATTTTCAAGTTGTTGCTCAGCCCAATTCACGAACATACGACGCTTATGGTGGTCAAGCGGCTTCAGTTCTTGCGTCAATTTGATCTTGTAAGGATGTAGGCCAAGATCTTTTCGCAAAATTCGCCACAACGACGTCACAGAGATGCCTAACGCTTGAGAACGACGTGTGAGAGACACATTTGGGCATTCTTGAACTGAAGCCTCAGCGGCAGCAATATTCTCGACACTACGGGCACTTCTTTGTGTCACTGGCACGGGAACATTTTGTACTGTGCCTGTGGATTCAAATCTTTCCACTAGACGCTCAATTGTTGATCTGGTAGGACGATTATGACGACCATAAATTGGACGTAGCGCTCTTAAAGTTGAGGCCACTGACTCCAAATTTCGGTAGTAAATTTTAATAATTTCGACTCGTTGTTGGCTCGTATATCTTTCCATGATGAAATGGCAAGCCTTACTGAAGAGAAATGTCAAAAGAGCGGGTGTAAATATGGCGTCGTTTGCTGTCCCTATCGATTTATTTTTGTAGCGTCTCTGTTGAAAAACCCCTTATATCAAAGACTAGAGCCGTACGAAGAGTGACGACGACGGCTGGTGACTCAGCCGCCACACATATTGCCTCCCAACGGCGCTGTAAAATTAAACTTTCTGTGAAATTCTTTATCACAACAATTTTTGTTTACATAAATTGTTTATATTAAGGTTTGTTAAGAACATATCATGCATATTTTATATTAATTTAGAAAGATTCACAGCAAAAATTCGATAATGCACTCCAAAATTAAACATTTTAAGCGCCGTAGATTTGTGCCTTGCCAACTCCAAGTTCTGTTGTAAACTCAAAAAATAAATTGTAAATATGATTAAAAATTTAATTGATTCAATTAATTATTAATTTTTAGAAAAAGAATTACAGCAGACAGTTGTCCGAGGCCTTCGGCCACGGACTGTCCCTGCAGGCTGTGTCAGAGACACGGCCATTAAGTTTAACGTAGAATACGCCATCCGATAAGACAGAAAACATATATAACAATAAATTCATTTGCTTGTATTATTTATCATTTATTGTTATATATGTTTTCTGTCTTATCGGATGGCGTATTCTACGTTAAACTTAATGGCCGTGTCTCTGACACAGCCTGCAGGGACAGTCTACTGTAATTTTTACTGGGGCAACTGTCTGCTGTAATTTTTATATTTACCAACGGCATTTGATTCAAGTCCGTTTAAAAAAAAAATATTATGTTCAATTTTTGTAAACTTAATTTAATTTATGTATTTTAATTAATATTTTTATTGAAATAAGTTCTGCGAATGTTGAGAGGGCCGCCCTAATATTAAAAAAGGTTTACCTTATCGAGTCTTCGCATTAGCATTCGAGCGTTGTGTGAAAGCTTTACGCTTTACAATTCAAAATTAATGTTACAACAGCTTTATTGAAGCTTTCGCAAAAAAGCTTTATTACGTTAGCTTACTGTTTGTTTCACTTTTTACTAGATACATGTTGCCAAGCAACATTAGCTTGCTGTTCGTTTCACTTTTTACTAGATACATGTTCCTAAGCAATGTTGAGCAACCAAAAACACTCAACCAAACACCACACATATGTTTGAGTGTATGTGTTTAAACAATTTTCATTTGAGAAATTAAAATACTAGAAATATATCAACCAATATGAAATGTATATCAAACGAAAGATAACATCTTCATTTACCAACAAAAAAAATTTTAAAAAAATTCATCTAGCCGTTTCCTCAAATTCAATGAAATAAAGATTACAACAATAAAAACCTGACATGACTCCTCATACCGTAAGGTAAGACGTATTCTACGTCAAAAATTTAATCATATTTTTAATTGAAATTTACAGGCCAATATTTTTTCCTGTGTGAACATAATACGGACAGAAAGAAAACGCAATGTGAATTTTCGTGCGATGAAACCAACATAAATATAATTTAGCTGTCATTAATATCAATCATACACTATTTAAACTTAGTTTGCTGCATGGTCCATAATCTCTATGTCTTCTTTGGTCTCTCATTCTACAAAATTTACCTAGTATATTTTCGATCAGTCTTGCCATAGAAACCCCATAGTTTTATGATACTAACACAGCTGGTCGACTGCCAAAATAAATATAATGCATTATGCTCATTATAACACGTCGCACAATGGGGGGTTTCTCGAAAAAAAAATTGAAATAATTCTGCCGTTTCTAAAATTTCATGATGGCATAGCGGAAGTATTATGCTAGAGAAACTGATATTTCAGTACATCGTAGACTCTACTGAAGCCTAAAATTTAAAAAAAAAAATGTGAACCTTTTGAAAACTTTTAATTTTGTTTTTATTGGAAATATTTTTTGATATATTTGTAGCGCTACTAACAACCTACAAAAACATGCAGGCAGGTTTAAATGTGCTCGTATGGTTGTCGAGACATTTGGGAAAATATTTTTTATTGAAAATGTCGACTTGTTTTTTGTTCAGTCACTTGAGCTATTTGGGAAAATATTCTTTATAGAAAATTTTTACATGTTTTTTGTCCAGTCACTTGAGAATTTTTTGGCTAAATGAAGATCAATATCAATTTCGGAAAAAGTCTTGCATTAACAACAGCATATTGTAAAATGAGACCATTGAAATCCATTCACTTTTTAAGGAAATGGCAGGCATATAAAGTCAAGACATAACAAAACAAATTTTTTAATCATATGAGGAATCTATATTTTACGCATATTGTTATCAATACTTGAGGAATTTGTTTTTAAACGTATTAACATTTTATGTGTCTCCGTTCAAGTTTGAATTATTCGATCTTTAAGTTCTTATGTTATTTAATAATTATTTTCCGGTTCAAGATCATACATGCTAAAATGTTGATTAATTTTATGCATACCAGAGTTTCCTATATTTCACACAGATTCCTCTAGAGACTTTGAAATTCGGTCGATTTAAATATAAAAAACATATATAGTGAAAAATATATCAACGTGCACAGCGTCCCAGCGATTTATTTAACCTAATTTTGATATACACTCCGGTTCACTTATTTAAAGGCACTAAAAATTCTATATTCAGCAGCCTGTGTCTTTGGCAATTTGTAACCGATTGCAGAATTTTACAATGAAAATGGAAGCTAGACATCTTGAGATACACCCCGCGAAATAAATATAAAGGCAATTCCATATTTTGTTTTTTCCAAATGTTGTGAGGAATTTTTAAGTTTTTATTTTATAATGTATTAGTCTTTTCAAAATTAAATACTTTTCAGCAAAAATACTTTGAATATGACTTCTTCAAGGCGAATCAACAAAAATAAACTAATTACTAGTGCGAAATATTTATAAAGGCAAAAGGTATATTTAAATATTCTAAAAAGTTTCGTAAGCCATTTGATCTCCATTATCGCTAATAACTTCTACTAAGCATCTTGGCATTGAGTTTATCAACGAATGAATATCCGCAGAATCAGTTATCCTCCATTTTCTGGTATTGCTACTTTTCGATCCTTGACATTCTTCAAGTGGAGTCCTGGGTGGTAAACTTGGGTAGGTAAAATAGGCCAGAGGTTCTCGATCGGATAGAGATCAGAACTGAGTGCAGGCCAGTCGAGAGTTTGTATTATTTCTGGACTCCAGAAACTTTGGAGATTTCTTAGACCGATGTACTGTTGCGTTATCCTGCTGGATGATAAATTCTGGGACACAAATTTCCTCTCCAGAAGTAACTACGACGACATTCAATGGTCGAATATAACACTCGCAGTCCATTTTTGTGGAAACGAAACATATTGGAGTGGTTCCTCTATAACTCATACCTGCCCAAACCATAAGGTAGCCACCGCCAAAATTTCGACGCTGACACATAATTTTGGAAAAATCTCTGGAACGCCAATATTTGTCCGAGCTATCACGTCCATCCAAATTAATTTTGACGTAGAATACGTCTTACCTTACGGTATGAGGAGTCATGTCAGGTTTTTATTGTTGTAATCTTTATTTCATTGAATTTGAGGAAACGGCTAGATGAATTTTTTTAAAATTTTTTTTGTAGGTAAATGAAGATGTTATCTTTCGTTTGATATACATTTCATATTGGTTGATATATTTCTAGTATTTTAATTTCTCAAATGAAAATTGTTTAAACACATACACTCAAACATATGTGTGGTGTTTGGTTGAGTGTTTTTGGTTGCTCAACATTGCTTAGGAACATGTATCTAGTAAAAAGTGAAACGAACAGCAAGCTAATGTTGCTTGGCAACATGTATCTAGTAAAAAGTGAAACAAACAGTAAGCTAACGTAATAAAGCTTTTTTGCGAAAGCTTCAATAAAGCTGTTGTAACATTAATTTTGAATTGTAAAGCGTAAAGCTTTCACACAACGCTCGAATGCTAATGCGAAGATTCGATAAGGTAAACCTTTTTTAATATTAGGGCGGCCCTCTCAACATTCGCAGAACTTATTTCAATAAAAATATTAATTAAAATACATAAATTAAATTAAGTTTAAAAAAATTTAACATAATGTTTTTTTTTTTAACGGACTTGAATCAAATGCCGTTGGTAAATATAAAAATTACAGCAGACAGTTGTCCGAGGCCTTCGGCCACGGACTGTCCCTGCAGGCTGTGTCAGAGACACGGCCATTAAGTTTAACGTAGAATACGCCATCCGATAAGACAGAAAACATATATAACAATAAATGATAAATAATACAAGCAAATGATATAAGCAGACAACTGTCTGCTGTACTTTTTTTTCTATCGGAAAATATTACCGCTCGTCGAAAAATGTGTATATTTCAGCGAATTTAAATCTGGCTAATTCGTGTCTTGGCATGGGACCAAGTTTTGCATACTTTTTCCCATATGACAGTTTCAAGTCGCGTTTCATTATTTGTTTCATCCCAAGCTCAATTCAGCAATAATTTCCCTATCGCCGAAGTTTTCTCTAACAACCGTTTTGATCTCTCTCTTTTGGCGCTGCCACTGATCAGTGTTGTCCTTCCTGGTCGTTTTGTGTTCCCATATTGGCCACCCTATTTTATCAAATTGTCAATGACACAGCTAGATCTATTCAATCGCCTCGAAATTTCCCGATTGGACAGCCCTTCATCACGATAATCTTCAATTTTCCCTTTTCTTCTTTACTTAGGAACTTACTACCAGGTATTCCATATAAATTATTTTGTTTTAATTTGACCTACGTTAATTTTAAAACAGTAAAAGAACAACCAAAGAAAACTCACTTCTGCTTAAATTCCTGTATACTACTGTTCGAATTCGGTTACTTTTTCATGTTGCCTTTATATATATTTCGCACCAGAAACAGAAAAAACAACGTCACTTTGCATTTAACTTCTAAAAGAGTTCGAATGGTTACATTCTCTGACATAACATACCTAATGACACATATATGCATTAAAATTCTACACCAAAAACCCAGTGCATTGAGAGTACGGACAAAAAATATATTGCCTTTATAGTTATTTCGCTGGGTGTATAAAAGAAATCATGACAATAGTGGTTTTCAACTACACACAGGGAAAAGATTAGTTGGAAATCAATTCAGTCAGGCATTGGAAATTCCATGATAAAGTCTATTTTTTGATTAGAATTCATAATTGTCAAACATCAGAATTATTTGTCGCTGATATGGATAGATTAAAAATAGGTCTTACTAAATACAAGTTGCTACTACCGAACTTTAGTTGTATTAACCAATTTGAGTACTATTTCTAAAACCTCATTCATCTGAAATGGAAGATACAACTAATAAAAAGTACAATATTAGAATTCGTGTTCAAATATTAGTTACTGTAATCGTAATTTAGTTTCTGTTACAAAAACACTTGTTGCAAAGTTACGAGTATGTATTCGATTTTTCACAAGAGGCTTTGTTGTTAAAGATAAACTACGTATGTATATTGGAATGTTACACGAGGACTTTACAGAAAAACTAATATTTTAAACAGAAAGTGATAAACAAAGTTGTGAAAAAACAATAAAGTATATAGATAGATGCCAGCGAAGAATACATATTATCATAAATTGAGGTGAAGTGAGACTTTTAAACATAATTGTTGAATATGACGCCACTACTAACGCCTTCACAAACACATGCAAACAATTGTGGACACTTGGCTGTAGGAACTATTATTGTGGATGACACAAATTAACTTAAACATACAAGGTGGCGCAAAAGTAAACTTCCGATGTTTTTTGGCTGTAATTTAAAAAAAAAATGAAAAACTTTGATTCTTCTTGTGGATTATTTTTATTTGGTCTTTTAATTTTTTTTACATCCAGTCGAGAATATGATGTCATGTAAATGGCCGCCGAAACAGTTGATTGTCATTTGAGGCCTTTTTATGGCATTTTCCACCACTTTGGCCAAAACGATACGTCCTCACATTCTTGACGGGTATTGTCTTTAAGAGCTGCAAGAGTCTGAGGCTTGTTGACATAAACCCGCGACTTCAAAAAGCCCCACAAAAAGAAGTCTGGAGCGGTCAAATCAGGCGATCTTGCTGGCCAGTGCAAATCGCTAAAACGGGAGATTATGGGCTCGGGAAATGCATCCTTCAGCATATCGGTTGTGGCACGTGCAGTGTGTGCCGTTGCACCGTCCTGTTGGAGCCACATATTTTCCAATCAGAATTCATCAAGTTGCGGCAAAAAGAACTCTTTGATCATTGCTCTGTAGCGCTCGCGACGTCTTCGAAGAAAAAAGGTCCGATGACTCCTCCAGCGAAAACAGCACACCATACAGTGACTTTGAGCGGGTGTAATGGCTCTTCGTGGGTTACACGCGGATTTTCAGTGCCCCAGAAGCGTAAATTTTGCTTATTTACGTACCCGCTAAGATGGAAATGGGCCTCATCACTCATGATTATTTTTGATGAAAAATCATCTTCCTCTTGGTGGTGATTAAGGATGGCTTGAGCGTATGTTAGACGCGATTGGCGGTCAGCAGCTAACAGCTGATGCACCGTCTGGACTTTGTACGGAAACCTCTTCAAATCCTGTACCAAAATTCGCTGTAAAGACCGTCGACTGATACCCATTTGCGTGGCACGTCGTCTGGTCGATGTCGACGGCGCATCCATGACATCCTCGGCTACAGCAGCAATATTCTCTGCAGAACGGCTACTCCGGGGTCTGCCACGCCTGGCAGCATCTCGTGTTGTGCCAGTCTCTTCGAGGCGAGCGGCTAAACGTCGCAGTGTTTCACCAGTAGGCGTTGGACGGCCAGAAAATCTGCGACGAAATTCACGTTGTGCCAAAGTCACCGACCGATTATTGGTCAAATAAATAGTCAGCAATATTCCGCGTTCTGGAGCAGTGTAGCGTAACATTGTTTATTAACGTGTATTTCGCATGTGTTTACTACACAAATGTCAAAACAGAACTGACATTAGGGGCCAATCGCAAAATTTATAGCATTTTCTGATAGGAGGAATACTTTTGCGCCACCTTGTACATACGATACCCAGGGTAACCCATCCCCATTTTTGATCGAAAATATGAAAAATTTAGAAAGATTGTCTTATAATAATTTTGTTTATATTTAAATATAAATACACAATTTTAATAAAAAGTAATTTTTTTCACTTTTTTTCTATAAAATTCATAAGGAGTTAAAGCATCACCAAATGGTTGTGACAGCCATCAAATTCAAGTAATTACTTTAGTGTAGCATACCAATATATTATTTCGTACAACCGAATTAGTTTTTACACTTTTAGTTCATCCAACTAATTGAATATTCACCACTACAGGATGATTTTATTGCTTGAACTAAAACTCGATTGACAGATCACATTTATTTCTTGTTGCTGTGGCTTCAACTAAATATTTCAGTTCTTGCAACCAAAACTGAATTACAAATCAATTGATATGCACAACATTTGATGATAGTGAACACAATTATTGGTATTCACAACAGAATAATGTGATAGTCCAATGAACCGCCAACTTTTAATTGGCTGTAAATATAGTTGTGACAACGAATCTCTTCTCTGTGTGTAAATAAATTTTTTTTAGCAATTTATTAAAAAAAGTACAAAAATGTGTTACTTTTTTTTGGTTTACTTGAATAAAGGCACTTCATTAATTTTTTTATTATTTTTAAAGTAAGCGATGATTTTTTGTAGGGAGCGTTTGTTTATTACAATTTATTACATCTTAATCATTTTACGAGTCAAAATGGCAAAAACACAAAATTTTAAATCTATCGGAAAAAACTAAAATCGATGTTTAACGTTCTGAAGGATATTCTCACCGCGCAATAGCTAACAAATTGGACGGAGCCCAACAGTTGTCGACAATTACATCAAGGACCCCGAGGAGTATGGAAAAAATTTTAAAGGAAGGGTTTCATTGTCTTTATCTACGTATGAGAAAAGAAAAATCATCAGAATTGCTTCTAATTCTGCCTTATCCTTGTCAAAAATTAAGAGCTCAAGCTGGAGTTGAAGCGAGCAAGTCATCAGTACGCAGAGCAATTAAGAGCTGTGAGTTTCTTAAATACCTGAAATTACAAAAAAACGCCGCCATTTAATGCTCCTCGTAAGAAAAAGCGGCTTCAATTCGAAAGAGACTACATGGTATGGGATGCGCAGTGCAGCCAAGAGATCATGTAAATGACTGGAGAACCGTTGCATTTACGGATGAGATGGACCTGATGGCTACAACTATTATTTCCTTGATCTGCGCAAAGAAAGGCGTTTTTTTAACCGACATCACAGCCGAGAGGGCGGCGTTATGGTGTGGCCTGCTAATACGTACGGGGTGCTATTACGAATTACGTTACAAAGATAACTGATGCAAGCTATAAAACGTTATTGGAATCGGTTTTTCCGAAGTTCAGTGAACTATTTGGTCCCATATCTTGGATATTGCAACAGGATAATGCCCCTATACACAACGCTAGAGTTGTAAAGGAATTCATTGCAAGCCAAAATGTTAATATTCCTGACTGGCCACCCTATTCGCCGGATCTAACCATTATCGAAAATGTCTGGGCTTGGTTATCTCGTAAGGTCGATGAAGGAGGTAGACAATTTAATGACAAGCAGTCACTAATTCAAGCCATTGAGGATGCTTGGAATCAAGTTTCGTTGGATTACACAAATTCTCTTTATCTTTCAATGAAAACCCGTATATTAGAAGTTATTAAAAACAAAGGGGGTTGTACCCATTACCCATTAGTTCTTAAATAAAGTAAAATAAATTAAAAAAACAAGAAAAACTGTTTTTCCAACAAAAATAGCACATTTTTCGACTGTTTTTATAAATTCCTCAAAAAATGTTCTTAAGTTAAGAAACCACTATTGTCACGATTTTTTTTTTAAATCTCACGATGTCTAACTTCCATTTCCATTTTAAAATTCTGCACTCGGTTACAAATTGCAGAAGATACAGGCTGCTGCATTTGGAATTTGTAGTGCCTTTAAATAAGTGAACCGGAGTGTAAGAATGTGTTCCAACAAAGCACGTTAAAAAGTTAAACTACCTAGAAACAAATGTGAAAAATTCTTAGAATTTTGTGAAAAATCCCATTTTTGGGGATTTTAGATGTTTTTTTTTTGGGATTCTGGGATTGTGTTAGACTGAATTTTTAAAGATTTTCCTGACTTTGAATCTACTTTCTATGAGTTAGTAAACTGCCTAATTTCGATTTATAAATCGTGTCTCTCAAAATTTCTTTATTTCTCAAATAAAAATATGTTTGACGTGTTTCCGTTTCAGTATCAGTTTCTCAGTACTCCCTCTCAATATTTTTTTTTTAACAAGCTAATTTTCCCTTACTTTGATCGTACACTGTAGACACAGTATACAGATTGCAGTGCTGATATTTGCAGCAATTAGCGTGGAATTTTGTGCACTCTCATTTGATATCAAACACTGATATAAAATATCAATTCTCACTTTTGAATAAATCAACGGCTTTCACAGCTCTTCCCCAGTGTGCAACAACTAAACAAAAATAAAGCAAAACTAAGCGATTTACGAAGTCCGCCCGGCATTAACGATAAAGTTCAAATTGAGAGTTCTTGCTTTGTAAGGCTGCCGTTTTATAACTTTTAGCACTTCCGATGTTTGTGAAAAAATGTTTGTTAACTCATGAATTTTCATTAATTGGAAAATATCAAGAACCATCACAGTGATGGAAAGATATCAAACCCCACGGGCATCAAACAGATTTTTTTTTTGGTGTGTGCAGTAAATTAAAACTTCCTTTCATCTCATTTCTTATTAGGTCTGTTTATTGAAAACTTAATGTTTTTTTTTAATTTATTCAAGCTTTGTTTAAAGGTCTTCAGGTTGAATAAATTAAAAAAGAATCAAGGAAATTGAGTTTTTGTGTGTATAATAATTACAATAATCCTATGAAATACAATAATTGTATTCAAACTGAAGCATACTTTCAGGCACAATTTGTGCTTCCATTCTAATGAGATTTCAATGTTTGTAATTCAATTGGTGTATCGTTTGCCCCCACCTCTGTGTGTGGTTGTGGCAAAAGTTTAATTAGATTTTTAAGCTGATAATTTTCATTGAATAGCAATGCATACATTTGGGCAATAAGCATATTATGCATAATTTGAGGCGAAAAGCATATGAAATGTTTCTAGTTTTTATAGAAAGCACAAATCCGTAAACAACTTCAACAAATTCAAGTTCAATAAAATGTGCTCATTGCTTTAGTTCGCAAAACGGGTTTGTATTAAAAAGTTACTACTTTATAATGAGCAATTTGTGAGAAAGTGTGTAATTATATTAAAAATTTATTACAATTTAGTTATACTTTAGGGCTACATGTATTTTAATTATATTAAATACATGGGCACTTCCGCAAAGGGTGAAAATCCGAATCATTTTCAAGTTGTTGCTCAGCCCAATTCACGAACATACGACACTTATGGTGGTCAAGCGGCTTCAGTTCTTGCGTCAATTTGATCTTGTAAGGATGTAGGCCAAGATCTTTTCGCAAAATTCGCCACAACGACGTCACAGAGATGCCCAACGCTTGAGAACGACGTGGGAGAGACACATTTGGGCTTTCTTGAACTGAAGCCTCAGCGGCAGCAATATTCTCGACACTACGGGCACTTCTTTGTCTCACTGGCACGGGAACATTTTGTAATGTGCCTGTGGATTCAAATTTTTCCACTAGACGCTCAATTGTTGATCTGGTAGGATGATTATGACGTCCACAAATTGGACGTAGCGCTCTTAAAGTTGAGGCCACTGACTCCAAATTTCGTTAGTAAATTTTAATTATTACGACTCGTTGTTGAATGATGAAATGGCAAACCTTACTGAAGAGAAATGTCAAAAGAGCGGGAAAAAATATGGCGTCGTTTGCTGTCCCTATCGATTTACTTTTGTAGCGTCTCTGTTGAAAAATCCTTTACTTTTAAACAACACCAAATTTTTGTTATGATTTAAATTTAAATAATGGGAAATATTTTGGCCGTCGGTGGTTCGATCCCTGCTCAGACTACCTTACATTTCTTTCGACGACGGTCAGAAAATGTAAGGTGGTCTGAGCATTCTCAAAATACCGTTCGGAGCCGGTGTAAAACTGTAGGTCCCAATCAGTGAGTGTAAAAACTAGAAAGCGCACATCTCACTGATTGTGAGAAGCTCTCCCCAATCCCTTCATGGGATTCTATGGGACAACATTTTTAAAGTCCACAACTGACCAAATATTCACGCTACGCCAAATTCTGGAAGAGACCCACGAAAAGCAAATCGATACATACCATCGTTTGTCGATTACAAAGCTGCCATACTGGGAAAACTGTACGAAGATATGTCTGAACTTGGGATTCCAGCAAAAGTGATACACCTCTGTAGAATGACGCTGACCAACACCAAATCAGCAGTGAAAGTGGGGAAAGACCTTACCGAACCATTCTGTACCAAGCGAGGACTTAGACAAGGCGACACACTTTCGTGCAATCTCTTCAACATCTTAATGGAGATAATAATGAGAAAGGCTGCAGTAAATACGAACAATACCATTAACATGAAAAGCTATATGTTGCTGGCGTATGCCGACGACATAGACATCATTGGGCAAAATTTGCGAGAGGTTACTGCAGTATTTTCAAGAACCGAAAAAGAATCAGTGAAGGTGGGTTTTGCTGCTAATGAGGGCAAGACAAAACTGATGGTGTCAGCGCCTGGGGGAACCTCTTGACTTGGTCCGCACTTGAACGTTGACAACCGATTTAATTTTGAAGTGGTAGATGAATTTGTCGACCTTGGAGCCGCCGTGAACAAGGACAACAACGGCAGCCTGGAGATAGATAAAAGAATTGTGCTTGTAAATATATGCTATTTTGGGCTTAGCAAGCAGTTTAGGAATAAAACCCTCTCTCGACGGATAAAAGTCCAGCTATATCAGATTCTCATTTTACCTGCCTTGACATATGGCTCCGCAACTTGGGGCCTATCGCAAGCAAATGAAAAACGCCTGCGAGTTTTCGAAAGAAAAATTCTCCGTAAAATATACGGTCCTGTTAGGGAAAACGGCGAGTACCGACGTCGCTGGAACGCATAGCTATATAATCTCTATTCTGACGTGGACATAGCTAGGCGAATCAAAGTAGGCCAATTGCGTTGGCTAGGCCATGTTATCAGAATGGATGAAGATGAGCCAGCGCGAAAGGTTTTCGATAACGTACCCGATGGAAGCAGGGAAAAGAGCACGACCAAGACTCCGCTGGAAAGACCAGGCAGAAGAATCCCTCCGTATCCTTGGTGTTGCCAACTCGCGAGAAAAGGCGAAAGATAGAGCCAGTTGGAAAAATATGTTGAAATTTGTTTAATTTGTTGGTTTAATTAGTAAAAAGTATAACTTTTTAGGCACAAATTGTTTATGGATCTAATAGTTTTCTGTGGGTTAATTTATATGAGCTTTTTACGTGCATTATTTTTGTTTGTGTAACTTCAAAAATTTTAAAAAAGGCGGGAAAACTTTTTTCAAACATTTTTATATTGACATAATTTTTCGTTATTGTGATTTGGTTTGAATATTTATTAATTGTTTATATCTCCTGATGATGCTACACAACGAATTGGCGAAATATCAAGGAAAATATATACAAGAACAGCAAATCTGACCTCAAGCTCGGAGAATACATGAGGGCGGATCAATATGTCCATGACTTTTTGAATGAAACACAGTTGTTTTTGCAAAAAAAAAATAAAAAATATGTTTCAACATAATCTCCTTTCAGCTCAATACACTTAGTCAAACGTTTGTCCAATTTATGTATCCCTTCAAAAAAAAAAGGATTTTTCGAGGTCCATAAAATAGGCATTTGTTTGATGAATAATTTCATCGTTGGAGCTAAATCTCTTTCCACCGAGCCATTTCTTTGGGTTTGGAAATAGGAAATAGTCACTGGGGGCTAAATCCGGAGAAAATGGCGGATGAGGTACCCATTCGTAGCCCAATTCATGGAATTTTGCCATAGAGACTACACACGTGTGCATTATCTTGATGAAAACACCTTTTTTCTCGGCCATACGTCGTCGTTTTTTTTTAAATCCTCATTAAATCGGTCCAATAAGTTGGCATAATATTCGCCGTTTATTGTTTTTTCCTTTTGAAGGTAATCGAGTTGGATTATCCCGCATGCATCCCAAAAAAAACTGTTGCCATCACCTTATTGGCTGACAAACTTGCCTTGGTCTTCTTCGGAGCCGGATCACCCGGAGAAACCCATTGTTTAGATCCATGATCAATGTTTAATCCACACTTACAAAACGCCGAAGAATCCTTCGATTTGCGGTTAAACAACTCCAAACAATTCTTAAAGTAGTCACACCATTACGTTTATGGTCAATTGAGAGCAAACGCGGCACCCATCTTACACACAGCTTCCTTAAACCCAACTGATCATTTAAAATCGAAACCACACTGCCATATGAAATGCCAATAGTATCTCACGCACTTTTACTCTTCGATCGCCCAACACCACATCGTGGATTTTTCGACATTTTCGGGTGTATTAACCTCAATTGGCCGTCCAGAACCTTGTACTTGTGCGACTACAACGAAAGTCAGTAAACCACTTTTTTACCATTGAAATCGATGGTGCAGAGCCCCCTGTAGTATTTATCAAGCTTTTGCTTGGTTTGATTGACGGGTTTTTTCGCAAAAAATAATGTGTAATGAAAACTCCACGAGGTTGTATGTTTTGAACAGCTGTTAAAGTAAATGACGGAACTTGCTGTAGTCTACTAACAGGTGGTACTTGATGGGAGCAGTGTTGCATTTCATATAACTACGAGGGAAGTTCGAAAATTCACGAACTTATTGATCCGCCCTCGTAGATTATTTATTGATAACGAAAATGTCGAACAACGGAATACAAATATTTAAGCTTTATGCAACAATTGTTCACAAAATTATTGTTTTCTTTTAATTTTCTTTTGTAACATAAATTGAAATTGTCTATTGAAAAAAATCAAAATCATAAAAATTTATTTTTCAATTTCTTTATATCTTTTTTTTCTGTGGAAAAAATCAAACAAAAAACTGTTACAATTTCCGATTAAAATTTTAACGAAAAATGTATTTACTTCTTTGAAAGCTAAGCGTGTGCAGCATAAGAAATTATAAACAAAATAACCGGTGAAACCGACAGTAAAAACCGGTGAAACCGACAGTAAAAACCGGTTGTACTGACTGAATATATATTATTGCCATTTGTCTTTACATCTGTCTCCCACGATTGCCTCTAGTTTATGTAGACGGCCAAAATAGGTATTGTTTACATAACAAGTTTCCATGAAATTCGGGATCCTTCTACTGCGTTCAAAGAGAGTGATAGTTTAGTCCTTTTCCCCCATTTTAATCCATATCAATAAACTCACCAAAATGTCCTCAACTCAATGCTATAGTTTTCGGTAACCAGTACAAATTTGGATAGGATAATAGTACATAGTCCTAAAATCAATATTACGGATGGTATGGGAGGTAACCCCAAAATACTACGGCAACGCTAGAAATGCCCATTTATTAAATGAAATTTGGTGGAACACTTTTATTTTTATTTTATACTATAAACTCTGACGCATTACTGTTATTAACTGTGGAAAAAAAAGTTTTTTTAAATTAAATTTTAATCCAGATTGCAAAACTTTGTATGCTGTTATGTTTATAAATTTAGTTTTGCTTTTTCTGATAATTCTCTCTCAACCCCTATATCTGGAGTTTTACTATTCGCTTACGTCCTGCATGTTAAACAAAAACATTTGTATGCACCCATAGATTGTGTGATTATCGCCTCCAAATTTGTCCATATGTAATTCGATTGTAAAAATAAAACACAACAGCCATAATCCTCTGACTTTTAATATAATCCCATTGGTCACTCTGTCATCAGAGTTGGTGGCCATGAAGTTCTTATCGTAAATGAGATTTATACGAGTGATTTATCCTTGTCAAGTTGTGCACTTTTTCCATATTGAATCCTTAAAAACAAGTGTTCTGTTTGTGCTTTTATGGGTGTATTATTTTAAACTGGTAGACTATTTGAAACAATTTGGCTGTAGTAAGTAATAATAAAAATATCCTTTTAAATTGAATCATGCATGTTCCTTGTTTTCCCGGAACGAACTGTAATATAACAAATAAGTTTCCTATTAACATCCTTAATTCACATGTATGAACTCCTTTGGTTCCTACACAACCTTAATGCCTCGAAGTACTATTTCTTCCAAATCCTCATCTATACTTAAATTCAAGGAAGTTCCATGAAATTAAAAAAAAAAAACAATTTACCCGCGATTCACTGGCAAAGCAAGCAATTTTTTTCGTTTGTGTTTACCTATTCGAAATTTAAAATTTTCTACTGAAATTTATTTGTTATCATACAGGGTGGTCCACATACAAGTAAGAGTATCTTCTTAAAAATTGAATAAAATGAACTAAACTTCATTTAAGTTGGTATATTATTGATCTGTTTACATAAAACGAATTTCAACGAAGCAACCAAACGGCCACAATTAAAACGTAAATAAGACGAATACTACAGGTCAGATGCGTTATTTATCTCGGATATTCATTTTCCACACGCATCAAAACAAAAAACGGCCCCAGCAACATATTGCAGAAACCATGTATATGCTTTCAATCATTGCCATATTTGGATCACAAAGATATATATTATAACCAATCAATCATTGTGTCTCCAACATGTAATATTGAATAGCAAACACAATGTGTTTGGACAGAAGCATACCATATTTGGCAAAATCTACAAACACGTTATATTTGTATCCCAACAACAACAGAAGACAGATTTTTCAGCGAGCATACATTCCTTTAACAAATTTCTAAACGAATTACCCAATTTGACCCATGAAATCGTATTTATTTCCGCTTTAGTTTTCACGGATACGTTCGTTCGTTCAAATTCGTTTTGTATTCAACAATTAAATTGTTCGAGCGTTTGGTCGTATTTTTAATTAATTTTATTCTTCGACAAATCGCTACCCTTTGGGTAGCATGGTCAGAAAGATAAACACAACGTTTCTAATTAATAATTGTGTTTATCTTCCTGACGATGAAATATCGAAGAATAAAATTAATTAAAAATACGACTAAACGCTCGAACAATTTAATTTTTGAATACAATACGAAAGGTCGGATAAATCGTCACTTATTCACATTCGTTGCATGAAAACAGCCAATATGGGTTTATTAGAAATAACAAATGTACCTATTATTTATGGAACAAGATTTTATTCATGTGGCTGCCGGGGCTGGCTTCCCACTAGCTCATACTGTCAGTCCAATTTTCAAAGACTAATGACAGCTGAATTATGTTTTATGTTGTTTGTAAAATGCAACATAGAGATAGCGTAATGAGAGGGCTAGAGACTCTCTTCGGTTGCTCTATGCATAGTCACGACTTGTTTTACTGTTCGTTTTTCGGACCGACTCCAGAGCGCGTGCGTTTAAAATGACATTTTTGAAAGAACTTACGAGACGATTTTGCGTGCGCAAATATACGATTCGAAACTCCTGAGATGTATTTTGAGATTCTGGTTGTATCTCACGAATGGCTGGGACGACATTATGTAGCTTTAACGTCTGGATCGTTTGTGGTTTATTCGCATAACATCGATCTTTAACGGCACCCCACAAGAAAAAGTCTAACGGGGTCAACTCGCATCTCCGGGGCGGCTAATTGACGTCGCCAAAACGGACAATTGACATCGCCAAGACACGATTACCGAACTTAGTGCGCATAAAATCGATTGATTGATGAGCTATATAACATGGTGCACCATCCTGCTGACACCAAAGACTATCCAAGTTCATATCTTCAATTTCAGTCCATAAAAAATCCGTAAACAAGTCCGTCTGTAGCGCTAGTCATTCACTGAAATTGCTTTTCCGGCAGAATTTTCGAAAAAAACTGGGCCTGTAGCTCCCAATTAGTGAGTGAAGTCTAGAACGCGTACAGTTCACAGGTTTGTGAGAAGCTCTCCCTAATCCTTTCATGGGATGTAACGGAATCCCATATTTTTATTCCTAGATTTTTCCTTTTACAATATAAGGGCTTTAAGACGAGTGCGAGTACTGAGTTGTTGCGAATACATTTTACAGAAACGAACCCAATCCCGGGGGTATCCATGACACCGCTGATCGAGTATGTAGTACGAAATTTAAAGAAAACAGAGTGGATAGGCGAGAGAGCGATAAGCAACCAGAAGCAAACCATGCAGCAAACTAAGTTTGAATAGTGTTTGATTGATACTAATGACAGCTGAATTATGTTTTATGTTGGTTGTAAAATGCAACATAGAGAGAACGTAATGAGAGGGCTAGAGACTCTTTTCGGTTGCTCTATGCGTAGTCACGATTCGTTTTACTGTTCGTTTTTCGAACCGATTCCAGAGCGCGTGCGTTTAAAACGGCATTTGTGAAAGAACTTGCGAGGCGCATTTTGCGTGCGGAAATATACGATTCGAAACTCCCGAGATGTATTTTGAGCAGTGCATTTGCGAAGCCTAATGGTTTTTGCGAAAAATATTTGGAGAATATTTTTTTAAACCAAATTTAAAAAGGATTTGTTCTTCCGCCATATATATTTTTCGAATGATGTGACACACTAGTTATAGTGCCTCCACTGCACGACAAAAGACTAAAATAACATATCGATGGTAAGAAGTTGTTACACCGTAACTGGTTTTTTATAACTTGCTATATAACTTTGCTAAAAATCAAGATATAAAAAAAATTGGTGTCCTATAACATTCCATGAAGGGAAAGACGAGAGTCTCACAATCAGTGAGATGTGCGCTTTCTAGTTTTTACTCTCACTGAATGGGACCTACAGTTTTACTCCGGTTCCGAACGGTATTTTGAGAAGCGTTTTCATGACTATGTATAGTGTCGCCATCACTAAGCGAGGTGACCGTCGTCGAAAGAAATGTCAGGTGGTCTGAAGCAGGGATCGAACATACGTTCTCATGTACAAGAGCCGCCCATACTAACCATTGCACCACCGACGGCCTCCAAAAATCAAGATATAAGTAACAGAAAATCGAATTTTTTTTTTTTGAAATAAAGGTTATTTAATAATTTCCATCTTTTTTCTCCTGAAAGAAGGAAAAAATCAGTCACGAGGTAACAACTTATGACCATCGATATGGAAATTGGTGCTATCATTCCTATGGCATCAAGTGCTGCCGAAGTTGTAGCCGGTACCTGGTCAGACGCCATATATGTTTTGTAAAAAATAAATAAATGGTTTCCCATTGCATCCCATGAAGGGACCGGGGAGAGCTTCTCACAATCACTGAGCTGTGCGCTTTCCAGTTTTCACTCACTTATTGGGACCTACAGTTTTACACCGATTCCGAACGGTATTTTGAGAAGCTTTTTCATGGCTATATACTCGATAGTGTCGCCGTCACTATGCGAGGTGACCGCCGCCGAAAGAAATTTTTTTTTTTTTTTGAAAGGTGGTCAGAGCAGGGTTCGAACCCAGGATCTCATGTACAAGAGCCGCGCACACTAACCATTGCACCACCGACCATATGTTTTGTGGTGAACGGAAATAATGCACAAGCTACTTGAAATTACATTGCTTGGCGTGAGGCAATGGTGATCCTGCATGACCGGCTCTTTCATGTAATGCATTATTTCAATATCCAAAATTCAACCATTTGATGTAGTACGTATACATTTTTAAGTTGTCCAAAACCCGCTTATAGGCAAGGAGAGAGGAATTATGGCGATATATCAAGCGATTTTTTACAGAAATTAAAAATGTTTACTAAATCAAAAAATTGAATCAGGTATTATTACGAAGTTTATTGCAAATTTCACCAAGAATGTTTTGAATGTTTTTGGTGAAAATGGGTTGCCAAAATACCGGCAAATTGTCTCCGGATACACCCAAGATTTGCACAACAAAATTCTTAACCTTACACTCAGGGAAAAACAACAATTGCTTACACAAGTTGAACATGAAATACAAGTTATAATCAGTAATTTAAGTCAACATTTGACAGGAGAGAGTTTTTAGAATATGAGGCCAGAGTAGCAACATCATTCAATGAGAAAATTAAGAAGGTACATCAGAAAAAATTCAATTGCCTTATTGATTTACAAGAAAAAAAAACTAGGAATTAAATTGAACAGTAAATGGTTCATTAATAAAACAGGCAAGGACACTCCAACGGAGGTGCAATGGATTATTTCCCTTGGACAAAAACATGCACTGCCGATAAAATGGGAACAATTACCAATATTAAATATTATAGCAGAAGGTGAGGATTTTGTTCAAACACTACCGGGTAAGGTAGAACAGGAAATAGCTAGAACTAAATTGACGACGATCATAGATAGTCAGATGAATAAAATGAAACTGACGAATATAGATAAATTTTGTATTAGACAAAGTTGATAAGGCTGAAAAGTATTTAAAGAATAATAAGGATGTAATGATAGTTAATGCTGATAAGGGAAATGCGACGATAGCTATAACCAAATGTGATTATATATCACGAATTAACAATACAGTCGACTCCGCTTTAGCGCACCACGCTTAACTGAAAAATATCGGATTACTGAAATTGAACTTTATTCCCAGTTTGATTTTTTGTTTACTTCGTTCAATTCACTACGGTTTAGCGAAACTCCGCTATACTGCAAAATGTGCGACATAAATTATAAATGTAGAAGAGAACACACAACTGCGGGCTGAACCAAAATACATACATCTAAGTGTCGTTTCGTTCGCTGTTACACAGTATCAAAGTTAAAATGTTTACATTTTCCGTTTCATAAATGTAGAATATTCAAGAACATTTTATGAAAGATTCGTCTATAAAAGCAATAAAGCTATCAGCTAAATTTTGTTTGTGAAAAAATTTATTTAAGCAATATAGAAAAAACTGCTGTGAACAATTAAATAATTCCTTTTAACCAAACATGTCAGAGAAAACGTTAACAAATCATAGAAGATTTAAAACGATTGTCACGATTTGTCTCTAAACAAAATTGAAGTTATGAGAAAATTAAGTCTGACTTGCCAAGAAAAGAAATCTAAGGAACAGTGAGAAGAACTATAAAAAATCCCAGCAACAGTGAGAAGAACTATAAAAAATTAAAAAATATTTCAATGAAACGGATCACAGGAGGCTCAAATAAAAATGTCGGAGACTCTATACTTCTATGGTTTAAGGATATGAGATTAAAGAAGGCTTACTATAACAGGGGTCATATTAATAGAAAAAGTTAAACAGTTCGCTGGTATGATGAATGATTAGTTCGTACCAACTACAGGATGGCTAGAACGATGGAAAAAAGAGAGAACATTGATTTTAAGAGAATTCATAGTGAAAAGAACAAAGCAAAACACTTATAGAAGATTATTCTAAAGCTGATATTTTTAATGCAGACGAATCAAAACTCTTCTACAAGGCACTGTCTGATGGAACACTAGCAAATAGTGCAGATAAGCCATCAGGAAGCAAAATATCTAAAGATCGGATGACACTTATTTCCTTTACAAACTCAACTTGGAGTGAGAAATATGTTTATAGTGTTGGCAAGTTTGCTAATCCCAGAGATTTCAAAGCCAAAAATGGGCCTGAAAATTATTCGACCAATTACAAAGCATGGATGACAAGCTTTTTATGGACGAAAATATAATCAAAGAACTTTTTTTAGTGTTCGAGAAGAAAATAAAAACATTCTTCTCTGGGTTGAGATAAAATTACTGCCGATGTTATTTTGAAAAATAAAAAAAATTAATTTTTACCTCCAAATGCAACATCGATATTTCAGTCATTAGATCAAGGCGTAATCAGAACATTTAAATGTTACTACTGAAAAATGATAATTTCAAAACAACTGTTGCACCTCGAATGTTCATTATAAGATTTTGCTAAACAAAATAATATGTTGTAACTTCACAAACTATTCAAAACTGTTTCAGAAGAGCAGGCTTTGTCAGTGGTCGGGAAATAGTCTGTGCAGTAGGGGAAGATGTATTTTTAAATACAATCGTAGATGAAACATAAGGTCTTATTGACATTGATCAAAATGTGACCTGTGGCGATAACATAGTTGATGATATAATTGAACAGGTTATTGGTGCTGCACTCGTCGAGAATTATGAGATTGATATGGAGGTTAATGAAACTTTAAGCAACTACGTTTAAAGATGCGCTTCACCCAGTTTGTGTTCTAAACGACTTTATTTTCGTAAAAATGTTAATATCTAATTCAAATTAAAAATAATGACTCAAAGTCAAATCAGAGATTATTTTATAAATTACTTCTAATTATAAATTAATTGTTACTTATGCAATTTAGACATATGCATGTTCCTTACTTTTTTGCGTCTGAATTTTAGTTATATATTTTTCATTTACATATGACTGATGTTCCATAGGTTCGGTTCGGAAATTCGGTCCTTAAATTGCAATTTATTTCGATTGTCCGAGTTACGCTTTAGTGAAACGTTTTTCACTTGTCCGAGTAACGCTTTACTGCAAGTTTTTTCAGTTATCCGACCTCCTCTTTAGCGAAAAAATCGGGTAACTGAAACATAATGATTACATTTTTGCCGTTTCAGTTAAGCGGAGTCGACTGTATTGTAGGGGATACAGCTAAGTACAAACTGATGGATAAATATCCTACCAGCAAACTTCAAAAAATGAACAGTGATATTGTAGAAAAACTTTATAAAGCAGGAAACATAGATCAAATTGAGAAGAACAAACTTAAGGCAAATGTGTCCACAGCACCTAGGTTGTATGGAGTCCCAAAAATATGCAAAGAAGATTTTCCGTTGAGACCAATTTGTTCTTTTGTTAATTCCCCTTCTTATGAGTCGAATTGATTCTTCATTACGAATATACTGGAAAGGATACAGTTGGAGTCTACAATATCAAAGACTCATTTCAGTTGAAGAATAAAATAAACGAACTAAAGATACAAAATTGTGAAAAATTAGTTTCGTTCGATGTAGTTTCTTTATTTCCGAGTATAGACTTAGCACTTCGTATTATCGAGGAAAAATGGGACAGAATAGAACAGCACACAAATATTAATAAATCATTCCTCTATAATTTAAAGTTTTGTATAGAAGACAACAGGTATTTCCGATATGATGACAAGGTATATTTTCAACAAGCAGGACTTCCAATGGAATCTCCAGCTTCCCCGATTGTGGCTGATATTGTTATGGAGAATCTACTTGATTCCTGCATAGGAGAGATGGCCATAAAACCGAAAATCATTACTAAATATGTAAACGATTTATTCTGTATCGGTACAAATAGTGATATAGATAATATTTTGACAACATTGAATAATTTTCATCCTAATATTAGGGTTACAATTGAGGAAGAGCGTGCATCAAGACTCCCTTACTTGGATACCACGGTAATAAGAAATGGGGAGAATTTATTAGTGGATTGGTACCAAAAACCAACTGATTCTGGAAGGGTTATCAATTATCACTCCAAACACCCGAAATTAATGGTTGTCAAAACGGCAAGAAACCTAACAGAGAGAGTTTTGAAGATAAGCGACGGAAATTTTCACAAAAAGAATAAGGAGAAGATTACAACTATATTAATGTACAATATGAAAATAAGGGGCACGATAACCAAAACCCAACGGTGGAACCGAAAAAGTTTAAATCATTATCTTATGTGCCAGGATTTTCTGAGAGATTAGAAAAACCAAAAAAAAAACAGCAGACAGTTAGTTGTCCGAGGCCTTCGACCACGGACTGTCCCTGCAGGCTGTGTCAGAGACACGGCCATTAAGTTTAACGTAGAATACGCCATCCGATAAGACAGAAAACATATATAACAATAAATGATAAATAACATAAGCAAATGAGTTTATTTATTTGATAGTTATGTCTGATATCAGCATTGTTATTTTGCTTACTTGGCAGCACTTTCATTTAACATTAAAATGTATGAATTAATTTTTTCATATATTTTTTATAATTATATATCCATGTTGAATTCAAATTCACATTTAACATTTTGTTTCACTTAAATACATAAGTAAATATACGAAATTTCAATATTTCATCAATCAAAACAACAGCCGAAGGTTTGTGTCCACACTGAAACAGCAGCATAGTTTGTGTTCACGCTACAAACTCAAACACTCAACCAAACACCACACATATGTGTGAGTGTATGTGTTTAAACAATTTTCATTTGAGAAATTTAAATATTAGGATGATATCAACCAATATGAAATGTATATCAAACGAAAGATAACATCTTCATTTACCTACAAAAAAAATTTTAAAAAAGTTATCTCGCCGTTTCCTCATAATCAATGAAATAAAGATTACAACAATAACAATCTGACATGACTCCCTATACCGTAAGGTAAGACGTATTCTACACCAAAAATCACACACTAGGTAGATGGGTTAGTAAAACCAAAGGTATAATAGATAAATTTGACAGATTTAATATAGTATACAAAATACCTTGTGTAGGAAATAATAGTGAAAGTTGCAATAATAAAAATAAACTTAAGATTAGGATTGCAGGACACAAATCAGATCAAAAATATAGACACATCTCAACCCAAAAAACAGCATTATCATCACACTGTGGAAGCTTAAATCATTTTCCAAACTTCCAAGATACGTCAGTTTTGAATAGGGCAAATAATTATAAACGTCGATTTATGTTAGAAATGTTACAGATAATAAGGACTCCAATAGCGAAGAGAATAAACTGTAAAGCAGATACGAATAATGTTGCACAGAATTATAGACATTTAAGCAGTAAAATGTAGAACATTTCACCGAAAATTGTTTGATGTATCATTGAATTTGTCACTAGGTAACATTTTTAATATATCCGGGTGTAACTTGTTGAATTTACCATTATGTACATATTTTTATCAACCAAATTATTTTTCTGGCTGTAAATTAGAGAAACTATTTCCACACAAAAATTTTTCTGGCTGTAACTTAGAACATTTTTCATATGATAAGAAAATTTCTGCAATTGTTTAATTTTTTAAATTTTTGTTATTACTGTTGTTCAAATGACATGAAAAAAGTTTTGTTTATCAATTGTTTTCATTTCTTATTAATAATTGTGTTTATCTTCCTGACGATGCTACCCAAAGGGTAGCGAAATATCGAAGAAAAAAATAAATTGAAAATACAACCAAACGCTCGAACAATTTAATATGTAAATACAATACGAAAGGTCGGATAAATCAACACTTATTAAATTATCTAAATTTTAGTTTTGTCTAACAAAAATAAATTAGGGCTTCTCCTTCCCCGTTTGCATGCCTTCTAAGGCCTTCTTTGGGCAATGGGCAAGGAAGGCCTTGCCTCCCAATCTCACGCAATGTTAAAAAGAAAGGAGGAGGTAATGTGTAGGGAAGGCCTTCCGTATTTTAGGCCTTCCTGTTTGGTCATAATTTCAGGCCTTCCAGGTCATGACTTCCGCCGCTGGGAAACCGCAACAATTAAGCTGCTGAAGCAAAGGCGACAGTCATGTGAATGTGATCGCGTCGGGAATGAGTTGCTTTCTGACACGTTCCAAAATAACCGTACACAACTATAGCAATAACAATGTTCCAAAAGATTGGTGTGAAAGATTTTCTAAATATGATTGTGGAAGCATGTAAATGTTAAAACTATTGGTAAATCATTAAATTGAGAGATAATATTATAGGGATTTTTCTCTAACGCAATGAAACATATTTAAATTTCATTTAATTTGTCACTCACTAATGTCATTAAATTATTGTTTTGCATTAAAAACAGAAGATATTGTAACTGTGTTTTCAAAAAAAATATTGGATTTATATTTTGTTCGTAATTTTTAGCTGTATAAGTATAATGGTCTGTTCTCCGATCTCAAACGACAAACTAAGCGAACGAAAGTCAGTCACTAACATTCAACTGAAATTGGGTTCCTCTAAGTGGAAATTTTCGATCTACTGACTCTTTGGTTGTTCTCAAATTACAGCATATTCGAAATAGAGGAAATAGGGGTTTTTCCGCTGGTGTTGTCGTATTGGACGTTTCGTAGTAATGCCTCTATCTGGTATAACTGAACCCATGCATTCCAAGATACAATTATTGAGAGAATAAACTACTCTACTATGTTTTACTCTATGGTTCTACTCTTACGCTAACGCTACTTTTGTTAATGCTTGTGTGATTCCGGGTTTACAATGACTCTATGGAGCAATACCGCTTTCGGACACTCCACACAAAGGGATTACACACTACATCACGCATTTCCAGCTTGAACAGTATTCCAGTATTTTTATACTTTTTATACACGTTTTAGAGTTGTGCTCAAATGCTGCTCTTCTGAACAGTTTAGCCAATTATTGCGTTGTATTAAAATACACATTAATAAAAATACACATCATAATTTTGCCTGAATTTGCTTAACAATTTATAACCACTCAAAAATTACCTTCTGTCGTTACTATTTTTTTCAGTGTACTGCTATCATCAACATGACGAACTATTGTGAACGCTAATAATGCCACCAACAATTGTGGCAACCAGCTGTTTTCTTGGCACCATAAATAACAAATGTTTTTCAGCTGCGCAAATTATCCTTAATAACCAAAATACCACCAATAAATATAAACAATAAAACAAATGCAAATGTCAGGATTAAATGTAATTATACTACAAAAACTATGGCATTCCACTAATGACATTGGACACGGGAAATTAAAATCAAGAAAAATTTAAAAAAAAACCAACCAGCAGGACTTGGAACATACTAGAGCAAACATATTCACGCATTTGAGGAGACAAGCAGTTGTGCAGTCGCACAATGTTGGATAGGTCCCAGAGGACAACAGCGTCTAATGACACTTATCAAGTAGCAGGAGCAAGAAGTGCATTTCAACAGACAAGCGACACAAGGACATCGCTAGACTTCCACACAGCCGTTAATGTGACAAGTATTGGGAATGCCAGTCGGATAATCACGGAACACACGGCCACGACGCCACCACTATCACAAACCACGCTGTCCTTTCTTACATGGCCTGCGGTAATAGGTGGTGGCAATAATTCAACAACAATGACAGTAAATCCTTTAACACCAACATCCTTTGCCCTGCCCAATGCCACCAGCAATAACTTCCCATTCGCAGTACCAACATCCACCAGTACGAACAACAACATAAGATACACCAACCGTACCACCACCCATTTGGATGACGATAATGATGTTCTACGTACCATTGAATACATTGGCGCTGTATTGAGCTTCTACTATGTTCCCATCATAGTTTGCACTGGATCCTTGGGCAATATCCTGTCTGTGGCTGTCTTTTTCAAAACAAAACTGCGCAAATTATCCTCAAGCATCTACTTGGGTGCACTGGCCGTCAGCGACACTTGTTTCCTGCTTGGCCTTTTCGCCCAGTGGTTGAATTTCATCGACATCAACATCTACAATCGTGAATATTTCTGCCAATTCTTCACGTTCTTCAGTAATTTGGCCTGTTTCTGTTCCAACTGGTTTGTGGTGGCATTCACTGTGGAACGTTTCATAGCTGTCATGTATCCCCTCAAACGTCAGACTATGTGTACGGTGAGACGGGCCAAAATGGTACTGCTGGGTCTGACGCTGCTGGGTTGTCTGCACTGTGCCCCATTTTTGATATCATCGACGCCGGTGTATTCGCCCAAGGCGGAAATGACTATATGCGATATTAAAAGCGAATACAAGGTAAGTAGAATAATATGTACTTGCATTCTAGGAATGTGGATTTTTTTTTTGGAAACTCCTGGATGTCAATGAGAGCCAACCTCGTTGGAAGTTTTTGATGTCCCGTAGCGCATGCATGAGGGGATATATCTTGACAGAACTTGTTTATCAAAATATTGGGAAAATAAATTGTTAAGCTGATGGGGTAAAAACAAAATTGGAAACCCACCAAACTCGTGGAATGTCTGAAGTAGAATGCAATAACATTTTCCAAGTCTCCACCGATTTGTGGTGGTAGCTCTCTACTCCAAAGGAACGAAACACAAAGATTATTCCGGGAAAGAAACGTAAAAACAGTAGTTGGAATAATCGACATTCACGTTGAGTTGGTACTAGAGATCTGCACAAGACGTCTGTAATTTACATTCCAGACATTAGCTTTTTTCAAGCCATGCACTGTCTCAAAGTTGCGGCAACCAAATACAGCAGTTTTCTGAACAAACAAATCAATCGAGCGTGTGTGACGCTGTAGAGCACAAAAGACACTACTACTCCTACTTCGCTTCACATCGTATCATAGAGAAATAGATAAGAGTCTATATCCCTCTCTTTACATTCTCTCGACGACGACGAGGTAGTAGGCCATTTCATCGAGTTCGAGCTGCTGTTGAGTTTTACGCTTTGGTTGGACATAAAACGGAGAGAAATAAAAGCATTTTTTGTTGTTTTGCGTTCGATGCAACCTCTATAAAACGTAATTTATCTATCATTAGTATCAATCAAACACTATTTAGACTATAGAGAAATAGATAAGAGTTTTTAGCACTCTCTTTACGTTCTCCCGATGACAACGGGGCAGCTGGCCATTTCATCGAGTTTGAGTTACTGTTGAATTTTACTCTTTGGTTGGACAAAAAGTGGACAGAAATAAAAGAATTTCTTGTTGTTTTGCGTTCGATGCAACGAACATAAAACATTATCGAGATGTCATTAGCTTCAATCAAACACTATTTAAACCACAGCGAAATGAATAAGAGTTTGTATCCCTCTCTTTACGTTCTCTCGATGTCGACAAGGTAGTTGTACATTTCATCGAGTTCGAGTTACTGTGGTATTTCAATCTTTGGTTGAACATAAAAAGGACAGAACTAAAATGGAATACGTATTTTCGTTCGATGCAACCAACATAAAACGAAATTTACCTGTCATTAGTATCAATCAAGCAGAATTTAAACTTAGTTTGCTGAATGGTTTGCTTGTGGTTGCCTATCGCTCTCTCGCCTATCTACTCTGTTTTATATCAATATCCTATTACATAGTCGATCAGCTGTGTCATGGACACCCCTTCATTGAAATATGTTTGTGTAAACACACACATACGATAAACATGTAAGCGAATGCTTTGTCGACAGTACCCCGAAGTACTTGGTTGTTGCAATTTCGCTATGTCTTGTCAAAAACAAACAATGTCTTGAATGGTTATTCAAAACTTTTCTGAGACGATTTCACATATATATGTAGATCGTACTGAGGATTTTCAGTTGATACCAATTCGCATATGCAAATTGCATATAGAGTTGGTATATTACTTAAATACGATGATCTTACCAATGGTACCAGTTCAGGCACAGTGAGTGGGCATCTGAAGATGAACTTGTCACGGAGTTCGAAACTAGTCATGTCAGTGAATGTGCTTTCCTGCATTATCTGTTATTCCAAAGACAACCAGCCATTTTTCATTTAGAAAAATGTACCAGACATTAAAATTCAAAACAAACAGAAATAAGCCATTACGAAACATTCAAGTCACGAGTAGGATTTAGCACACTTTTGCCGAACGATTATTTCGATGATTGAGAATGCGGTTAGTGTTGCCACGTGCAATCTAGCAACACCATTGTACAGTTTTTAGTCTAACGATACGAGCAGAATTTCTTGTTTCTTCAGTGGATCGTAAAATTAATCTAAGTCAAAATATGGTATTAACTCGTGAACATTTTCGAACGATTGTTTTTCACAACTTTCGACGTGAATTGTCAAGAATAGAGTGTATTGGTAAACTTAAATCTTTATATGCCGTTGATGCACCATCCTACAGTACTCTGAAAAACTGGTAGACTGAATTTAATTGGGGCCGATGTTCGATTAAGGCCACATTTCGTGCAGGTCGTCCAAGATATCTTGTTGTGTCTGAAAATATGCTGTGCCTGGACTGGTATTGCGAGGTCGTCATGTGACACTCTACCCGCCAGTAGTCACTAGACACTAATCACTAGTTACGTAATCCACTCGAAGTAATTATTTGTCTTGAAGTTATAGTGCGGAAATCGATCCTAAGTTCTCAGTTGCTACCAATCTCTAGTTCTATTCCAAAATGTTGGAATCTTGGTTATTATTTCAGCTACCATACATTCAAGCTCGTGTCAATTGATGCATGAAAATATTGAACAAATTCAACGGCGGTGTTTCAAAAGTCGTCTACTATAAGATCACGACAGCTGACGAATAGTGGCATTTAAATGCCAGACTAACTAGTAGTCGACTGCGCTCACAGAAAAAGCCGGATGAGGTAGCCGAATTAGCCGTAACCGAATTTAGAGGTTGTCACAACCACACTAGAGGTCGTCACAGCTGAATCAGAGGTTGTCTCAATCGAATTAGAGGTTGTCTCAACTGAATTAGAGGCTGTCACAGCCGACTTACAGCTTGTCACATCCGAGATAGAGGATCACACAAACAAATTAGGGGTTGTCACAAGCGAATTAGAGCTTGTCACCACCGAATTAGAGGTTGTCTCAACTGAATTATAGGTTGTCACAGCTGACTTAGAGCATGTCACAGACGAGTTAGAGGTTCACACAAACGAATTAGATGTTGTCTCAACCGAATTAGAGTTTGTCACAGCCGACTTAGAGATTGTCACAGCCGAGTTAGAGGATCACACAAACAAATTAAAGGTTTTCATAGCCGAATTAGAGGTTTTCACAACCGAATTAGAGGTTGTCACAGCCGGTATAAAGATTGTCGCAGCCGAGATAGAGGTTCACACAAACGAATTAGAGGTTGTCTCAACCGAATTAGACTTTGTTACAGCCGATTTAGAGATTGTCACAGCCGAGTTAGAGGATCACACAAACAAATTAAAGGTTTTCATAGCCGAATTAGCGGTTTTCACTACCGAATTAGAGGTTGTCTCAACCGAATTAGAGTTTGTCACAGCCGACTTAGAGATTGTCACAGCCGAGTTAGAGGATCACACAAACAAATTAAAGGTGTTCATAGCCGAATTAGAGGTTTTCCCAACCGAATTAGAGGTTGTCACAGCCGGTATAAAAATTGTCAAAGCCGAGTTAGAGGTTCACAGACACAGCCTACTTAGAGCTTGTCACAGACGAGTTAGAGATTGTCACAACCGAAATAGAGGTTGTCACAACCGAATTAAAGGTTGTCACAACCGTAGAGAGGTTGTCACAGGCGGTATAAAGATTGTCACAGCCGAGTTAGAGGTTCACACAAATGAATTAGGGATTGTCATAGCCGAAATAGAGGTTCACACAAACGAATTAGAAGTTGTCTCAACCGAATTAGCGGTTGCCACAGCAACGAGGTTGATGCAACCGAATTTCAGTTGTAGGGACTAAATTCAGTCGTGACAACCTCAATTCGGTTGTGGCAACCGAAATTCATTAGCAACAGCCGAATTGTCGGTTGCAACAACCTATTTTCAAACAATTAGTTCGCCGAGTGTGTATAAGTCTTCCAAAACGAGTTAAATCCAACAAAAGTTGTTCGCGCACGAAGCACTTCAAATCAAATGGAGGCCTGCATCTTCGGCATAACTGGTCATCTGTCAACGGTTCCGTTAGAGCACAGTAGGACGGTCAATCCTGAATGGGACACAACTATTTGCTTACCAGTAGTTTTTGGCAAACTAAGGAAAACCAACCGTCGGTGGTGCAATGGTAGTGCGCGGTTCTTGGCAATGAAATCGTGGGTTCGATCCCTTCTCCGACCACCTAACGTTTCTGGCAACGGCGATAACCTCGCTTACAATTATCGATTATTTAGCCGCTTCTCAAAATACCGTTGGTATCCGGTGTAAAACTGTGGTCCCATTCAGTGAGTACAAAACTAGAAACCGCACAGCTCACTGATTGTGAGAAGTTCCCACTAACAGGTAGTAGGTCCCAAGACGACGAGGTAGTGGGTCATTTCATTGAAATCGAGTTGCTGTTGTATGTTAGTCCTTGGTTAGACATAAAACGGACAGAAATAAAAGGGAATTCGTATTTTCCGTCGATGCAACCAACATAAAACATAATTTAGCTGTCATTAGTATCAATCAAACACTATTTAAACTTAGTTTGCTGAATGGTTTGCTTGTGGTTGCCTATCGCTCTCCCGCCTCACTACTCTGATTTCCATAAATTTCCTACTTCACATTCGATTAGCTGTGTCATGGATACCCCCTGATAGGATATATTCAACCGTTTGTATCAAAGGGATGCTCCTGCTCGGAAGGTGAATCTGTTCAAAAAGTTGGTGAGGCTCAAATTCAATAATTCCGAAAAGTATTCATCGCAAGCGACTGAGTTTTATGATGTTGTTGATGACCTAAAAACCATTGGTATTGAAATGCTGGAAAAGTTTTCAAGTATTTTTTGTTCTGTAGTTTGCCGGAGGAAATGTACAACATTGTGGTTGCTATAGAAATCAGGTACGAGTTGCTAAAAATTTACATCTCAACACTTTGACGACCACAGGCAAGTATGTCTGCCCTAGGGTTTTTGACACATGTAACTGTACAGATAGGAGACAAAGGAAATGTATCCGTGGGTGATTTATAGAAGACGATAAGGGCAACAATAGTGTAGTAGCGTCAAATCTCTAAGTGCTCCGATTTGACCCCTATGAGAAATCAAACTGAATCAATAAGTCTTACTACGAAGGGATGTAACGCGTCGAAAAAAGGAAGCACATGGGGTAAACGTCAGGTAGAGCTGTCTGACATTTTTGAATGTTCGACATGCGTAGTTTGCAAAATTCACAGAATGTATTCGACCCAAAACATTCGAAATTCGTAGTTTGCAAATTTCACAGAAAGCATTCGACCCAAAACATTGGAAAATAAATACGACGGAAGTGTTATAGTTAATTCACACTGACATGTGTGGGCCAGCGCATATCGCGACAGAAAGTGGTTCAATTTATATAGGGTGGCCGTCGGTGGTGTAATGGTTAGTGTGCGCGGCTCTTGTACATGAGATCCTGGGTTCGAACCCGGCTCTGACCACCTTCAAAAAAAATTTCTTTCGGCGGCGGTCACATCGCATAGTGACGGCGACACTATCGAGTATCTAGCCATGAAAAAGCTTCTCAAATTACCGTTCGGAATCGGTGTAAAACTGTAGGTCCCAATCAGTGAGTGATAACTGGAAAGCGCACAGCTCAGTGATTGTGAGAAGTTCTCCCCAGTCCCTTTATGGGATGTAATGGGAAACCATTTACTTTTTTTTATTTATTAAGTGCGATACAAATTAAAATTGTAAAAAATTACCCAACAAATCAAATTTTAATGAAAATTTAATTAAATTTTATTCGAAAGATCGATACGTGGCATACACACTTGAAAATTATTTTGGACATATGATCACCGCGGCTGTTCATGACGAAGCGCATTCCAGACGTCAAATTTTCTCGAGGCTTTAATTTCTGCATCAGCTGCATCTTATACGGGTGTAGGCCAAGATCTTTACGCAAAATCTTCCACGTAGTGAACGGACATAGCCCGAATTCCTGAGACCGACGACGAATCGATAAATTTAAATCTTCTTCCACACTTTAGTTTACATTGGCGATATTCTCTTCGGTACGCACGTTCCTTTCCTATGACGGGTTGGTGTTATTGCATCATTTGGAGAGTATGTGGTATGAAATCTATCCACAGTTCGACGGATGGCTTGCTCAGATGGACAATTATGTGCGCCCTAAAAAATCACGAACTTGTCTATATGTTGCGCGAATAGATGGCTGATTTTCAAGTGAATTTGGACAATTTGGTAGCCTTGGTCTACCGTCAATCTATTCGTGACGATTTATCAGAGTATACTGATCATAAATACCAACACGTGATCGTAGTATGTCAGTTCGTCTGAAAGCTAACCCTTTCGTACGTTATATCTAAGCAAAGAAAAAACACCCTTTACAAATTAAGCTTCGGGTCGAAACATTCTTTGACATGGAACTATTAAACCAATTTGTGTGCATTTAAGATGCATACATGACTCACGCAAAGAGTGGACTCACGCACGAAGATTTTCTCGCTACTCGGATTTTTAACACTCTCGGTAATCGCGTGACTCGGGCTCAACTCTGGCTGCCAGTAATGGTAGTAGCGACGAAAGCATTCACGAAGTACCTATTCGATATCTGTACAAGACGTCTTGAATGACCATTAAGACATTTGGGTTTTTCAAGACATGTACTGTAGCAATGTTGTAACAAACAAGTACCTCGCGTTACTGTCTATAAAGCATTCCTGTATGTGTGTATGTGCCAACAACACACATACGATCCCAGCGGGAGATATTCCGTGGCCTGCAAAAATACCCCTTCCAGTAGGTCATCACTTTCAAGTCTAGAAGATCGCTCACACTTTCCCAAAGTGCTTCTACAAAAAAGCCTGCTACCAGTGCTACCCTTCCGCTTCATAATGATCTTATAGATATGTAACTTCACTTCTATTTGGAGACCTGGGGCAGGTAGAATATGTTGATGAGTCTAAATGCGAGCAGAAAATCAAAATGAAAGGGTTGAGAGGGAGATGAAGAGTAAAAAATTAAACCAGACCACGAGTGTAATTGTATCAACGAGTTGTATCAAATATCAAAGAACTATCAGGCCTACAAACTCCAAAATAAGGCATGGTAGAAGGCTTTCTTACCCATTACATTCTACAGCTTCACACACATACACGATTGATTTTTTTTTCAGAACGCTGAAGTATTTGGTTGCCGCAATTTCGCTACAGTAAATGTCTTGGAAATGAAGCAAATGTCTTGAATAGTCGTGTGCATATCTCTAGTACAGTGATGCCCAAATTTTGAGTTTCCATAATACGCGTGATGCACAGCAAAATACTGTGTCTGCGCTGTCGACACACGCATAGTAACTATAAGAGTAGTATTGTAAAAGTCCCGAAAGTGAACGTAAACGCAGAAGCCAACGCGAACGCCAAAGTCAAAAAATGGTAGTTTATATATCACTTCGCGCTTGCGTTTGTTTAGGAAAGCTGTCACTGGCATATGCGGTTTATAGAGTTGCCCAACTAAAATGAAGAATTATATATCAGAAAACATTATCTTGAGTGAAGTGCTCAGAATGAAAAAGATTAAAAAATTTAGCTCTATTTCAGTAGATCAATAGACTTTAAGATTGCTATTATTTATAATACTGCAAATACCAACAATAGTCACATAAAATGTGTAAAAACCTATGATATTTTGTGGTTCAATGTCCAATAAATTTCCCCATCTATATTACATTAGTTGTCTTTTCAAAAACACGTGCCATTTGGCGGTATGTACTGATTGTAATGTATTGGTTCATTTGTTTATTATTGTCAACATCAGCTGATGTCTATAATTTTTAACTATAATTATAATAGTTTTGCAACGCATTATTTATTTGAACGTTCCATTTCTAATTTTATTATTGTAAATAAGAATTTCAGTGCGTAAACAGTATAATTTTGAATTATTAAAAAAAATGTTTGAACTCTATCCGTCGAATGGATTTCAGCCAAAATTGGCAACTACTTATAAACAATGAAATGCAAAATACTTCCATCTGCCTATTCTCGATCGAAATTATTCTTTATATTTGTAATTTCTTCAACTAACGCGAAGAACGGTGGCGTGTTCAATTTGACAGCTGAAGTGATCAAAAACGTTGCGCTGCGTTTTATAAACTACACATTAAATACCGTAACTCAACGCAGGTAGTCACCGAACAGCTGTAACGTTTTATAAACTACCAAAACGACAAAAGTAACGCGAAGTGACTGATTCACGACTTATAGAATACCACCCTAAGTTTCTTCGTATGGTTTCGATCGTGGGCGTTCGGCTCTTACTTTGTTCAAATTTTTTCTATGCAAATGGAATCAGTTTTTTAAAGAAGAGTCACGCTGTGTAATTTTTTAAAAGACATCAAATTCGAGTATTTAGTCACGAAAAAGCTTCTTCAAATACCGTTCGGAACATTTGTAAAACTGTGGGTCCCACCAGAACGCGCAGAGCTCACTGGTTGAGAGAAGCTCTCTCTAATCCCTTCATGGGATGTAACGGGAAACCATTTATTTATTTATTTAACACTAATATCATTACCAAGAAGTCTTCATATGCCAGCTTCATGTGGAATGATTGCAGCCAAGTGCAAAATATAACTGGAATGCAAAATGTACTATGCGAACCTCTCTACTTCGATCTCACAGGTAGGCTACAATTAGGTATTGCCAAAAAAACCAACAACGATTGAGAGTAAGGTTTCAAATCAATAAGTTTACGATTTCAGAAAACCTATTTAAAAAAAATCTGTGGACAAATTTAAAAGTTATGACAATTTAAAGTTGGTTGTTTCAAAAAAATAGGTGCCACCGGGAAACTTTTCAAAAAACAACTGCTAAACTAAATATTTTACAAAAATGTATACAAAAGATTTTAAAGTACTTTAGGTCCCCTTTCAAATAAATCCACTTCGAAAAAAAACGTTAAGCGAAATCAAAAGTTATGGCAATTTGAAGATTTTTTAAGTATAAAAAATGGAGCAACTTTTGGTGTCGCTCTACGCTTTTTTTCAAAGTGGATTCATTTGAAACGTACTTCGAACTATTTATTAAAACAATAATGTTATAGGTTAACTTTAACATACAGGGCATTTATTATGTTTCCGGCCGATGTTTTTTTTTTAATAAATCTTAAACGGTACAATAGTTTCTAATAAAAATTTATTGCAGGAAATTTTGATTATGTAAAAAATAAATGGTTTCTGTTACATCCCATGAAGGTATTAGGGAGAGCTTCTCACAAACCAGTGAGCTGTGCGCGTTCTAGTTTTACACTCACTGAATGGGTCCTAGAATTTTAACCCGATTCCGAACAGTATTTTGAGAAGCTTTTTCATGGTTAAGTTCTCGATAGTGTCGCCGGTGACCGCCGTCAAAAGAAATTTAAGGTGGTCAGAGCAGGGATCGAACCCACGTTCTCATGCACAAGAGCCGCGCACACTACAATTGCACCACCGGCAGCCACCACCAGTTTGATTATGTATGAAATATAATATCGGCTAAATAATCGCTTCTAGTCGCTGCGCAAATGTATGTTATTTTAACCATAATTTTCATAACATTTAACCCTATTACGGGTGTTAATGCTCTAATTTCTTCAATAATGTTGTTCTTTGGCATTTTGTGCCGTACGACTTCGACCAGACTTCACTTTATATACCAGTGTATTCAATGTTTCAAAATTCTTTACGATACTCTGAATGGTTGACTTGCTTGGCGCATTATTTAAACCCAAAAAAAATCCCGCAAAATTTTTCGCGTTTTTACAATTTAACAATTATATGGAAAACTGTAAAATACAAACTGACAAACGTCAACCAAACAGAGAGGACACTGTATATCTGTTAATAATGTAAACTATGGGTTAAAAAATCAAAAATATTAGTTAAATACTCAAATTATGAACAAAGTTAAAAAACTTCTCAGTGTATCCACTGTTTAAAAGAATGTGTCGTGACATTTTTAAAAAACAAAACCAAAAACCAAATTTTCAAGAAACCAGTTTTCGGTTTTTAATTTTGGCAAAAACCGGTGGAACCTAGCTGGAATCAAACATAATTTATAACTTCTTATCATCAGTGAAACATAATTAAAACGTAATTAGTATCAATCGAACATAATTTAAAAGACATTAGCATAGAGTAATGATGTATAGAGACTCCATTGTTCTCATCTGACATTTCCTTTCACACTATATTCGTGGTGCGGCCTGTACGACAGAGAGTTATTTGACGTAAATTGACTTAAACCAGGTGGACTTACAAAAATTGTTGACTTAAATTTTTCATGTCGTTTTGATGAAAGACTTTGAAATTTAAAAGTATTTTGGACTTGCTTGTTATATTTTATTGTTAGTATATATCTGTGGTGTATTTAAAACATAGATGTGCAGCTAGTACTCTTTTGAGTCATCGTGTTTTCACACCGATAGTAGCTTGATCGTTTTTTCACACCAACATGTCCGAAAGCTTGCTGCTTGTTTACCGATTCAAAGTCAGTTGCTGTTCTGCATTTGACCAAGCAACACCGTATCGCTCTGCAAGCAAAATTATTTGTAATACTCAGTGTACTACTTTTGTTTTCTCTGCTTTTGTTCTGCTTGCTCCGTTCAACTTAACACAGTCGCAAAATTCGTAAAACTGATTTGAAATGCGTTTGTGTCAGTTTGCACATGTCTGATTTAAAACAACATTTTAACGCACTAATCGAAATGCCTTTGCTGATTTATTGTTGCATGGTTTGAGCCATTGCCTCTATCTGGTATTATTAAAGCAATACTTTCCAACATGCAACCGTCCATATCCAACATACTAAATGTCATCAAAATACTGAGAGCGATGGCGTCTCTATACATCGTTACGAAATTCATGGAGAAGATAGTGGTTAGAGTAGTGGAGGATAGACAAATCAATACATAATTAAATAGTTTCCCTTTATATGACAGGCAAACTGTATTTAAAATATGTTTGATTGATACCAATGACTTGTAAATTATGTCCGACTGAAACTAATGAATATTAAATTATGTTTAATTGATGCTAATGGCTTTTCAATTATGTTTGACGCTGGTTCTGTCATCTGCAACTGAAATCCCAAATACCTCACTGACTTCCGGTGAAAGCATTACAGCTGTTTCGTTCGAAAGTGAAAACAAACACGTATGTACCTTCTCCAGAAAACGTTGCGTTACGTACGAAACCTGTGGCATGCCTGGTTGACTAACGTACAATGATACTATTCACCAAAGTGAAGAAGATTTTTTCTCCAGTGTAGGACTTTAGAGTGGTTCTAAAAAAATGAAAAGCCCAAATCCTTCAAAAATATCCCATTGGGTATTTTCAACCCAAAGTTCGAATTAACTTGCGGGTGAGCCGATTTCTAGCCCGGAGGCAGGAGACAAAGTTGAAACTCGCGGCTTTCTGCTATTAGGGAAACGTCTCCTACATTTGGGACAGATTGAAAATTACGTTCCGAGTCTGTGCGAGCAAAACGCATTGAAAATGTACAAAGAAAAAATAATCCAAAGAAATAGTAAAAAAGTAGAACATTTGTGGAAATTACGAGTAATACACAAAGTCTCCCAATTAGCATATAAAATGTACCAACTAGTACACACAGTCTCCATCAAAAGTACACAATGTAATAATTAAAAAAAAATGCAATGAGTGTTCGAACTCACGGACGATGTGTTAACACCTTTTTGCTACACGGTAACTGTTCGATTTATATGAACACATGTGTGAATGATAGATGGGAAAATAAAAAACAGCGTTCAATCATATGATGACGTTACATTTAAATAATATTAATATTTAAAATTATTTAAAGACCAGTGCAAGCACATGTGTCATTATTTTCTTGCTTAAAACTTTTTGTTTTATTCCCAGAAACAACAAAGAGAATGCAAATCAACAGACACATGAACATACATACATACATTGTTATGTTCGCACATACGCTATTCAAGTTCACAAAATTCTCGTTGCTCTCTTGTTATCTCATTTTTATATACGTATAATACGTCATTATTCTATTTGCTCTGAGAGTGCTCCGTACCCACATTTTATTTGACTTACCTTTGACAATAATAAAAAATCAATCCGTAAAAAAAAACAGTTTTTGACTACAAATTCTTTATATATGACCGCGCCCCTTTGTCCAATCCCGCCCATATTTTCACCAGATCTTAGAATATGTAAACCAAGGCAACATTCCCGATTTTGTTCAAATACCGTTAACAGGAGCAGAAATAATGGATTTTTAATTTGTGATTTGTATGGGAGGTACCACGCCCATTAGTCCAATCCCGCCCATATTTCGACATTTCATTTTTGTCGTCGCCATTAGTTTGCCTGCGAAGTTTCAGCTCGATTGGATTACGTGAGAAGGATTCAAAATCAATTCAAAGTTTCTCGGCATACATACATACAGGCAGGCGAAGTTAATATAAAGAATTTAAAAAGCCGTTCAATCAAATGATGACGTTTCATTTAAAAACAACCAAACACACAACATCACACATACCTTGTCCGAAGTAGCTGACGGATGCGTGTGTCACATAACAACATGTGTGCCATATCAACAGCAACGAAACAGCCAAACACACAACATCACACATACTTTGTACGAAGTAACTGACGTATTAGTGTGTCACCATAACGTCGACTGCGCAAGCCCATGGGCTTGCAAATGAAATTTTGCGTGGCTATGCTTTATATCTCCGTTCAACAACAGCAACAGTCACATGTACATACAGTAATCCCTCGATTTACGTCCTCTCTATTTACGTCGCTTCGATTTACGTCGTTAAAATTTTTGTTCCTTCTAAATTCGATTTGCGTTGTCATTCGATTTACGTCGCCTCGTGTGAATTGAAACTTACATCGCAAACTGGGGAAATCCCGTTGTTAAATGTATGTATACATACATACTCGCATTCAATTTCGTTTTCATTTGTGTGTGTATCTGCTTATCAACAAGTTGAAATACAGTGAGCTCCAAACGTAAAACTAATAAAATTTCTGAACCTCGGTTAAAAAGAAACCGAAATGTTATATCAATAAAAACAAAATTAGAAGTTATTCGCCGTCATGATAGTGGTAAAAAGGCTTTTAATATTGCCAGTACGATGGGTCTTCCACCAACCACAGCAAGAACTATAATAAAAAATGCCAGTGAAATTCGTGCAAGTGCAACTGCAGCTGGAACTTTTGCTCTCGGAACCACCACTAAATGGAGACCGGTTTTGACGGAACAAATGGAAAAGGCACTAACTGTGTGGATAAAAGATTTAGTCGAAAATAATATTCCAATAACATTAGTTATTCAAAGCAAGGCTATAAATTTGTTCAACGATCTTAAAGCTAAATCTGCTCAAAATGAAGAATCGAGTGATTTTACTTTCAACGCCAGTGGTGGATGGCTAGAGAAATTTAAGAAAAGAGCAAGACTTCATAACATAAAAGTGTTCGGTGAATCTGCAAGCGCAGACCATGAAGCAGCCAAAAGTTTTCCGGAAAAGCTAAAGCAATTAATTGGTGAAGGAGGATACGCACCTCAGCAAGTGTTCAATGTAGACGAGACGGGCCTATTCTGGAAGCGAATGCCAGGAAGAAGCTTTATATCGAAAGTGGAAAGATTTGTAGCAGAGCCAAAAGTTTCGAAGGATAGGCTTACGCTTCTCCTTGGATATAATGCTGCCGGTTAATCCTTTGTTAGTTTATAAATCTGAATCTCCAAGGGATATGAAGAATATTTGCAAACAAAATCTCCCAGTGATTTGGAAGTCGAACAAAAAAGCTTGTATCACGCCTAAGTTATTTGACGAGTGGTTTAAGGAGCACTTTTGTCCTGAAGTTAACAAATATTGTGAACAAAATAATATGTCCCATAAAGCACTACTACTAATTGATAATGCACCTGGCCACTCCATCAGTTTGGATCACATTAGCGATGACGTGAAAATTGTATTTTTACCTCCAAATACTACATCCCTTATCCAATCTATGGATCAGGGCATTATCGCCGCATTTAAGAAATACTATTTACGACGAAGTTTTAGAAGCCTTATTGACGCAATTGACACGCCAGGAGGCCAAACTGATCAACATATCAACATCATTAGACAATTTTGGAAAAATTATGATATCTTGCAAGCAGTGGACAACATAAAAAAAGCTGGGAAGAAGTTTCTGCATCAACAATGAAAAATGGATGGAAAAACGTATGGCCTGAATGCATTACTGATGGCGGCAATGACTTTAACTTGAACGAGATAAACACAGAAATTGTAAACCTGGCCCAAAGTTTAGGATTTTCAGAAATAGATGAATCCGATACTGTTGATGTTCTGAACCAAGGGGATGAACCATTAACAAACTCGGAGCTATTTGCATTGACAAATCTATCAAATCAACGTTATAGTGATGAAATGGGAATTGAGACAACAAAAATATCAATGAACACGAGTCTTAAATATTACAGAGATCTGTACGAACAGAAAAAGTTGTCCTTGCCTCAGAAGCGAATTGACTCATTTTTCAAACAAGTTTCTTCGGAAACGCCTGCATTGCGCCAGGAACAGGCACAGCGCTCTTCTTCAGACGAAGATATCGAAATGATGATTTCTGAAATTGTATGTTCATCCAATAATTCTGATAATTAATATGAACATATGTCCTTATATTTATGTATGAATTTTTATAACTTTCTTAATTTATTACTTTACCTTTTATTTATATTTACTTTTTAATATATGTACATATGAATTGTCTTTTCTTTTTTTAAATTTGTTGAATTGTGTTCTTTTTTTAAATATGTTAATAAATTGAACTTGCTCAAAGTATGGAGAATCTAAAATTCGATTTACGTCGTTTCGATTTACGTCGCCATTTCCCGGTACCAATCATGACGTAAATCGAGGGATTACTGTACATACATTATTATGTTAATACATACGCTATAGACACAATTTCGTTTGCCTCACCCCTGCCACACCACTCTTTTATTGCTCTCTTGCTCGCTCAGTTTTGTTTAACACGTCATTATTCTCTTTCGCAGTCGCAGAAAATCTGGTTTTAGCAGCAGCATAAAATCTGGTTTTAGCAGCAGCAGAAAACCTGTCTGTGTGTTGTTTGCATTGGTTGACTTTTATAGATTTAGTCCCTATACGCCGCTATAGATGTTAACACATCAAAAACGTAAAATTAAAAAATATCGATAAAATACCCATTTTTTTCAAAAAGCCGCCCAGAAAATGCGTATCCTGTTTTCCATACATTTTCATGACAATTTTTTCTTCTCCCTAATAGAGCAGAAATTTTAACCTTTAGTTTAACCATAACATAAAGTTGTTAATGTTAACATTAATTTGCTTGTTTGTCATCCCTCATAAATTGGCACTTTAACGGTATTGAAGAAATCCTTTAAATACAACTAAGCTACGATTCCCATTCACCACCTTTAAGTTTAGTGTACAATTGAATTGGTATATTGAGAGCATTGTGGCAATCACAGGCCCCATTAACACCCACATCGAATCCATTTTTCCGGCCATTAAGTTCGATATTTCGCGCGAAATTTTGCAAAACTTCATACAAAACTAAATTGTTCGCGCGAAACAACACTAACACGTATCGAAAAATATATCAATGTTTCTAAGAAGAATGTAACGACCAATCAAATTGCAGGAAACAATTGTATAGGTTCTTAAGTTGCATTGAATTAAACTGAATTGAATTGAATTGAACTGAACTGAATTGAAATGAATTAAATTGAAATGAATTGAAATGAATTGAAATCCAAATGAATTTTCTTTTTATTAAATTCCTTTTCTGCCAATGTTCTGAATCAAAGGGCGCCAAAAGGTAAGTTTGGCTCCCAAAAGTTGAAGACCAAAATATTTTTGGTGCAACTTTGTTGAAGAGAGTTTACCGATACAACCTACCATATAGAAATTAGTGGCAGTCAAAAGTGAGTCAAAATCGAAAAATCAAAAAAAAAATTGTTCTATTGGTTAAAATGAAAAAAAAACTGTATGAAACCGAAATTGTAACTCACAAAACAAATGATGTAGTTCGATTCATCGTACCCGAATTAGGGTAAAACTGTCCTTGTCTATGACAATTTTTGCCAAAAACTATCACAGTGTTATTAAACGAAATTTTTTAACCTCAACTAGGAATGTAAATAGAGCTACCTTCAAGTTGTCGATTCGTATCATATACTTTGGTAATTCCAGTACAAGGTACAAGGAAAAGGCGTAGCGAAATAACTCCCACATGAAATAACTCCCACCAGAAAAATGAAATAAGTCCCAAAAAAAGTAGGAATTATTTCGTTTTTTTTGGGAGTTATTTCATTTTTCCTTTCATTATGAACTAACTCCCAATGTTATGACAATGAAATAACTCCCAAAAAAATTACCGTTTGTACAAGGCCCATATAACAAGTGCTGTAGGAGAAGTCTTGGGACTTATTTCACTTTGCTATTGGGAGTTTTTTCAATTTTTGTGGGACTTATTTCATTTTTTCGTTATTGGAAGTTATTTCATTTTTGGTGGGAATTATTTCGTTGGGAGTTATTTCATGGGAGTTATTTCATGGGGAGTTATTTCATGGGCATGGTTATCCCGACTTCTCGCATTTGGCATCTGTCAACCCTAATCACAACCCCGAACCGAGCTTTATTGCCCATCCTTATGAGGAGTAGCAATATATTTCCAAGAAGAGTAATACTTTGTTCAATGAAGTATTTCCTTATTTTAAGTTCGTTATTCCTAAATTCTAGGAAGTGACGTACTTGGACATGACGGTATAATTTACTGGGATAGAACGAATTTTATCCACTTTCATAAGAAAATTGTCCCACAAATGAAGGCACATAAACTGACTACATATCCTAATTGGTCTACGTTCAAGGATATTAATGTTTCATTCAAAGGAGTTTCCTCATTTTAAGTCAAGTCAAAATGAGTAACAAATGAGTTTGATTTTGACTCCTTTGTCAGACTGATTACAACTTTTTAAAGAAAACGTTCGTCCTTTTCTGGTAACATGTAGCTAGCTATTAGAGGGAAAGGTTTTACTAGATTTAAAGTAATTTTTGCTCAATTTAATGAAAAATTTTGCTCGTTTAAAGTACATAAAATCTCGTAAATCTAAGGAAAGAGTAACTTCACTAGAGTTCAAAAGTATTTGAATCCATACGATGTTAAATTGTCCTTATATTTAGTTCATTTGGAAATAAATTTAGTTCTCTTTTTTGTTGGAATGTTCAATATATTTCGCACAAACGAACTTAGTACCAGCCTTCTCAACTTCTTCAACTGAACTTTATAGGAAAAACTCGTTATCGATTGAATCTGCAACAAAATCGATTGCAACGTAAATACCAAAGAGATACAACAGCAAAAATGTTCGCTGCCCATAGGAATGTAACTGATGTTGCTTAATAGCTGAACTTGTTAAGTCATTTTGAGCTAAAATTCCCTCCAGTACCTAATTGTATTGGCCACCTGGTGGCACTCTCGCCACACACTAACATCCACATTTTGTCCTTATTTGAAAATCCCATTTTGTAAAACTCTTGTGCTATTACTGAATACTAAGTAAACTCGAGTGCAATGCAAGGACTAGAGCGATACAAAACAGGATATAATACGGGTGGTTACAAGTTCAAAATTATACGATATACAACACTATCAGGATGAGTTTATAATTGCATTGGAATGTATGCCACCATGTGGCAATCCCAGAAACCACTAACATTGATTGAAATGCAAAGGCATGAGGAATACAAATAATGGAACAAAACGGCGTCAATCAATGCCAATTATTTGCTTAAACCCACTCAAACGATGCGCATTGAAGAGTTCGTCATGGGAATGAATAACCTGACCAACTGGTTGTGACCAAAATGAGGTTGTGACCAGTACGTAGGTGGTCTCAAACAACCCAGACGGGTCAAAGGCCTTAGAATATGAGTATAACATATTTCTCCAACTGGCTTGATCTTCAGCTTTTGATAACACCAAGCTGTCGAAGTCAATCCTCCGCCTGGTCTTTACGGCGCAGATTTGGTCGCACTATTTTTCGGTGTCCTTCGAGTACGTCTTCGAATACCTTTCGCACTGGTTCATTATGATCCATTCTACTGACATGGTCTAGCCAGCGTAAACGTTCTATTTTGATACGCATAACTACGTCGATGTCGGGATACAGATTATTTAGCTTGTGGTTCATCCGTAGTCGACACTCGCCGTTTTCTATTATAGGACTTATATATGTTTTTGGAGCATTTTCCTCTGGAAGACTCCCAGTGATGTTTCATCAGCATGTGATTCCCAGGATTCTGCACCATAAAGCCAGACGGTTGTATGTGAGTCTGATATAGTTGAATCTTCGATTCTCCAGAGTGGGTCAAATCTCTAAAGTGCTTGCTTAGCCCGAAATAACACCTGTTTGCAAACGCAATTATCCTTTTGATTTCTAGCCTGACGGTATTGCTTCTGTTTACGGTAGATCCGGGGTAAATAAATTCATCCACTACCCCGAAATTATAACAGTTATTAACGTTCACTCTTCCATCCAATCGGGTGGATGTTCTGCTTGTCGAAACCATTTATTTTGTCCTGTCCTCATTTACTATCAACCCCACTTTAGCTGATTCCTGCTCAATTCCGATTGTGTTATTCGCCTTGACTGCACCATTTGTCATGATGATATCAATTAATATTTTGAAGAGATCGCATGATAGGGTGTCGCCCTGCCTGAAGCCTCGTCGCGTACTAACTGCACAGAAAATAATATTGAAAATATAATTGAATTTTTTCAAAAAATTTAATTAAAAATTAATTGAATCATAATTAATCATATTTACAATTTATATTTTGAGTTTACAACAGAACTTGGAGTTGGCAAGGCGCAAATCTACGGCGCTAAAAATGTTTAATTTTCGAGTGCCCTAAATTGGATAAAAGCAAATAGATTTCTCCAAGAAAGCTGGGAATATGTAGAAGAGATGGAATGCGACAATGGAGTGACTGTTGCTGCGGAAGGAGCAGATAAATTGAATGTTTCTCCAGAACCACCAGAGTAGTTCCACTCTTTCAGTTATAAAAACAAAATTAAAATAATTTGCGAAAACGCAATAGAATTTATTGTTGAATTTTATTCCCTCAATAACTGTTCTCGTTTAAGAAAACCAGACATTAGTTCCAATTATGAACCCAAATTCTAAAAAATTTATTTTTTTATAGATATAAATAAGTACATGTGTATCTGCGACCCCTTGAATAAAATCGCTTTAAAAATAAAACATTTTAGTTTTTTTTAGCGTCGTCGCAGAAGGTGGGGGTTTCATGCTGAAAAAGGCGATAACGGTTTTAATTGCGCGTAAAAAATCAATAATCGTTTTAATTAACTTGATTAAATACTTAATCAACATTTTCGAAAAAATTCAATAAATGTTTTAATAAAATTTACAAAAATTTTTAATTGAATTTGTTTTTGACAAATTTACAAATACCTTTAATTAATATTATCATTTTCGTGGTTACACCAAAATCAATTAAAAAATTAATCAATTAAACAAATTTTTTAATTGATATTGATTTTTTCCTGTGTACTAACTGGTTCGGTGAGATCTTTAGTAATCTTGACAGAGGATTTCGTGGAGGTCAGTGTCATTCTACTAGTTTTCCCCGTATCGGGCTATCGAAGGCAGTATTTGTCGTATTATCCAGGCCTAAAGCCACACTGCGAAGGTCCGATTAGGTCTGCAACAAAGGGCTTTAATTTTTAGCACAATAGCGCTCGAGAGGACCTTGTATGCGATGTATAAAAGGTTTATTCCACGATAGTTGGTACATCTACTCGGGCCGACTTTTTTGAAAACAGGACACGGTATGTTAAAACTCCAATCGTCGGGTATGCAGTCGTCTAGCCAGATTTGATGCATGCGCCTTTACAGCTCATAGCCGCCATCCTTAAACAGTTCAGCCGCTTGTGCATCAGCTGCATTTGCTGAGTGAGCTTCTCAGCATAGGCCGTGAATATCTTTGGTAATTACAGATTTCCGATTTTCAGCTTTCAATATGTCTGGTTTCGTTCACTGTGTTTAATATTGTGCGAACATTTACTGGAAACACACGCTGAAACAACGGCCGCAGCAACTTATTGCCGGAACCATGTATATGTTTGCAAGCAATGTTTTAGTGAATTGCAGATCTGCTGATTTTTGTTTCTTTGTTGTGGATCATGTTTAGGATTTCAACAAACAAAGCCACAATTGGATCACAAATACATATATTTTAATTATTGTGTCTCCAACATGTAATATTGAATAGCAAACACAATGTGTTTGAATACAAGTATATTTGCGACTTCGTATATCCTTGTGGCTGATTGTTTCCTTGAATTTTGAACGGTTTGCTACCTATAGACCTGAACAAGGGAAAAAAGGGTGAAAATCCAATTTTTTAAAGCTTTTTGCGATTTTGACCTTGAATATGAAGTTTTTTTGATTTTATATGATCACAATTTTTGTTCTTAATGCCAAGGGCTATAACTTTCCTTCAGAAAGTAAATCACAATTCCGAACGGTTTGCAAGATATGAGCCTGACAAAATGATCACGTTTTTGCAAAAATGACACCGAGGCCCCAAATCTTTGGGGGCCCATAAAAAAAAGTGCATGACTTTGGGCAAAACTGGGGGACACGGGCCTGTTTTTTTTTTTGTATTTTATCACGTAGTGGTGTCCGTATATGGTTATCATGACTTAAAAAATTACACATAGTGTAATTAAATTTTTTAAAGTCTTATGAAAACAGTCTAATGAAAACAATTGAAACTAATTACAAGTTCATATGAGAATTGAGATACACCTTATTCACTCTCGGTTATGATATCAAAAAAAAAAAAATGTATGATTCGAACAGCATAAATTAAATTTCTCGCAATTTTTCTCAAGACACTCTTAAGCATTAGAGGAATAAATTTTTCGAGCGAATCGAGAACGAATGGCTCTTCCTACTCTAATTTCTAATAATACACAAGGTGTGCGAAGTTAGCCCCCCATTTTTAGAAATAAATATTTTTGAAGATTGTTCTGAATTGTTCTAGGATTGTTCTATAATGTTCCAAAACGATGATTTTCTAAAATATAATTTGTACCGGTAAATCGAAAAAAACCAATATTAAACTTTGCACCCCATTTTTGGAAAAACGAAATTTTTGCGGTTGTTCTGGGTTGTTCTAGTTGTTCTAAACATTGTTCCAAAACGATGATTTTCTAAAATATAATTTGTACCGGTAAATCGAAAAAAAAACAATTTTAAATTTGCACCCCACTTTTGGGAAAACGAAATTTTTCCGGTTGTTCTATTCCATTCAACTATTTTCGAACTTTTGCTGGAAACAAAAATGGACGTCGTTGGTTGTTCTTGGTTTATTGACGATTGTACTAGATTTGTATTAGAATCGGTTGGTCACGAATACGTTGAAAGTTGAAAAAACATTGAATGAAGAATAAACTCGGCTGGAAGTTTTTATTCGAGCGATAGCAAATTATGTTCTAAGATATAAAATTCGTTTTTTTCGATTTACCGGTACAAATTATATTTTAGAAAATCATTGTTTTGGAACAATGTTTAGAACAACTAGAACAACCGCAAAATTTTTTTTTTTCCAAAAGTGAGGTGCAAATTTAAAATTGGTTTTTTTCGATTTACCGGTACAAATTATATTTTAGAAATATCATTGTTTTGGAACAATGTTTAGAACAACTAGAACAACCGCAAAATTTTTTTTTCCAAAAGTGGGGTGCAAATTTAAAATTGATTTTTTTCGATTTACGGGTACAAATTATATTTTAGAAAACCATCGTTTTGGAACATTGTAGAACAATTCAGAACAATCTTCAAAAATATTTATTTCTAAAAATGGGGGGCTAACTTCGCACACCTTAATACACAGACTTTAAATAACTGCAAAGTTTACTTTTCATATATTTGAAATAATCGAAAAGTCGATTTTTTGTATTGACTATAGACTGCCTATTCTACGCACCTATCCGCCACATGCTGCCGTCCATGGTAACCTGAGCTTACCAGTGGCTACCCAACATAGTTATCCCCCATACGGACCTACCATATGCAACTGAATCAGCCAACTACCATAGGTTCCCATTGCAGGAACATACCCTACTACGTACCCACCCAATGTACACTGCTCCTAGACACATTTTTCTTTGAAACATATGTATGTACGTACTGTTGCTAATATTTCGGGTGAAAAATTTAATAATACACGTGCGGAAGTGTTTCCTGAATATTTCATAGTTCATTTAGTTTTGTATGGAGTTTTGTAAAATTTAACGTAAACTGTTGATCTTAGTACGGGCCTTAAATTTGAAAATTTATTTAAACCGCTTGATAAACTTACCCTTAAAGTAACACATGTTCTTGTTTACGTACCTGCAAAAAATACAAATAAAAATAAAATAACATTAACAACATTTTGTTGGGAATATAACAGTTTAAAGCAAACAATTATGATGACATATTTATTTATTTAATATTTTTGTCACTGTAAATGCATGAAAAGATAACATTGACAAACAGACAACACCCTCTATTATGCAAAATTATATTTAATTTCAAATGTTGTTTACTCGTTTAGAAAATATCTCATCCAAAGTACAAAAAGGACGGCGAAAGACTGAAAAGCAAATAAACATGATATAAATTATTAGCTTCCACCGCCAGAGGGGGGATAAACGAAATGGATTAATTTTCTAAAACGACTTTAAATATAAATTTAGCCCGCAGATAGAGAGAGAGAGGGAGCAAGTAACGCCACACAGTTTACGTGGCTAGTAAATTAATAGAATATTATTGATAAAGATTGTGTTTTTTTTTAAATTTTTTTTAATAAATTTTTGTACAAGCAATTTCTAACTGAAACAGAGGATTAATTAAAAAAAACCCTACAGCATTTTGGTCCTTTATTAAGTCCAAAATGCGGGTACCGGACATCCTGCCTATTGTTAAATATGGTGATAACATTTCGAAATTGAAATCCTACTCCAACGGGTAGCGCATTCAATTTATCCCAATTATTCACAATACTTGACAGTGGTAAGATGGTTGTCACTGAATAGTACATTTTTGATGGAATAATATATGTCAATAATAGTTTTAAATCAGACACTGATGGTCTTTGTACATTCCTATTGAAGAAGTGTGCATCTTATATTACGGCGGCACTCCCTTGTATTTTTAATTTATCGCTTAGTGAAGGCGTTTTTATGGCGGAGTGGAAGTCTGCTACAATCACTCCAGTTTTAAAGGATGGGAGAAGAGATGAAGTACACCCAGAGACCTAATTGGTTGAAAAGAGGTTGTAGCAACCGTAAATTCGGTTGTTACCACCGAATTGGGGTTGCCACAACCGAGTTGAATTTGTCACGACCGAATTCAGACCTCACAACTGAAATTCGGTTGAAGCAACCTCGTTTCTTAATCGATGCGGTTGTGACAACCGAATCTTGAATTATATTCTATCTGTCAACCGAATTTGCAAATAATTCGGATACTACAACCGACATTGCTACTAAATTCGTTTGGAGTAACCGAATGTGGCATCAATACGGGTGTAACAACCGAATTTGGTATCAATTCGGTTGTAACTACCAAATTTGGTATCATATCAATAATCGACTTAAGCGTTAAATCGGTTGCAACTACAGAATCCGGCGTCAATTCGGTTGCTGTAACCAAATTTGTCATGAATTCTGTAGGCACAACCGAATCTAATTTTCAACTTGACTTTAAAATTATAAAAACAAATATTATATTAAAAGAAGTTAAAGAATGTTTAAATGTTAATAACAAAGGTAAGTAAACATATTGTAATTATGGTTTTTGCATTAAATCATCTTATTTTGCAGAAAATTTCCAAGCATATATCAACAGTTTTGAAACTTTTCAAGGTTGGTCGTTGAAGATAAGCTGCAATCATCTGTGCGTGAAACGGTTTAGGACCGACATCAATAGATACAACACGCTAAAATTGGTGCGATTACCCATGATGGCCGGGCCTACCAAAAAGGTCGGTAGTTATGTGCAAAATAAATGTGTTACCTTAAAGATTACCCCATTTTGTTAATAAGAATAGAGGAATAATAGCAATAATAAGAATAGAGAAAATTTATTTGTGAAACTATACATTCGGTTGTGAGAACCACTATCGACGTTGTGTCTACCTCTAATGAGGTTGTGTCAACCTAAAATGAGGTTGTGCAAACCAAAAATGAGGTTGAGTCAACCTCTAATGAGGTTGTGTCAACCTCGAATGAGGTTGTGCCAACCTCTAACGAGGTTGCGACAACCTCTAATGGGGTTCTGGCAACCTACAATGAGGTTGTGACAACCTTTTAATTCGGTTACGGCGAATCCGGCTGTCTCAACCGAAATTTTCTGTGAGTGTAGTAACTTGATACACACCATTCTCAAAGTTAACCTGTGTATCTAAAGTTTTTGAGAATGTATTTTTATCACGATGTCATTTATTTCCTCGAATCAGCATCGTTTTTTTTCTGCTGGTAGATCAGCTTCAACAAATCTAAATACAATGAGCATCAAAAGTAAGTCAACATTGAAAATAATGTTTTTTTTGTGTGTGTTGAATTGAGGCTTGAGGTCGAAAAATTATAATACCAGCGGGTTCGACTGTCTTCCATGATCCACCAAATATTCCCAATATTTCATCGCTAATCATCTCAGGTTTCTGTCTATACACAAAAATATTCAACATTAACAACACATTGACCACAAAATGATTGCCAATAACACCGTGTTACACACATTCTGTCCTATGAACCAAATTTACTTTTTCGGAAAGGGGATAAAATATAAAAATACACGTGTATCGGCGATTTTCATGTACACGTCAGAATTTTTTTTTTTTAAGTTTGAAGTATAAAGCTCGTAGTGACCTGTGTGAAAGCCTTTGGACCGATTTTTAACCCTTTTTCAGTGATCCAATCGAGCTGATTTTTTGCAGGCAGACTCGTGGAAATGTCTGTATCACGTCAAAATTTTTAAAAAATAGATTTTTATCAATTCTCAGATTTTCCTAAATTTTTTATATTTTTTAAATGGTTATCGCTTTTTTTAAGGTTTCAGTTCGTTAAAAAAACTATTTTTTTTTATTACTCTTGTTTTATAAAAATAAAGAATTGTTACATTCAAAATTTTAATGTTTTTAAAGAAATGTAGGCCTTTTATTTTTGCGGTTGTAAGCATTTGCTTCAATATCGCGACAAATAGACCAACAATATTCGCCAAGCATATGCGTAATGTATTTTCCTTTAAAGCGCTTTTTTTATTTTAAAATCAGCCGCCACTATATTCCACTGCTTAAAGCGTGATGCAAAGAGTTCTGCTGTTCTCCTCGACAAATTTCCGTCTCGTACGAGGTCATTGAAGTCGGCTTGCGTTATTAAATGCGGCATTGCAGTCCTAATTTCACTGGGTGTTGCCACAAATTCCGATACTTGTGGACTCTCGCATCTCGCATTCGATGCAAGAAAAGTTGATAGCAGTGTTGGTACAACTGTTGATTCTGCATCGCTTATTTCAGGAACATTATCAAAAATCTCCACTGAAGCCGCTATCCGCTCTTCTGGTGAGTATAGAACTGCTGGAATTACCGATTCTACATTAGCGTAGCGAATTTTGTTGCGGTGAATGTATTGGTACCCTTTTGTTTGAGCAAAAGTTACACAAAAGTAGCACAATTCATTGCAGTGCTCCGTGCGTGGTAGCCAAATTGTTGGTACAGCGTACTTTATTGTTGACCTTCCATCAGTAAACTTGCACAAATTTCTATAGCAATAGTCGCACACGACTTCCGGAGTATACCACAAGTAAGGAACATAAGCAGTCTTAAATATTTTCACCACTGTTTTAGTAATATTTTTCAAATTTTTACTTGGTGCGAATAAGCCACAAACGTAACAAAAGTTATTTCGCGTCGGACACTGCATTTTTTTCAGATGAAATATATACAAATACGTTTTCGCACAACAGAACTTAAAACAATTTTGCAATTCCTTATTTCATCTGTCAGACCAGTTGTAAGTGTTGTAAAAGTCAAAAACTGTTTAGTGTTAGAAGGTTACTATTGATTAACTACAACTATATCGAGTAGGATGGGTCAAAAAACATTTTTTGTTTCGTAACGCTTAAGTAGTTTAAAAATTTGGAGTCCCGTCAAGTTATGCTAAAAAACGTGAAAAAAATATTTTTTTTTCAAAAATAATAAAAATTGGGGAAAATCTGAGAATTGATAAAAATTGTTTTTAAAACATTTGACGTGATACAGTCATTTCCACGAGTCTGCCTGCAAAAAATCAGCTCGAATGGATCACTGAAAAAGGGTTAAAAATCGGTCCAAAGCCTTTCACACAGGCCACTACGAGCTTTATACTTCAAACTTAAAAAAAAAAAATTCTGACGTGTACATGAAAATCGACGATACACGTGTATTTTTATATTTTCCCCTCTTTCCGAATATGTGCATTTGGTTCATAGGACAGAAAAAAATCTATTTTTTGTAACACCGTGTAATCAATCACAGGTGTTCGTCAACTATAAGTATAGTCCGTTTCCTCTGTGTGCGCCCATTGCGCGGCGATATACTCGAGCGCATTGGTCAATGTCGGTCTGTGTGCATCGTCGTTTCGTCGATGTTTGTGGATTCTTTCCGACGTCCTCGGACACAGCAGTGATGTTCTCGGTCGAACATGCAAAACGAGGCCGTTCACTTCCTGAGGCCCCTCCATTGGATTAGGGGGTATCCATGACACAGCTGCTCGACTATGTAGTAGGAAATTGGTAGAAAACAGAGTGGATAGACGAGAGAGCGATAAGCAACCAGAAGCAAACCATGCAGCAACCTAAGTTTAAATAGTGTGTGATTGATACTAATGACAGCTAAATTATGTTTTATATTGGTTGCACCGAAGTAAAAATACAACAACAAATCAAACTCGACCAAATGGCGTACTACCTCTTCATCATCGAGAGAACGTAAAGAGAGGGATATAGACTTTTGTCTATTGCTCTATGAGTGGACCCAGTCAGGGGGTACCCATGACACAGCTGTAGTAGGAAATTGATGGAAAACTGAGTGGATAAGCGAGAGAGCGATACGCAACCAGATGCAAACTGTACAGCAAACTAAGTTTAAATAGTGTTTGATTGATACTAATGGTAGCTAAATTATATTTTATGTAGGATACATCAAACGAAAATAGGAAATCCTTTTTATTTCTGTGTGCTTTATGTCCAACCAAAGTGTAAAATACAAAAGCAACTCGAACTCGATGACATGACCTACTATCTACACTCAAAAAATAAAATGGGCTAATAATAGCAAACAATGTATGCTACTAATCAGCAGGCAATTTTTTTGTTATTATAGCAAATGTTCTGCTATAACAACAAACTTTTTGCAGGATTGATCAAATACCTTACATATTGTTTGCTGAAACAACAAACCTATGTTTGCTGAAATAGCAAATTTGTTTGCTTTCCCCTTTTCAGCAGACTTATCTGCTGTCTTTACTAACATATTTTTTTTGAGTGTAGTTGTCATCGAGAGAACGTAAATAGGGGAATAGAAACTCTTGTCTATTTCTCTATGGAAAAATTAAATGAAAATGAAATTCTGCTAACCGGCACTTTATCGTTACGATAAAACATAATTGGACATTGAGAAAGTGGCCCTAACATTTTTAGAGTACATACCATGGAATGCCTTGCCTACAACTAATGTATTACGAGGAGCATTTTATGTGCAAAAAATATACGACTCAAATCTCGTGAGATGTATTCTGAACAGGGAGAGAGATATATATAATAAAATCCTTTAAGAAAAATGTTTAAAGTCTTTCTAAAACTATTATCATTTTGTACCTAACCAAATTTCACATGGCATCGCATTAACCTGGAATCAACAAAACATTTTGACCACTTGTTTCGTTAATTAGGAAAATAACGTTTGCTATTAACACCTAGTAGTAGGCAATTTGTATATTTTTCTAGCACATGTACTGGCACAATAACAAACTGTGTTGGCAAAATGTTTGCTAATACAACAAACATATGAAAGACCAAACATGTTTGATTTCCCCTTTTCAACAAAAATGTTTGCTGTGTTTACTAACATATTTTTTTGAGTGTAGAGTTTCCATTGTAGCTTAAAATATTAAAATCATTTTGAAATAATTACCATAACAATGCTTCCTACCATCATATAATTATGCATTAAACTAATAGTTTTGAAATCATGTTAATGATTTCCAAGGAATGGTCATCATCGTTTGAGAAGAAACTTTATGTAAAGTCCTTTAAGCGAACCACAGACTTGTCATTCATGAGCATGAACATCAGCTATCGTTGCTGTTTATTGTGGGCTTACCACCCCTCTTTATATCAAATTAGAATGTAACCGAAGTTGTTCGCATCACTATCAGATTTACAACAATGTTTGGTAATTTTTTTTTTTTCAAATTCATCAGCCAGATAAAATGTTATCCACCAAACTCATGCCCATGTATGGCAGGTATGTGATTCGCTTAAGGTTGAACACGTGTCCTTTCTACAATGTTATACAATATGAGTACTAATATTTATGTTCGCTAACAATGTTTCATATGTTAGTTTTGTATAATATTGAGAACATTGTCAGAAATTGAATACAAATTATATAGGAATATGATAAAGTTTAAAGTCATAACAGGGCCGGATTTTGATTTCAGGGGGCCAGTAGGCAATGTCGGTGGTTAAAGCCATAGAAACTATAGATAAAACCAGGATGTATTCATGACACAGCAGATCGACCATGAAGTAGGAAATTGATAGAAAACAGAGTCGATAGGCGAGAGAGCGGTAAGCAAACCATGCAGTAAACTAAGTTTAAATAGTGTTAGATTGATACTAATGGTACACGCTGCAAAATAACGGCCCCAGCAACGTATTGCAGGAATCATGTACATGTTTGCAAGCATTGTTCTCGTGAATGGAAGATCTGGTGCTTTAGGTTTCTTTATTATCGTCACGTTTTTATTTTCAGCAGTTTTCAACAAACAAGGCAACATTTGGGTGACAAATACAAATATTATTATAAAAATAAATAAATGGTTCCCGTTACATCCCACGAGGGGATTAGGGAGAACTTCTCACAACCAGCGAGCTGTGCGCGTTCTAGTTTTACACTCACTGATTGGGACCTACAGTGTTACACCGATTCCGAACGGTATTTTGAGAAGCTTTTTCATGGCTAAATACTCGATAGTGTCGCCGTCACTAATCGAGGTGACCGCCGTCGAAAGAAATTTAAGGTGGTCAGAGCAGGAATTGAACCCAAGTCCTCATGCACAAGAGCCGCGCACACTGCCATTGCACCTCCGACGGCCAAATATTATAACCTATTAATCATTGTGTCCCAAACATGTTATATTGAATAGAAAACACAATGTGTTTGGACACAAGTATACTGCATTTCAGATGTATATAACGTGTTTGTGGCTTGTCGCAAATATACTATACTTGTGTCCAAACACATTATATTTGCTATTCAATATTACATGATGGATATATAGGTTAGGTTATAATATATGTTTTGTTGACCCAAATGTGGCTTTGTTTGTTGAAAACTGCTGAAAACAAGAAGTCACAGACAACAGAGGATTAAAAAAGCATCAGATTTTCAATGCATGAAAACAATGTTTGAAAACATATACTTGCATGGTTCCTGCAATATGTTGCTGGGCCATCTCTGTCAGCGTGTACACGCTGAAAAATAACAGCGCCAGCAACATATTGCAGGAACCATGTACATTAGGGTTGGTAAATTTTTTTGCCGACCAAGGGTATAACAGAAACGTAATCTACGGCAAATTTTATGAAAATGTTCCCAAAATACCATGGTTCTAAAATCAAAATCGAGCCCGCGATTTTTCACTTGAAAATTTATATATAGCGTACAAAATGGACCCAAAAGCCATATTTTTGAAAGTTGTTACTCTTCGATTTCGATGAAATTTCACACATATATTCTGATTGCCTTTTTGTTTCCTTTGGTGCAAGTCAGAGATTAACTGTCTGTGTGGTCTCGACCTTGTTGCCTACCTCTCCCGCTGATACAACCCAGAGACACCCTGCCTGTGGTGTATTGAACTTCGGAGCCGCTTGTAACCTGGTTGTCTTTTGCTTCCACTGGTGCAAGCCAGAGTTCCCTGCCTGTGGGGTCTTGACGTTGTTGCCTACGTCTCCCGCTGGTTCAAGCCAGAGATTGCCTGCTTGTGGGGTATTGAACTTGGTACCTGCCCATTCACTGGTTGCCTTTTAGTTCCCCGGGATCCAACCAGAGATTCCGTGTCTGTGGGGTCTCGAGCCTGGTGCCTACCTATTCCCCTGGTTCAAAGTTCAGACTTTTAATTTTCTCGACCTTGGTCGCTACAGTAGTCCCCGCTTTTAACCAAAGGTTATCTGCCGTAGTGTAGGCAGAGGTACCCTATGTCTTTGCCAAACTCTCGCGTACAAAGTTTCCCTAACAGAACACGAGTCAGCGCCGTTTCTGTCAACGATCTCCGTCACCTGTACCACTCTGCCCGGTTGTTATTATCACCCTAAGACCTTTACAGCAATATTATTGATATCGTTGAATATTACTACTATTGAAATAAAATTTATGTATGTATATCCAGAATATTGCCAGCGTCCTAATCTTTCTCTCAAAATAAATGGTATGTAACACACCCCTGGCGACCACCGAGCAAACCCATAGAGAAATAGACAAGAGCCGCTCTTGATGACGACGTGGTAGTAGGGTATTTCATTTGCTTGGACATAATACGGACATAAATAAAAGAGAATGCTTATTTTCGTTCGATGAAAACAACATAAACATAATTTAGCTGTCATTAGTATCAATCTATAATATCTATGTCTTCTTTGGTCACTCATTCTACATCATTTCCCTAGTACCTTTTCGATCAGCTGTGCCATAGAAACCCCCAGCTTCAAAGGTAAACCCCCGTCGTTACACATTTCAGAGCTAATAAAAATACAACTCTAAATTAAAGAATATCGCGTTTTCATTGTTGAGAAAATGTTTACAAATAATGAAGAGTTTTCGAGCAAAATCATCTTCATCTATGACAAAAATCTAATTTGCGGTTCGGAAAATACACAAGTGATTGTTGAGGAACAAATGCATCAACAGCGTGCCACAGTTTGGTGGAGATTTTGAGCTGGGGTCATCATCGAACCATTTTTTTTTCGAAAATCTGGCTGGTCGAGCAATAACAGTTAATAGTGCTCTATCGCGAAATGATAAATCTAGTATTATTGTTGTGGGTCCAACAAGACGTTGCCACATCCCGAGAAGAACGCAATTACATTTAATCTTGCGTGAATTTTGGGACAACCGTTAGAGATTTCAATTTTGCTCACGAGGTTTAAAAGCATTAACTGCCATGTGGATAGTACAAGTTTAAAATCGGTAGCCACGAAAAAGCGTGGCATTTAGCCACCGTCACGTGCACTCTGTCATTTTTTGTTGTTTGGATGCAAATACAACGTGTTTGTAGATTGTCGCAAATATATTATACTTGTGTCCAAGCACAGTGTGTTTGCTATTTAATATTAAATGTTGGAGACACAATGACTAATATGTTATAATATATGTTGTTGGGACCCAAATATGACTCTGTGTTGAAAACTGCGGAAAACAAAAACGTCACAGTAAACAAAAAAACAAAAAAGAGATCTAGCAAACATATACATGGTTCCTGCAATATGTTGATGGGGCCGTTTTTTTTTCAGCGTGTAGAAAGCGCCACCACTGTGCGACATCTTATTATATGATTTGGCCCCAGCTATTGTCTTACAATAGTACAACATTTGATCCCTGAAATTATCTCCGGCATCCAGAAGTTTCCATTTAACTCAACATGCAAATAATGTTAGATTAACTTGTTCAAACATCCCATCATAATGGAGCATTTTATGCTTAACCATTTACTGAACTTCTTCCTTATTTGTTTCTTTACAGGACTATATTACGATTCTTAACTATTGGGATACAGTTGTGGTGTTTGCTATACCCTTTACAACTATCGCTATCTTGAATACATTCACCGGATGTACAGTATGGAAATTTGCTACGGTTCGAAGGACATTAACCATGCAAAAAATGTAAGTAGAAAGTCAAGGCAAATGTCAAGGAATAACAAGAAAAAGAAGAAGGAAAAATTACAAATAAACTCACCCATTTACGCACATAAATTGAAAATTATTCTTTTTGTTTATGAAAAGGAAATGATTAAAATTGATTTGATTTAAATACGAGATTCCTTTATAGCCACATTCTTAAAAAACAAAACCGAACAAATGAGATACGTGAAAGAGAAGCCTGCGTGCTGCAAAGGGGAAAGCTAAAACACGTGTTTGCTGTTTTAGCTATTACACTACTCAACAAAATGAAAAAAATTTCATGTACTCCGGATGCGATAATTTTTTCTGTGTAGATAACCTTGAGACGAGCTCGAAAAACGCAATAAAAATTTTTTTAAAATTTGAAAAATTTGTTTTTGTTAATTTGTTTTTGTATGAAAAATTGTTTCAGCAACTAACAAATCTCGCCAAAATATATACTAAATGGATGGTAGTAGACACCAAAACATAAATAATGTGCGTCTTCATTCATCGGCTAGCTACAGCGGTCGTAATCGGTTGTTGAATCAGGAATTTTACAAAATTTTACCGAAAATTTACAAGTGAAAGCCCCTTAAAGCATTTTAAAAAAAATATTAATTCACAGAGTGCATTTTTTTTTTGTATTTTATACGCCGTCGAAAACGCCTTCCTTAATCTTTGCCGACGAAAGGTGAGGAAAAATGGTTTTTAAATAGGCGAACGCTTCACCATCTCTGTTGAGAGCTTTCACGAAGTTTTTTATGAGTCCGAGCTTTATGTGAAGAGGTGGGAGAAAAACATTTTCTTTTTTATGAGTGGTGTATATTTCACATTGTCGCTGCCGGGGATGAAGTTAACACGTTCTGTCCAACTCCTCCTGGTGTAATGATGTTGACGATCGCGGCTGTCCCAAAGGCAGAGAAAACAACAGTACTTTGTGAATCCACCTTGTAATCCACAAAGGATACCGATAACCTTAAGGTCGGCACAAACTTTCCAATCGTTCCTCTTATAGTTAAGGCACTTTAGTAGATTGTCCATGACTTCGTATGTTTCCTTGGTGTCAACGGCATGAGCAATTGGAATCGAGGGTTTCTTGTTGCCGTTGTGCAGTAAAATTGCTTTAAGGCTCTGCTTGTTGCTGTCGATGAAAAGACGCCACTCTCCTGGATCGTAAGAGTACCCGAGTTCACCAAATAATCCGCGAATGTCCTTACAAAAACATATGTTGCCTTTTTTTGTGTAGTACCTTGCGTATGGTTCATGACGCTTCCTGTAGATTGTTGTCACCACACCAGGAGCCAAGAAACCGAACTGTTTCATGCGCGATGCATGCAACTCTGCATCTTCCTTGGAGAGTTTCAGTTCTCTAACCCAATCGTTCAGTTCTGCTTGCGAACATAAGCGTTGACCTCCATGCAATGTATATGTTGACTCGCATTCTGATGTGGTTTCTACTGTCTCCGGATCTGATGTTGGATCTATCGCCTCATTATTAGATGCCCATCTTGAAACGGACGGTTGCGGGTACACTGGTTCTTCGGAAAATGGCACTGGAAAAGTGACTGTTGAAACAGCAGCGTAAGTTCATCGTATATTTTTTCCCACGCCGGTTTTTTTGCTAAGACAGAAGTAGCAGAAGTTACATGGCAAAGCGGTTCTCTCCAAAGCATTGGCATGATGATTCTCGGCTGTCGTCTGAAAGAATTTCAATAATAAGTTGTATATGTTCTTGAATTTCGTAATCTACACTTACCTTGAGTCAGCTAGCTGTACGTAGCACCATGGACATAGAGCACTTGGTGTCCACCGCTAATCTATGTTTGAGACCTGTAAATTGAAGCTCTCTTCAAATGAATCTCTCAATTTAGGTGAAAAACTACGCTTGTTTTTTTCAGAAACGTATTATCCGCACATGTAACAAAAATTACTTGGATTGGTATTGCATTCAAATCCTCGCGAACGTTTGCTCATTTTGAGGTTACTTGCGAAAGTAAGTGATATTTGGCAATGTTCATCCTTAAATACCTAAAATACCTAAACTAAAATCAGGCACAACAGGTAGTGGTTAAGGTAGTTGCAGAGTTAGCAGAGTGACCAACAAAACGCATTGTTGCGTAGTGACATTACTACCTTCCGTTATTATTTTGTAAACATACCCATGTGCAATATCTATAAGTGATACATACCAGCAAAGGTGCGCATACATTGAGCCATCCCTCACTGCGATTGTTGCATTTTTCAAGCTCATCTGAAGGTTATCTACACAGAAAAAAATACTTCATTAGAAGTACATGACATTTTTTCATTTGGTTGACTAGTGAGATAATTTCAAAGGTAAAATGCAATGTTCGAACTAAAAAGTAGATTCGAGGGCTTTAGCGAAAAAATTCACAACTTCATTATTAATTGATGGATTTTCTTAAAAAGTAGCTTGTTTGATTTCTAAAACCTGCCACATTGCGTATAAAATACAAAAAAAAAATGCACTCTGTGAATTAATATTTTTTTAAAATGCTTTAAGGGGCTTTCACTTGTAAATTTTCGGTAAAATTTTGTAAAATTCCTGATTCAACAACCGATTACGACCGCTGTAGCTAGCCGATGAATGAAGACGCACATTATTTATGTTTTGGGGTCTACTACCATCCATTTAGTATATATTTTGGCGAGATTTGTTAGTTGCTGAAACAATTTTTCATACAAAAATAAATTAACCAAAAATAAATTTTTAAAATTTAAAAAAAAAAAAACAAAAAAAAAACCAAACGAAAAAAAATTTTGACGTAGAATACGTCTTACCTTACGGTATGAGGAGTCATGTCAGGTTTTTATTGTTGTAATCTTTATTTCATTGAATTTGAGGAAACGGCTAGATGAATTTTTTTAAAATTTTTTTTGTAGGTAAATTAAGAAGTTATCTTTCGTTTGATATACATTTCATATTGGTTGATATATTTCTAGTATTTTAATTTCTCAAATGAAAATTGTTTAAACACATACACTCAAACATATGTGTGGTGTTTGGTTGAGTGTTTTTGGTTGCTCAACATTGCTTAGGAACATGTATCTAGTAAAAAGTGAAACGAACAGCAAGCTAATGTTGCTTGGCAACATGTATCTAGTAAAAAGTGAAACAAACAGTAAGCTAACGTAATAAAGCTTTTTTGCGAAAGCTTCAATAAAGCTGTTGTAACATTAATTTTGAATTGTAAAGCGTAAAGCTTTCACACAACGCTCGAATGCTAATGCGAAGACTCGATAAGGTAAACCTTTTTTAATATTAGGGCGGCCCTCTCAACATTCGCAGAACTTATTTCAATAAAAATATTAATTAAAATACATAAATTAAATTAAGATTAAAAAAATTGAACATAATGTTTTTTTTTTTAAACGGACTTGAATCAAATGCCGTTGGTAAATATAAAAATTACAGCAGACAGTTGTCCGAGGCCTGCAGGCTGTGTCAGAGACACGGCCATTAAGTTTAACGTAGAATACGCCATCCGATAAGACAGAAAACATATATAACAATAAATGATAAATAATATAAGCAAATGAATTTATTGTTATATATGTTTTCTGTCTTATCGGATGGCGTATTCTACGTTAAACTTAATGGCCGTGTCTCTGACACAGCCTGCAGGGACAGTCCGTGGCCGAAGGCCTCGGACAACTGTCTGCTGTAATTTTTTTATTGCGTTTTTCGAGCTCATGTCAAGGTTATCTACACAGAAAAAATTATGGCATCCGGAGTACATTTTGACTGTTGACTAGTGTTATTAGTGTCTCTTATTTCAGCAGACAATTTGAGCTATTTCAGCAATATTATTGTATTGCTATTCACCCACAGTTCCAGGTTAGAATCTCATCATCGACATTCCTCTTATTTAATGTTTTTTTTTTATTTGTTGTTATGTGTGTATTTTCAAAATTGATTGTACTTATTATGCAGTGTTGGGACTTTTTAATTTGCATTGGATTTTCATTTGAATTACTTTATCCAATGCAAATGTAAAATAATTCCCATTGTTCACATTGATAATTGAAATATTTTGAATTCTAACGAAATATGGAATTGCTTTTAATTGTTTTGAATTGAATTCGTTCGTCTGCTGGCAATTATGTATTTAAAGTATTTTATATACAGAGGTTTGTGGTTTTGAATGGTGTTGCCTCGTAGTAAAGTGTGTATTTTTTAAGCCCCATAAAAATTTTGAAATATACCAAAAAAATATGAATTTGAATAAAAAAAATATTTTTATTCGAAATGACGAAGCGCATTCTAGACGTCCAATTTCGGGTCACCTTATCGAGTATTTCGGGACGCCGTCGGTGGTGCAATGGTAGTGTGCGCGGCTCTTGTGCATGCGGACGTGGGTTCGATCCCTACTCTGACCACCTTAAATTTCTTTCGACGGCGGCCACCTCGCAGAGTGGCGCCGACACTATCGAGTATTTAGCCAACCGCACCAAATGGTGAATTTTTCTGGATGTAGTGGAGGCTGATGTGGATTGGTCTCACTTCATGTGCGGCAGTTTTGTTTATTAACAAACCCGCTAAGCCAAAAATTAGCCTCATTGCTGAACACAATTTTGCGATAAAACATTGGGTGAGTTTTCAACTGCTTTAGAGCCCAATCGACGAAAGAACGACGCATATGATGGTATCGTGGCTATAATTCCTGCAGCAGCTGGATCTCATATATGAATAGGCCAAGATCTTTGCCCAAAATTTTCCACATAGTGGACGGACAGAGCTCCAATTCCTGCCACCGACGACGAATCGATAAATTTGGATCTTCTTCCACAATTTCGTTTACAGCGGTGAAATTCTCTTCAGTACGCACTTTCATTCGACGGTTGGTATTATTGCATCATTTAGAGAATATGTGGTTTGAAATCAATCCACAGTTCGACGGATGGTTCGCTGAGATGGACGATTATGTGCGTCACAAAAACGATCACTGGCTTCCGATGACTGGCTTTCAAAGTAAATTTGGATAATTTGGTGGCGTTGTTCAAGCGTGAATCTATTCGTGATGATTTGCCAGAGTATACTGACCACAAATGTCAAAAAGTAAGCTCAGTATGACAGATCGTTTGACAGCTAACCCATTCGTAAGTTCTGTCTAAGCAAAAAAAAAAAAAACATTACTTTCAAATTAGGACGGAAATCTCATCGCAGATGTGCAGAGCATGTTGGGAATATGGAGAGATCATTTCTCCGCGCTACTGGTACCTGATATATCCAATCCTGGAGAAGACACACGAAAAACAAATCGACACCTATCATCTACTTATCGATTATAAAGCAGCCTTCGATAGTCCGATACGGAAGAAACTCTATGAAACAATGTCTGAGCTTGGTATTCCTGAAAAACTCATACGCCTTTGCAGGATGACCTTGACGAACACCAAATCCGCAGTGAAAGTTGGTAAGGATCTTACCAAATCTTTCGAAACTAAGCGAGACCTCAGGCAAGGCGACAACCTATCGTGCGATCTCTTTAACATCTTAATGGAGATCATTATGAGAAAAGCTGCAGTCAACATGAATAAAGCCATCAGCAGCAAAACTCACATGCTGCTCGCGTATGCTGATGATATAGATATCATTGGGCGCACAAATAGAGAAGTTACTGCGGTTTTTTTTCGAGAATTGAGAAGGCGTCAGCAAAAGTGGGTCTGACGGTAAATGAGGACAAGACAAAATTAATGGTTTCAACGAACAGGGCCTCCACGCGATTAGACCAAAGCGTGAATGGTGATAACCGTTATAACTTCGAGGTAGTGGACGAATTTATATACGTCGGATCTGCCGTGAACAAAAACAACAACGTCAGCCTTGAGATCAAGCGGAGAATTGTGCTTGCGAATAGATGTTATTTTGGGCTACGCAAGCACTTTAGAGATAAAGCCCTCTCTCGGGCAACAAAAGTCCAGCTGTACCAGACTCTCATTCAACCTGTCTTGCTTTATAGCGCAGAATCCTGGGTCCTATCGCAAGCAGACGAAACATCTGTAGGAGTCTTCGAGAGAAAAATACTCCGAAAAATTGATGGCCCTATAGTGCACAACGGTGAGTATCGACGACGAATGAATCATGAGCTGTATGAGCTTTATCCTGACATTGACATAGTTAAGCGGATCAAGATAACGCGATTGCGCTGGCTAGGCCATGTCAGTAGAATGGATGAAGATGAACCAGCGCGAAGGGTTTTCGAAACCGAACTCGAAGGAAGACGAAAAATAGGAAGACCAAGACTCCGTTGGAGGGATCAGGTTGACGAATCCCTGTGTACACTTGTTATTGCCAACTGAAGAAATAAAGCAAAAGATCGAACTGGTTGGCGAAATATGTTATCTTCCTTTTGTAAGGTCCCTGACCCCCCGGGGTTGTCCGAGACCGGATAAGTAAGTAAGTAAGTATGTTATTGTAAAACAAATCTGAACAATTTTGATGACAAAGTGACAAAACTCTGAAATGATTTTTTCCGAGCGGCATCTACGTACAATTAATTGAGAAGAATTTTTAAATTAAAGTTTGTGATATAATTTTGTTTTCATAAAACGAATTGAAACGAACGAACGAATCGTCCAAAACTAAAATGTTAATAACACAAATATTATACATCAAATGAAATATTTTTTTTTGAATATTTTCAAAATTAAAATGTCGTTTTTCAAAACAACCAACCGCTCGAACATTTTAATTTTGAATAAAATAGGAAAGTTCGGATAAATCATCACTTATTCTATTTATTTATTCTTCATTTATTCTTCACCTGCTCCTCTGATAGATTTCTAAAGGAATTGCCTCATTCATTAAAAGTCATTGTGGCCGTCGGTGGTGCAATGCTTAGTGTGCGCGGCTCTTGTACATGAGATCCTGGGTTCGATCCCTGCTCGACCACCTTCAAAATTCTTTCGGCGGCGGTCACCTCGCATAGGGACGGCGGCACTATCGAGTATTTAGCCATGAAAAAGCTTCTCAAAACACCGTTCGGAATCGGTGTAAAACTGTAGGTCCCAATCAGTGAGTGAAAACTGGAAAGCGCACAGCTCAGTGATTGTGAGAAGTTCTCCCCGGTCCCTTCATGGGATGTAATGGGAAACCATTTATTCTTTTTTATTAATAGTTATTATTTCATTGAGACGACCGGGACGCGAAACCAGGCAGCGCCTTACAACTTTTGTAGAACTTTAGCACATACGACACATACAACAGTTTGCACACTCTTGTAAATGTTATTTTAAATTACATTAATTAACTTTATGGGTCGATTATCAACCGAACCTCAGTTGCGTTGCCAGTTGCCGAAAAGTTATTACATATGGCAACTGGCAACTGACAGCTAGCAACTTCAGTTGCTTGATGATGAATTTCATTTAAAAATCGAGATAAAACTGAAATTTTGAACCCGACCACCTCAGATATCAATGAAATTTTGTTCATAGCTAAATTTGATCAATACAAACAAACCCTCATTTTTAGAAATGACTGTTTTGGGATTTTTGGACGTGGCACAGTGGGAAAGTTTTTGAAAAAACGCGAAAATGGTCGAAAAGAGCTCCAAAAATAAATACACTGTAAAAAATTTTATTACAAAAAAAAAAAATTTAACTAACGAAAAAACCAAAAAGATCAAGGGGTTTTTTACAGTGTAGTATTTTTTTAGAAAGGTTTATCCTTCACCTATACCATATCAAAAAATAAAAATGGGTTCTTTTTTTAGTTTTTTTTATATAATTTTTTAAGTAGTGTCACTTCTAGTAATTGCCCTTATATTTCATATTTACAGGTAAAATAAATAAACATTGTCCCAGGAAAATTCATTTTGCTCCATTTAAACTACAATAACTCAGAATCGGCTGAACCGATTTCCATGATGTTGGTATCATTAAAAAGATATTTTAACAGGCTTTATGACACGTTTAAAAAAAATAAAAAAATACACTGTAAAAAATTTTATAACAAAAAAAAATTTTAACTAACGAAAAAACCAAAAAAATCAACGGTTTTTTTTTACAGCGTAGTATTTTTTTAGAAAGGTTTATCCTTCACCTATTTTAGTTTTTTTTATATAATTTTTTAAGTAGTGTCACTTCTAGTAATTGCCCTTATATTTTATATTTACAGGTAAAATAAATAAACATTGTCCCAGGAAAATTATGAATATGTTTTAACCCCAAAAAGTTCTTGCTTGCCTTAAAAATTGCTATATAAATGCACCTGATGAAGGTACCGAAATTGATAATTATAAACAGTTTCGAGAAGGCAAGACATCCCATTACAATTTTTACGCGTATATTTTAAAAATTTGAGTGAATATGAATTCAAACAATAAGTACAGATGCATAAAAATATCTAATAAGTGTTGCGCTTCGCTTCGTAAAATAAGTGAAAACGAGGCTGCAAATATAATTGAATAACTTAAAAAAAATGTAAATAAAAATAAAACACAAATTAATAAAAACATGGCAAACAATATAAACAATTGTTGATGGTTTTTTATTTGTAAACATTTAAAAAATGTTAGAATTGTTGAACTATTTTGTAAATGTGTAAGAATGTGACCTGATATTTTCGCTGTTATTCGAATTATTTCAAAAACTTTCGGTACGTATTACTAGAAGTGACACTACTTAAAAAATTATATAAAAAAAACTAAAAAAGAACCCATTTTTATTTTTGGATATGGTATAGGTGAAGGATAAACCTTCCTAAAAAAATAATACACTGTAAAAAAACCCTTGATCTTTTTAGTTTTATCGTTAGTTAAAATTTTTTTTGGTTATAAAATTTTTTACAGTGTATTTTTTTTTTTTTTAAACGTGTCATAAAGCCTGTTAAAATATCTTTTGAATGATACCAAGATCATGGAAATCGGTTCAGCCGATTCTGAGTTATTGTAGTTCAAATGGAGCTCTTTTCGACCATTTTCGCGTTTTTTTGAAAACTTTCCCACTGTGCCACGCCCAAAAAATCGCAAAACAGTCATTTCTAAAAATGAGGGTTTGTTTGTATTGATCAAATTTAGCTATGAACAAAATTTCATCGATATCTGAGGGGGTCGGGTTCAATGCATCTTGATTTTTACATGAAATGCATCTGATAGAGGTTATATTGGCAACCACGAATTTTTGGTTGCTTCATAGTTTTTAAAACAAAACGAAAGGTACACGTGAACGATAAGAAGTCAAAAGCTGTGGTTCTAAAGAAATACCTAATTTTTTGCTGATAAATTGTAATGTTTATAAAAATTTGTGAATAATAAATACAATATTATGCATATAAAATAGATCCAAGTAGCGGCAAAAAACTTATGAAAAAACCAAATTATAGAAAAATATAAGAACACGAAAAATATATTTTTGTTGAGCCCCCTATGGGGCCCTTAAACAAAATGGTTTCCCATTACATCCCATGAAGGGACCGGGGAGAACTTCTCAAAATCACTGAGCTGTGCGCTTTCCAGTTTTCACTCACTGATTGGGGCCTACAGTTTTACACCGATTCCGAACGGTATTTTGAGAAGCTTTTTCATGGCTAAATACTCGATAGTGCCGCCGTCCCTATGGCTAGTGTTCGCGGCTCTTGTGCCTGAGATACTGCTCTGACCACCTAAAATTTCTTTCGACGGCGGTCATCTCATTTAGTGTCGGCGACACTATCGAGTATTTAGCCATGAAAAAGCTTCTCAAAAAACCGTTCGGAACCGGTGTAAAACTGTACGTCCCAATCAGTGAGTATACAACTACTGGTTGTGTGAAGCTCTCCCCAATTTATTCATGAGATGTAATGGGAAACCATTTTTTTTAGTACCTCAATTGCAAAACCAGGGCAGCATACACTCAAGCCCAAGGGGGGAAATGCTAATTCCCATTTGTATGCCTCTATTAGTTTGATTTTACGACCAGCTAACGTTTAGAACAAGCACAATGGCACAATGGCTTTTAGCACAATGGCTGCCGAAACAAAACTGCAGGCAGTTTATTATTATGCCAGTACATTAGCTGTGATAGCAGAAAAATTACCTGCTGCCAAGTACCATACATTGTTTGCTGTTGATGGCATACTTTTTCGCTGGAGTGTATTATAGCGTATCAGCATTGTCTGCCCTCACACCATTTTAATCAAATCCTTTTTACATCATTTTTAGTGGAATATGAATTCCTGGAAGACTTATAGATTATCTTTGAAACAACTCCAATGTATTTAAAACAGATTCAACATTTTCAAATGAACTCGTGTAGGAAAAAAAAATTGCTTTTGATTTCTTTAAGATAAGTACGAAACTTTAGGGATTTCCCAGGAGAACATTTAACAGTCGCCAGAGGCTTCCAACAACTTAACATTAATGTAAATTAACAAACTTGACGTTGAGTCAAAGAAAATTGTAAATCATTGAAAAACTTATTGATGTACCAGCCTTGTTGAGAGATGTTGCATATATGTATATGGGCAATGGAATACATTTTGTATGGAAAAAATTGTATTTAGGAAATTTTAAATAATAAATATTAAATTCCTTAAATATGAGTTAATCCATGGGGTATTAATGACGCAGCTGATCGAAATGTAAATTGGAGATTTGATGGGGGCTATGGGAGGATGGGAGAAGGAAGCGATTACCAAATGAAAGCAAACTACAGTTTAAATAGTGTTTGATTGACACCAATGACAGCTATATTCTCTGTGATCTTAATTCTCTTGATGTCGAACTCCTAGCAGCAACTCGAACTCTATTAAATCTCCAACTAAAGTTGCGTAAACATTAGACTTGTGTCGAACTCGTTCACTAATTCTCGAATTCGTTCATTTAAGGTGCCCGGATATATCAATCACGAACATACTCGCCAAATCGAACATGTACATTATGTTTGTGAGGATGATGTCTGGTCACCCTAAATGAACTACATAGTTCATGAACTACCCAACTCTATCACGAACATAATGCAAATGTTCGATACCGACAGTATGTTCGTATTTGTTAAGTCTGGGCATCTTAAATTAACAACTTCGAGAATTAGTGAACGAGTTCGACATAAGCCAATCTCCAACCATATAATACGCCTTTGGTAATAGCTGTAAAACTTTCACCAGAGAGTTGCAGATAAGACTACTACTTTAGTATCAAACATAATTTAAAAGTCATTAGCATCAATCAAACACTGAGCTTTCGCTCAGTCCTCCATACCACCTGTCTCCGACTATTTCGGTGACCGTATGAGAACGTACTAGACTTGTGTCGAACTCGTTCACTAGTTCTCGAACTCGTTCATTTAAGGTGCCCGGATATATCAATCACGAACATACTGTCATATCGAACATGTACATTATGTTTGTGAGGATGATGTCTGGTCACCCTAAATGAACTATATAGTTCATGAACAACCCAACACTAGAACGTACACCATCTGGTGGAAATTATTAATGATTAAACCGGGGGAATTCATGTCACAGCTGATGGAAATGGTAGCAGAACAGAGTGTATCGGAGAATGAGCGGTAAGCAGCTAGAAGCAAACCATGCAGCAAACAAACTAAGTTTAAATAGTGTTTGATTGTTACTGATGACAGCTAAATTATGTTTGATTATGGTTGCATCGAAGGAAAATATGAATTATCTCTTACTTCTGTTCGTTTTATGTCCAACCATCTACATAGAGTAATATAATAAGAGTGTGCAACATAAAATTTCCACCGGATGCAGGGGGTATCCACGAAACAGCTGTTAGATTATGTAGTGGGAAACTGATAGAAAACAGAGTGGATAATCGAAAGAGCAATAAATAACCACAAGCAAACCGTGCGGCAAACTAAGTTTAAATAGTGTTTGTTTGATTGATACCACTGAATGGTTGCAGCGAATGTAAATACTGTCCGTTTTATGTCCAAACAAAGATAAAATACAACAGCAACTCGAACTCGATGAAATGGCCTACTACGTCGTTGTCATCGAGAAAACTTAAAGAGAGGAATAGAAACTCTTGCTTATATTTTTTTTATGCCGGATGTCACAGAGCAAGATGGGGTTTCATCGAGTTTGAAATGCAGGCGACAGAACTAGGGTCAAACATAATTAAAAAGCCAATATCATCACTCAAGCATAATTTAAAAACAATTAGTATCAATCGAACTTAATTTAAAAGCTACTAGTACCAATCCAACATAATTTAAACATAGTTAGCCTATCTATTCCTCCATCCACTTTTTTCTCCATGATTTTCCAACTCTAAAGACGATCAGCTGTGGCATAGAAGCCCCCTGACCATACAATTACAACGCTAACTTTAAGATCGCAAGAGAACAAAATGAGAGAGATGAAAACTCTTAGCTATTGCTCTATAGTTAAACACCTGACTACTGTCTGGTTGTAAATTTGGAAAAAGTACAAAAAATTTATATACAATATACTAATAAGTAGAAACAACGAATTCAATCACGGGGGTGTCCATGCCACAGCTGATCAACTATGGAGTTGGAAATTGGTAGAAAACAGAGTGTATTGGCGAAATAATAATAAGCAACTAGAAGCAAACAAGAGTTAGGTGGTTTATGAACAATATAATTCATTTAGGGTGACCAGACATCACCCTCACGAACATAATGCACATGTTCGATGTGGCGAGTATGTTCGTGATTGTTATGTCCGGGCATCGTAACTGAACGAGTTCGGGAACTAGTGAACGAGTTCGACACAAGTCTAAAGCAAACCATGCAGAAAACTAAGTTTAAATAGAGTTTGATTGATACTAATGACAGCTAAATTCTGTTTTGTGTTGGTTGCATCGAACGAAAATATATATTTCCTTTTATTTCTGTCCGTTTTATGTCCACCCAAAGAGTAACATACAAAAACAACTCAAACTCAATGAAATTTCCTACCACCCCCCACGACAGCAAGAGAATGCTAAGAGAGGTATGGGATGCTCTTATATATTGCTCTATGATTAAGTAATACACAAATGTACCTAAAGCTCACAAAATGTAAAAAGTCCTACATTATTTAATCAGTTTAACAAAAGTACAATAAAAATACAATTAATAGTCCAAAAACATATTATTATATTATATTATTACAGTTCTCAACAAAGTCATATGTGTTTTTACACTATAACATACTAATCATTGTGTCTCTAACACGTAATCTTGAAGAGCAAACACAATGTATTTGGACGCAAGTACAATATATTTGCAATAAGCTACAAACAAATTATATTTGTATCCAAACCAAAAATAAAGGAAGACAGATTTTGAGCCACTGTTCGAGTTTTCGATCAGCAATTTTTACTATTTTCAACCAAATTTTTGTCTATTACAACATTGCTCAACCCCAATGTTGTTGTTTATTTTCCTGACGATGCTACCCAATGGGTAACGAAATATTGAAACAAAAATTATTTAAAATATTTTCCATTAAAAAAACCTTATATTTGACGACATTTGTAAATAGAACATAAGACACATTAAAAGAATTATTTTTTCAAAAATATATTACTTTTGAAGAAAACCCTAGAAATAAGTTCAAGTGCCAGATGTCTCCGGTCGGAAAAAAAATTGGGGTCGTTCAAATGAAAATTGGTAGATTTCTCGAACCATCGATATCAATGCAAAATTCTGATGACGGATTTGAGTTCAGCGGACCCTAGTCAGCATAGAAAAGCAATGTTCAAGCTTAAAATGGGTTAATAAATTATTAGTAATATCCAATTTTGCTTCACAACATTCGACAACATTGTAGCTCTTTCCTCACTTCACAGTATTTTCATTTGTATCTTAGAGAAGAAAATTCACCACTACTGTTTCGAATGACAAAATATAAAAGAAAATTTCAAATATTTTACATATTTTGCCATTTTCCGGCTCACGTTGAAGTCTGTGGGATAACTGTGTTCGATATAAGTGGAGAATATAACAACGTTGTACCAAATAAAAGGGGAATATGTCTGTGGGGATTATAGTAGGTCACCACTTACAGCCACCTATATTACCGTGAAGGATGCATCCACTTGCAATTAGTTTTACTACAATTTCGTTGGCGCTAGTACATGTTTTTTGGAAAATTCCAAGTTTTATCATTAGTTGTCATGAAAAGTGTGTAGGAAATACCTCTGGCATAATGAAAACATTAAAAACACAAGTTCCAATTATATCATGATCGTAAAACATCTACTTCAGATTGAACCAATATCATTATTAGCAGAGTAGTCATATACAAATTACTCTTGTATGATTAATATTAAACTGAAAATCATTTCGACGAAGGTATTTGAAATAATTTTTATTAAAATTCTTTAAAATATACAAAGAAATATTATTTTTCGGGTTAACCAAATTTTTAAGTTGATTTAGTTTCTAGACGGTTCACGAATGATAATAACACCATAAAGAAGAAATAACACCCACAACACGTACCATCGATTTTGCAATCTCTGCACCGGAATTCTGCAACGTTTTAACGATAAAAGTAGGTAGTTAAGTTGTCAAAATTCGTAACATTTCAATACAAAATTTTCGAATTTTGTCAATTTAACTATCGATTTTTATTGTTAAAAAGTTATAGAATTCCGGTGCTGGTGTGATTTGTTTACTTGAGTCTTTGCGAGAGTTGTCAAACTAGCTGAGACATTTAAAATTGCTTAAGACAGAAATGTAAAATATTTAGCGGTTTAGGAAATATGATTGTGCAATTATAACCGGTAACTCATAATCAGAGGTGGGATGTATTTGGCAATATAAAATAAAAACTGAAAAATTTCCGAAAAGCGTTAGAGAAAACGCGAAATGAAATATTGAATTTATTTGCGTGATGAAACCTAACGATCAGGTATCCCGATTGAAATTAACAAGAAAAAAAAACAATTTGTTGCGGTAGAGCAAAATGCAGTGCGAGTTTTCGCTTTTACATGGTGGTAGTAGTCTGGTTGAGGTCCTCAGTAGTGTATTCTAAACCGAAACCGGTTAACTGAATTCCTGCCGGTTAACCACACTTCGGTTTTTAAAAAAATTGCCATTTTCGAAGAAATGGTTTCATCAGTTACTTCGAGTCAATTAACCGGTTTCTTCAGTTTCGGTATAAATCCTTTTCATAGCTCACAACGGCTACTGAACCCATCAGACAGACAAAAGACTTTGCCAACGAATTATTTCGCCGATAGTTTTATGAAATAAGTTGTCCATGGCAATAGAAGTCATATCCGATTTAGTTGTCAGTTCCGGAACTAATGACAACAACACGGTAGTTAGTAATGCATAAAACAATAAAAAAAACCCGAGTCAAATGAAGGGATTGGGGAGAACTTCTCACAACCAGTGAGCTGTGCACTTTCTAATTTTTTTCTCACTGATTGGGACCTACAATTTTACACCGGTTTCGAACGGTATTGAGTATGTCAAACAAAATCAAAAACGAATCCCATTACATCCCATGAAGGGATTGGGGAGTGCATCTCACAACCAGTGAGCTGTGCACTTTCTAATTTTTTACTCACTGATTGGGACCAACAATTTTACACCGGTTCCGAACGGTATTTTGAGAAGCTAAGTATTCGATAGCGTCGCCAAGGGCTACTTATTTCAAGAAGAGAAAAGAAAAGAAAAGGTATTATTTTATTTTTAAGAAAAGGTACTTTTAAGAAACGGAAAAGGAACAAAAATCGTTCATAAAAATTCAAATTCAAGAAAAGTATTTTTGTAAGAAAAGATTTTTTTTTTAAAAGAAGCAATTTTTTTGAACAAGAATTTTTTTTTTTCAGAATTGGAAATTTTTTAGGCTTTGTCCATTTTTCAAGAATAGATACATTTTAAGAGTAGGTACTTATCTCAAGAAAAGTGATTTTGTTTCGATAAAAATGTACTCTTTAAAGAAACGGCAGTTTTTTTTTAAGAAAATACAATTTGTTGTAAGAAAATATGCTTTTTTAAGAAAGGTCACTTATTTTGAAAAAATTACCTTTTTTTAAGAAAATTTACTTTTTGCTTACTTCTTTAAGATGAGGTATTTTTTTAAGAAAAGGTACTTTGTATTTTTTTTTTGAGAAAAATTTATATTGGTTACAGGCTCCACCTAGAAAACTTCCCATTAAACAATAAATTTTCCAACATATGTTAGTCTTGACACAAACCAAAGCAAAAGTACCAAATATAGTTGATAATACTGGGTTGTAATAAAGTTGTTAAAAAAAGTTGTTTAATTTGGTTTCATTTAGCCCCCATCCCGCAACGAGCGATAAGGAACTTCGTTCCAATAAATAATAAATAAAATAAATAATAAAATAAATAAATAAACTAAATAAATGAATAAAATAAATAAAGGATGAGCAATGAAAAAATTGGAATTTAAACCCGCCGTTATCTGTAATATTTTTTCGACTCATTTTTTCATATTTAAAAAAAAAACTATGTCTATGTATAACAACATTATGCAAAATTGTCAGTCTTCGGGAGAGGCTCAAAATTACGCCAAGAAATCAGTCGCAAATACTAGAACATGAAAAATGTAGAAATGCTTCAATGACGGACCCATGGAACCCACTTGGTACAAAAAAGGATTACGAGGACGATTTGATGGTTTTATGTACAACTTTTGGTTTTATGTACAACTGTTGTGGCCGTCGGTGGTGCAATGGTTAGTGTGCGCGGCTCTTGTACATGTGATCTTGGGTTCGAACCCTGCTCTGACGACCTTAAAATTTCTTTCGGCGGCGGTCACCTCACATAGTGACGGCGACACTAACGAGTATATAGCCATGAAAAAGCTTCTTAAAATACCGTTCGGAATCGGAGTAAAACTGTAGGTCCAATAAGTGAGTGAAAACTGGAAAGCGCACAGCTCAGTGATTGTGAGAAGTTCTCCCCTGTCGTCCCTTCATGGGAAGTAATGGGAAACCATTTATTTTTTATTTATGTACAACTTTGTAGAAAGTCATAAATAAAATATAAATAAGTCAAATAAATTATATAACAATTTTAGATAACTCGATTAGTTACCGGGTCAAACGCTGGCTTCGTTTGCGATTCACAAGACTATATCGTGATAAATTAGGGTTATTTCAGTCCCCAGATGACGCACCACAAAACTAAAGACATCATTAAATTTGTGTAAAGAATGCGTTTCATTTCAATAACCACACTTGCCTGTTTTTGGCCGCGCCTAAATGGACCCGTATTTTCGACACTTTAGCTTGATATAAAAATAATTTTCGTGTTCTTTATTTTTGTCTAATTTCGTGTTTTACCAAGTTGTAAGCTCCGTCGTAGGCTGGTAATTAAACCTTATTGACAATGTAATGCTGCATTTTCAATGTGCATATTTCTAAATGCATTTGTTTAAATTTGTAGGAAAATGTATCTTTTACGAGCATGTCTTAGGAGCATATTGGTCAACAATAAAAGCATGAAAACCCCATCCCTAGTAATAAGTATTTGTTAGGCAAAAGTATTGCCAGATTGAAAAATTATGAATTTCAATTGTTTCCAACAAACACAAAAGCTCTTAATATTGCAGATTTTAGTTTTGGTAACAACGATATTATTTTTAAAACAAAAAAGGTTTACGGCCTGTTTTTGTAACTTGTTTTTTCTCTCATCGCACGTCTAGAGCCAATCGAATTTCATTTTTGGTTTTTGTAAACTTTTTTTTGAGTGTAAACACAAAAGCTTTTGGTTATCGTCAAAATGTAGGTTCACATAATTCAACAACGTACAATGTTAAATGTCAAAATAGACAATCGTAAAAAATTGTTCGTGTGGGTTATATTGATGTGTTTTCATTTCAATCACGCAAAATCCTACGGCTTAGGCGACTTTCACTATCATCATTTTCCGTAGTTTTAATAGGAAAACCGAGAGCAACGGAGGAAATCAGTTTAAATTGGTAAAAAAAAGCAAAACAATTGTGTTTATTTTCGTTTGTTTATTTATTTTTTAATACCTACAATCAGCTGTTGTTGATTTTACAGCTGATGGCTAGCATATATTTGTATATATATATTTATTTGAAAAAGCTTTAAGAAATGCCAATAAAAACATCAAGGTAATATTGTTCTTTGACAGGAACACAACCAAGAAAAAGAGCTTTTATGCCCAAGCGAAAAGCAACAATGAACTCAATTGAAAACCTGATTGCTTGTCTAGCAATTGCACGCCTGCTTTTTGAAGATAGTTACAAAAACAGGCTGTTAAACTTGTCACAGCAATTCCAGAATAGGTAATTGAAATGCCAATGACAAGAATATAATGACAATAAACTCATGAATGACGGTTGTCATGAATTCGAGAATAGCACTGTATATCTAAAGTCTTCTTTTGTTCGGTAACTGCCCAGTAGGAAAAAGAAGCATGCAATAATGCATTACAGTATGGTTACTTTCCGTTCGAGAGTGATGCTATCTTCCCTTACGAATTCCCATTAATTTCTAAAAAGAATTGCCGCTTGTCGTAAGCATTATTTTGAAAGGATAAGAAGACATGATACATGCTTCCACTTTTGTTTCTAAAAATAAAGTGAAGGTAATGCATGTTATCACTCGAGAAACTTCGTGTTTGGATTCCACAATAACTGCTTTCTGGCAATGAAAGTGTAATGCATTACAATATTCAGAACGTGCATTCCGAATATGGTTTCTTTTTGGAAGAATTTGTAAGTTATACCTTCCAAAAGCATGCATTTTCCCCTTCTCGATGCATGAAAACGTAAGCAATAATACTTCTTTTCACGCTTACAGTGTAATGTATGCGTAAGGTATAAGAAAGTATTTAAAATTTTTGATTTATCAAATAAAATTTTAAAGTTTATAAAATGTAGATAATATTTATTTTATTCAAAACAACAAGAAAGCAAGCACAAGTGATTTTTGGCTTCGGCTTTGCATGCCATTTCTGGTTTCTTTTAGTAAGCGTAGAAATGAAGTATTCAAAATTGGCCGACGCTTAGCAAGAGCTTCGGATTTCTTTTTAGGATTTGCTTTGTATAGCTTTTCTAGTTTCGTTTAGTAAAGAACAAAATGAAGTATTCAAAACTTGCCTTACTACCATTTCAAGTACCTTACCAAATTTCCGACTGGGTGATAGGGACATTATACGTAGAATAATTTTTCAATACAAACCAACCCCCTAGAATGCAGTTTTATGGGAAGTTTTAGCGCCAACTCGGAATAAGTACGAAATTAACCCGTAAATGGACTTTCAGTTTTGCCCTATTTTGGGCATTCAAGTTGAGTTTTGAGCTTTGGTGTGTTAAGAAACTTATAGCAGAATTTTATGAGGAATATTCATGTAGTACATTTTGACCAGGTTAAGGGTGTTTTTTAACCTTTTCCCCAAAAGAACAAAAAAGACCCATATATTGAGCCGGTGAGTGTTAAGGTATTCTCGTAAATTCTTACATAAAATTTCTGAACACATCCACATTCTGAACACGCAAACTTTCAAAACGCCGTTACACGTATATTTTTTTTACCCCCTCTAACAGAATTCTTTGTCAGAAACTTGTTAATTTGTTGTGTGCCACAGTGTTATAATGTTTAAATATCAGCTGATGAGATTTAATTTGCGTCATTTGAATTTCGATTGATGTGTTACAAATTTCAATTCATGTGTTATAAGTTTCAATTGATGTGTTTTAACTTTCAATTGATGTATTTTAAATTTCAAACAGAAATTTTAAATTCAAATTGATGTATTCCAAATTTCAAACATAACTTTCAAATTTCAATTGATATTTTTCAAAATTAATTTGAATAACTTTTAAATTTCGACACAGTCCAAGACCCGACCCTTATTGAATTGTATGAAATTTGGACAGAAGTTTCTCCTCGTCCATTCGAATTCTATAACTTCAGAATTGAGTCAAAAAAATCAAAGTAGTTTTTGGTTTATGGTTCGTTGAAGTAGGTTATGTATGGCACTTTCTGAAAAAAGGACCTGACTGAAAAATGGCATAACTTTGAAATGCGTCAATGGATTTCAAAATGTTGGATATCATTTTAAAGCCTGCAAAATCCGCTTTAATAATAAAAATACCATTTCCCATTACATCCCATGAAGGGATTGGGGAGAGCTTCTCACAACCAGTGAGCTGTGCGCTTTCTAATTTTTCACTCACTGATTGGGACCTACAGTTTTTACACCGATTCCGAACGGTATTTTGAGAAGCTTTTTCATGGCTAAATACTCGATAGTGTCGCTGTTACTATGCGAGGTGACTGCCGCCGAAAGAAATTTTTAAGGTGGTCAGAGCAGGGATCGAACCTAGGATCTCATGTACAAGAGGCGCGCACACTACCCATTGCACCACCGACGGTGGTCCTTCAATAACTCAGTCAATTAATACCGGATTTTTAAAAACAAAGTTGTGTTTTACTCTCTAGGAAACGTCGCTTTTGAATAAATTCAGGAGTATTATGGTTTCTTTGGAAAATAATGTGTGAAATCGTCGCCGAGGTTGAAAAAATGGCGAAAAAAAATTAAAAAATATATGTTTGCTGGACGAATACACACAGACTTCTCATATTTTCTTAAATAACTTATATATCGTTCGAAAGGCCTAAGTTTATTATTTTTAAATCCGTTGGGAAAGTGAAAATCGGTTAATAATCAAATAGCTTATGAGTGCGCAAACGTACGCAAACCCAGGATTTTAACCACTTTTCAAGATTTTGGGGGTGTTTGGGAAATTTCACAAGCAGATTCTTGTTTCACTCGACAATACCTACAAGAAAAATACTATCACTTCGCAGGTAATTCTAGTTTAGTATTTTTTTGTAACTGTGTTATACGTAGTCAAACGTGAAAAATCGAAACTAAAACAGCAAAACTCTAGCAGTCTTTATCAAACATAATGTATCTATTGATCCCATGGAGATCCCATTTTGAAATTTGGTTATGATGTAGAGTAAAAGATGGACTTTCTTTTTGGTGGGCGAAATTAAAAATTAAAGATACGTTACGCCAGGATATTCAAGGATAAAGGATACTTTGGAGTTTTCTAAATCATTGAACCACTACGACATGACTATTGTATCGCCTATTATTAAAGCGGTTATTGCAAACAATAAAATGATATCCAAAACTTTGAAATCCATTAACGCATTCCGTAGTTGTAGCATTTTTAAGTCAGGTCCTTTTTTCAGAAAGTGCCATACAATACCTACTTCAACGAACCATAAAACAGAAACTACTCAACTCTGGTGTTATAGAATTCGTATGGACGAGGTGAAACTACTGTCCAAATTTTATACCAATCAAAAGTGGTCGGGTTCGAAAATACTGATTTTTGTGTGGATTTGGAATTGCCCTTCAATTAATGTCTTATAAATTTCAATTGATGTTTGTTAACTATCAATTGATGTATTTGAAATACAAATTTTAAATTCCAATTGATGTATTCTAAATTTCAAATATAATATTCAAATTTCAATTGATATTTTTCAAAATTATATTGATATTTTTGAACTTTCATTTGGAAGTGGTGTAGTGGACATGTTGAAATTGGCCGTAAAACGAGTATGGAAAATATTATTTTTTTTATATTTGTTTCTCGTGACAAAAATTACATGTCAGTTTCCTGATAGACCAAAAGATTTCCGAATTAACTGAAAACTATTTCAATTTCAAAACACTTTGGAACTTTTATCAAATATACATCTCTGACATATTTTATTTCTTGGCTACAACAATATAAGTTTATCCTTGGGCAGTTAAGGTCGTTAGCTGAAATAAATGGACCAAAAATGAAGTGCAAATATATGCATTTATATAAAAGCAGCAGCAACCATGATTATGGAACCAAGAATAAAAACATACATTCCTCTTCTTCTTCTGAGTAGCAATGTTAATTCATCGCAATGTATTGTCATCATTTATAGCTTATTTTTATTGCAATGTTTTTCCTTCTACATCCTACAGGAAAACTCAACATTTACCCACATCTCAGCATCATGAAACGATTGTGTCGACGCCTTCAACATCAAACTGTGACACAACGGCAGTCAGTACGACAACAACAGCAACAGTAGCTGGATTGGCTACTACGGCAACAGCAGATCAACAACAACAGGGTCCATCAGCAACATATCGTCTGACAACGAATGCTGGAACATCATTGAAACGACCCAAGTCAAATTGTTGTGCAGCAACAACACACACCAATGGGCATGAGAGTAGTGGTGTTGCTGCACCGAGTGGCCCACATCCTCCGCAAACACATCGAGGCTCAATGAAAAATCATCAATATTCTCGCCATCATCACAATTACAATACCAATCACAGCCACCATCAACATCCGCATCGTCATTTTACAATCGGATCAAAAACTTGCTGCAGTGGTACTACATGCACCGACACAACACGGAAATCGGGTAAGTGGTAGTGGGTATAAAGGTGAAGATGCAGTGCTTCTGAGTCTACTACAAACGCCAGCTACTCGTGCGTATGATTTATATTTATTCTCTGGGTTGCGTATGATTAATATAGAATTACATTTATTCAATAATTCATAATAGTACGAGTAGTCGCCAAGTTGCTGTGACTTCTTGTGGAACTTATATTAAATAACCTAATTATGTTCTTCTTTTCCAAAGAAACGGAAAAGACAAATTGCAAGGTTATCATGACGTTTGACAACCAACCCTGTTACATTGTAGAACCCTTGGCGATGAAAATTCCTATATATTTTGTGTTATCACGAAACTCCAGATGAAGAAAAAGTAAATTAACTGTGACCCCGCTACAAAGACATTGTTGAGGACACAACCACACACGTTTTTTTTTTAATGATTCTCCTTGAGTTTCCTTAAATTCCCCTCTTTATTGTGGTGAACAGATGATTAGGTTTGCTTTTTAGCTAAGTAAAGAAAAAAATATAAAGTAATTTATTTAAGGATAATAACAAATTGCACGACCTTAAACCAAATTTGACACACTCACTCATAAAAATATAAAGAGTTCGGTTATATTTGTTTTAGTATCTACCCTATTATTGCAAAGCCCAAGTGACTGATGAAACCTGCGTATACCCCTTGATCAAGATCTGACTTTAGTTGCAAAGACCCTACTCCATGGCTTAAGGTCCTTGTTTAAATTAAATTGCGTATAACTTTAAACTTACGCAGGACGAAGGAAATTACCACATTCGTGTTATTTGTTTATCACAGGGTGAGGGAAGTCCATTTCTAACACAGAGACAGAGCATTCATGAAGCCAATATGCAATATCGCGATTGAATCACATAAATATTTATTTGTTATTTCAAATCCATAAAATTAGAACTGTTGAATACCACACTTGAAATGGAAATGGATCAGTTTACAGTTGTATTCAAGGAAACTTGAGATGCATTAATATGGGTGTGTTGCCAGATCATAGTGCCCTTAAGGACGGCTGTTATATACAGTAAGTTCAAGTGATGCCTAGGCAATTAATACCAATGGCATACGCCGCTACCAAGTGAGTTAAAGAACAATACATAGCAATTAAAATTCAAAAAATACTAATTAGTATTCAAACATTATATATGAAATTTAGAAGTCCTCAAGCGATATTTAATATTGATCTCTTTGACATTTCTCTTCGTCTTTTTTTTTTAGGTCAACTGATTCATTTAGAAAATTAAATTGAAAATTTCCGTTGACAGCTTTTGAATTTCAAATATAAAAAAATGGATGAAACGCATCCCATGAAGGGATTAGGCAGAACTTCTTACAACCAGTGACCGGTTCTAGTTCTAGTTTTACACTCATTGATTGGGATCTGATTGCTTCAGTCAATTGCGGCAGTGGAGAAAGCGCGAGTGTGAGAAAATAGAGTCATACAGAAGGAAGAACGAAGCCCGAAAATTCTACCAAAAAGTCAAAAACGGAACTAATAGACATGGTTCAGGGCCCCTCTTCTGTAAAGACAAGGACGGAAATCTCAACGCAGATATATGTAGGGAATATGGAGACATCATTTCTCTGCGCTATTGGTACCTGAGATAGCCAATGACGAGACAATTGATATAAATTTGTACGACGTCGTTTGCCCCCCTCCTAACCAAGACGAAGTCAGAACAGCTATTGCCCGGCTTAAGAACAATAAGGCTATCGGCGATGAGCTGATAAAGTGCATGCATCAGCTCATTAGCAAAATTTGGTTAGGTGAATGCATGCCCCGCGATTGGAGTCTCAGTGTACTATGTCCCATATTTAAAAATGGTGACCCGAGTCCTCGTGCCAACTGCCGTGGAATAAGCCTTTCATCCATAGCATATAAGGTTCTATCAAGTATGATGTGCGAAAGACTAAAACCGATTATCGCTGACCTGATTGGACCATACCAGTGTGGCTTTAGGCCTGGAAAATCGACAACCGACCAGATTTTCACGCTACGCCAAATCCTGGAGAAGACCCACGAAAAACAAATCGACACCTATCATCTATTTGTCGATTATAAGGCGGCCTTCGATAGCCCGATATGGGGGACACTCTACGTAGCAATGTCTGAGCTTGGTATTCCTGCAAAACTCATACGCCTTCACAGGATGACCCTGACGAATACCAAATCCGCAGTGAAAGTTGGTAAGGATCTTACCGAACCGTTTGAAACTAAGCGAGGCCTCAGACAAGGTGACACCCTATCGTGCAATCTCTTTAACATCTTAATAGAGATTACTCTGAGAAAAGCTGCGGTCAACATGAATAAAACCATCATCAGCAAAAGTCACATGCTGCTCGCGTATGCTGATGATATAGATATCATTGGACGCACAGTTAGAGAAGTTACTGCGGTGTTTTCGAGAATTGAGAAGGAGTCAGCAAAAGTGGGTCTGACAGTAAATGAGGACAAGCCAAAATTAATGGTTTCAGCAAGAAGGGCCTTCACGCGATTAGACCAAAGCGTGAACGTTGATAACCGTTATAATTTCGAGGTGGTGGACGAATTTATATACCTCGCATCCGCCGTAAACAAAAACAACAACGTCAGCCTTGAGATCAAACGGAGAGTTGTGCTTGAGAATATATGGTATTTTGGGCTAAGCAAGCACTTTAGAGATAAAGCTCTCCCTCGAGTAACAAAAGTCTGGTATAGACTCTCGTACAACCGAAACATCTGTAGAGTCTTTGAGAGAAAAATACTCCGAAAAATTTATGGCCCTATAGTGCACAACGGCGAGTATCGACGACGCATGGACCATGAGCTGTATGAGCTTTATCCGGATATTGACGGATCAAAATAACGCCATGTCAAAATAACGCGATTGCGCTGGCTAGGCCATGTCAGTAGAATGGGTGAAGACGAACCAGCACGAAGGGTTTTCGAAACCGAACTCAAAGGAAGACGAAAAATAGGAAGACCAAGACTCCGCTGGAAGGATCAGGTTGACAATACCTGCGTACACTTGGTATTACCAACTGGGGAGATAAGGCAAAAGATCGAACTGGTTGGCGAAATATGTTATCTTCGTTTTGTAAGGTCCCTGACCCCACGGGGTTGTTCCTGACCGGATAAGTAAGTAAGTAAGATTGGGACCTACAGTTTTACACCGATTCCGAACTGTATTTTGAGGAGTTTTTTCATGGCTAAATACTCGATAGTGTCGCCATCACTAAGCGAGGTGACCGTCGCCGAAAGAAATTTAAGGTGCTAAGAGTAGGTATCGAATCCACGTCCTCATGGACAAGAGCCGCGCACACTACCATTGCACCACCGACTGTGCAAGAATAGGTACACTTTTAAGAGTAGGTACTAGTCTCAAGAAATGTTATTTTGTTTCCCAAAAAATTTACTCTTTACAGAAAAGGCAATTTGTTGAAAGAAAATGTACTTTTTTAAGAAAAGGAACTTATTTTAAAAAAAATTACCTTTTTTAAGAAAAGGTACTTTTTGTATGAAAATGTTTTTTTTTTAAGCAAAGGTACTTCTTTAAGATAAAATATTTTTTTAAAAAAAGGTACTGTGTCTCAGAATATGAATAGGTATTTTTTTTTTGAGAAAATTTATTTTTTTTATTATTTTTTTAAACTTCTTTCAAGTTGGCTTTTCTAAATTTACTTTTTATTGGATTCAAATCAAAACTACAATATATGTGACCTGGTCTACGGAAAGGGGGCTTAGGTGTCTAAAAATCAATTTTCACTTTTTGGTTGATTCGGATGGAAGATGAGATGCTTTTTCACGTGGTGAAAAGCAGAAAATCCTAACTTGCTTAGAAGTTTACTAAAAATGTAGAGAAAGAAGAGTAAAAATACGTCACTTCTTCAGTGTTACTTTTTTACATGTTCCACATTAGCAACTTACACGATGAACTATAATAATATTCCGACCAACAACAACACTTACTGGACCAACAACAACACTTACTGGACGTCCGGCGCGGAGAACAATTAACGAGATAATGAGAAACTGACGAAACGAGTTGCTTACTTTTAACAGCATTTTCACAGAAAACTAGTTTTCGCACTTAAGCTCCCATTTCGTAGGCCAGGTCACATATATTAAATATTGGATACAGGCTCCACCTAGAAAACTTCCCATTAACCAAGAAATTTGCCAACATATGTGATACATCTAGTTAATTTGTTTCTCTATGATTCAAGCCGTTAGTCTAGACACAACCCAAAGCAAAAGTAAACAATATAGTTGATAATTGTGGTGTTAAAACAAAAGTTGTTTAATTTTCGTTCAAAAGTTGTTTAAATTTCGTTCATAACTGCAATCTATTTACAGATAAAAATTAAACAAATTTTGTATCAACTAAAAGAAGTGACAGTGTTGTTAAGTTCCCTTGAACTCAAGATATATAACATACGAGGGCGGTCCTAAAACTAGCCGACCTGACGCATAGATGGTGCCAGTAGTTTGAAACAACATATTTCGGTGGAAAGTGGCAACCTCATAAATCATATGTTTTAAGTTTCGAGGCCCCACGTTGTTAAGAATTTTTATTTGAGCCATCAAACGATATCAGTGAATTTGTAAACATGGAAAAAATTGGTCACCGTTATGTAATTCAATATAACCATTTTGTTCGCGCAGAAACTATTTATTTTAAATTTCAATAAAAAACAATTTGATTTTAAATTTAATGTTTAATATTTCATGTTTGGTGTTTCAATTGTTTTCGACAACTGACTTTACAAGATTTTCTTATTGTCGCGGGCCACAAAATCTATCAACATAGAACGACAGTTAATCGGAATAGAGAATCCAAAAGAAATAACAACAACAGTACAACGGCTGAATGACCAAACATAGCAAATGACTTCGTCAGCGCTGTTGTTGTTGTTGTTATATTCTTTTGCATCGATAATGTAAACAACAAGCAACAACATACATACATACGACACAACACATAATGAGCAAAACCAGTATGTATGTTGTTGTTGCGACAAAATTATTAGAAAAGAATATTAGGGTGGCCCGAAATTTCAATATTTTACAAATTTAACAAAATCAAAAAATACAAATAAATTTTATGAACGATGTAGGGCGATCTCACCCAACATGCTCCCCCCGTTGAAAGGCCACACTTTCAAGCAACAATTCAGGAGGGTGAGGGAGCTGATATAGGTGTTGGATGACGAAAGAGCCACATTATAGTTGCAGCTATACAGAATGAACTAGTCCACTAGGGTCGACGATATATTTGAAGGCCAAAAGGTATTGTGGTGTGTGGTGACGTCATCATGGCCAACGGCTCGAGAGTGAATGGAGTATATTTAAAGACAGCCACATTTCTGCGAACGAGTATTGTCGTGGTGAATAGCTAGATTATTTGTTGGGGGAATGTATCTCCACCAGACACTTCTGTATTCTTCTGCAAGGCGTGAGATACGACTTTCGACGAATTTGTTTAATGTTGAAGAATGTTGTTTTTGCCATTACGGAACAACTCTTGAGTTGGTCCAAAAGTAGAGCGAATTGAATTTCAAATTGAGCAACCTTATCCAGAGCAGAACGGTGGCGTAGATTCCATTGCGAGTTATTAATTGTGCTTTAGATTGAAATATTGTTGATGTGGCGAAAAATAGTGTTGACTTGAGCGTTCCTTCGACAGCGAGACTGTAGTATGGACTGCTTTTTCGAGAACTGACAGTTAATCGAGACATATATGACAAAACTTCCTCTCGTAGTAGGTCAGAACCACGGGAAAACATCGAGCAACACTGTTCTCAAATTTTTTTCCTGGTCCTCCACCAAACGAGTTGATACTTTGTGCTGATTTCATCGACACGAAATTGTCGATAAATTTTTGAACATTCAGATGTGGGTTTGAGATAGCGATGATGTCTGATGTAGTTCGGATCACGAAGAGACTGCTGGGAGTTTAAATGAAATTGTTGTGAAGTGTTCCATTCTCGTTGCCTCGTTGCATACAACGGTTTTAAAGGCAATTTGAATGGGATTCTATCGCCAATATCAAAACAACTTTTTCCGACGAAAAGTGGTTTGAATTCTTGAGCAGTGGGCGACGTTTCGAGGCCGTTAGAGGTTTCTTCAATTTTGAGGGAATTTTCCAAAGTTGAATCAATTGAGTTGTGTGTAAATTTGGATGTCCCACTGACAATCCAATCGAATATTGTATTGGTCAGATAAGGCGTGCCATCTCCCAGTGAGATACGACCATCGAACAACAAATCGAAAAATACTTCAGTACTTTGAAGTATGCCAACAGGTTGTGGTTTGTTATGCCACGGATCAGCCAATTTTCTAATTCGAGGTATTATCCAGTGCGATGTTTTGATGTACTTAACAGGTTGTTGAGCCGAAATCGTCTTCGCCACAGCAAAAAATGAAGACCACTGGAACGAACTAATGTGAGATTGTATTGTGGTGTCGATAAAAAACTTGATGTTGTTTCTGGTTTCACCGATGCCAAAAACTTCTGGCTGATAAGCGTCACAATAATCGTTGATGAGAACCACGGCTGTTGGAATTATCGCTCTATTGACAGATCGGACGACTAACGAAAGGTGATTGCTGTGATTCTCCGATGATGATTGAGAGTGATGTGATGTCGAAGTCCCAAGTTGCTTAGGGCCACTAAAAATGTGCAAGAGTGTATGGTGAGGAGACTGGCAAACTGTACAGCAATATTGCGATGTGCATTCCGAAACTTGATGACCATTGAGAAGGCAGTTTATGCACAGTCCATTACGCTTTACGAAATTAAAGCTTTCAACAAGAACAAGCGACGAAAACGACGAACAAGCTGGTATATTGTGCTTCGATGAGCTACAATATGAACAAAGCGAGGTTGAGGTTGCAAGTGTAACAAAAAGGCAACAAAAGTTTGAGTTTGAGTAGGCTAGACGAGTCGAATTTGAAACACCAACTATTGAAGCGTTAAGAAAACTGTGGTCCATCGAAAAAGGGCCACGATTTTTCTTCAGCAAAACCATTATTTTTGCCCTTGCGGCAATAAAAATTTCCTCCAAATCGTTTCTGGCATTGTCTGTGGGGCAAGGTTTTTCAATTTGTGATTGGATGTGAGATAATTCTTCGAAATATGACTCCAAGATTTGTAGACGGCATTCCAAAATGATTGGATCAAAATTGTCGCCATCTTTTTCCACTTTTGATTGAATATTTGAGATGTTTCTCTTTATAATATTTCTTTCTTGCTTGAGCGACGCCATTTTAGAGCTAATAGCGGCAGCACCCTCAGTCGCTGCATCTGTTTCGAATGTCGACATTTAACTCAAGAGAAACACTCACCAAAAGAAGAACAAGAATTTGAAAAGCGCTAAAAATTTGATGACGCTTCAAATACCGTAAATATTCCTGTACGCCAAATTTATTCGCCGAATCCACAAAACGATAATTTGGCCGAAAATAAAGTGGCTTCCAGAAAAATGTCCGTAGCAGCAGCAGCGATGTATACCTCAATGGCAACAGCGAGTTCCCGATGATGATGTAATTCCAACGACGAAACGATGCAAAAAACCCGTAGCTTCAACTGAGTTTCGAACTAATTATATGCTCCGCGAAATACAATTTCTTTTGGGCACAGAAAAGAACATCTCGCACTTACTTACAGCAACAAGCATCAACAATTAATAGTCCACAAATTCCCAGTAAATCCCCGTTATGGCACTCAATATGAAGGAATGTTGCACGCAGCAGCAACAAAGTTATTGAACCCGTTAAAATTCTTAACGGGCAACAGCGCAACATGTCGAATTTTCGATAGTTTCGAAATAAATATGTGTGTAAAACGGCAATTAAAATGTTGCAGAAACACCAGATAAGCTTACAACTTGATCAGCAGCAACTAAAGTTGTATCCAATTAAATTTACAGATGAAGTGATGATACGTAGCCCAATTGCAGCAACAAATTGAAGGGTAGATGATCCAACGACGAAAACGAAAAAATCTGCCGCTTCAATTGGGGTTCCTCCAAAACAACCGATCGACGATATCCGACAAAAAAAATAACGTTTCTGCCAAAGATATCACCGAATGTGATTTCTCCCAAAAATAAAATTCATACGGCCGTATATAACGCGACGTCCAAAGAATGTCCGTAGCAGCAGCAGCGATGTAGACCCCGTTGCAGCAACGAATTTTCGAAAATGATGTGATTCCAACGACGAAAGGATGCAAATAAAATCCGTGGCTCCAACTAAGACTCGAAATAATTATCTGCTCCACGAAACACTAGTCCTTTGAGACACTTTTTTAAATTCTTTAAAAAGTGAATCGCTATTATTACAGGCCGTCCTGTCACGGTCGCCAAAATGTTCGCGCAGAAACTATTTATTTTAAATTTCAATAAAAAACAATTTGATTTTAAATTTAATGTTTAATATTTCATGTTTGGTGTTTCAATTGTTTTCGACAACTGACTTTACAAGATTTTCTTATTGTCGCGGGCCACAAAATCTATCAACATAGAACGACAGTTAATCGGAATAGAGAATCCAAAAGAAATAACAACAACAGTACAACGGCTGAATGACCAAACATAGCAAATGACTTCGTCAGCGCTGTTGTTGTTGTTGTTGTTATATTCTTTTGCATCGATAATGTAAACAACAAGCAACAACATACATACATACGACACAAAACATAATGAGCAAAACCAGTATGTATGTTGTTGTTGCGACAAAATTATTAGAAAAGAATATTAGGGTGGCCCGAAATTTCAATATTTTACAAATTTAACAAAATCAAAAAATACAAATAAATTTTATGATCGATGTAGGGCGATCTCACCCAACACATTTGAAAGGTTTCATTCCAAGCAATATTAAACCCGAGCTACATTCTTCTCCACTACGTGATAAAAGACCAAAAAAAAAGACCCGTGTCCCCCAGTTTTGCCCAAAGTCATGCACTTTTTTCATATCTTGCAAATCGTTTGGAATTTTCTGAGGGATAGTTGTAGCTCTTGTCATAAAGAATAAAAATTGTGAACTTCTAAGATGAAAAACACTTCATCTTCAAGGTCAAAATCGCACAAAACTAAAAAATATTGCATTTTTTTTACCTTTTTTCCTCTGTTCAGGATATACATTGAGTTATAATGCTATCTCACCGACCGCAGCAGCACAGTCAAAAAAGTAAGCTCAGCACACGCAACAAGGGACGCAGCACATAATACATATAAGAATCTTTAGAAAGTTGTTTATTGAGATCTTAGGTACATTTTTGTAGTCGATTGTTCCCTTGAATCTTGAACGGTTTGCTACCTATGGACCTGTACAGGAAAAAAAGAGGGGAAAATCAAATTTTTTAAAGTTTTTTTTGCGATTTTAATCTTGAAGATGAAGTTTTCTTGATTTTATATGTTCACAAGTTTCATTCTTTATGACAAGAGCTACAACTTTCCCTCAGAAAATTCCAAACGATTTGCAAGATATGAAAAAAGTGCATGACTTTGGGCAAAACTGGGGGACACGGGTCTTTTTTTTTTTTTGGTCTTTTATCACGTAGTGGTATCCGTATATGGTTAAACACTTCAAACCTTTATATGTTTGCAAGTCCTAAACTCAGGTGAATTTAAATGTAAACATTAGCTTCACGTAAACATTAGTTTCTTTCCTCAAAATCGCTTCTCACTTTGATAGCACACATAAATATATTCGAAACACATACACAGAAACCAAAGCAACATCACAAACCATTTAATCGTCCGAGCGTTTGTTTATTCTTTTTTCACTGATCAAGATATCAAATAGCCTCTGTCCGATGAACCACTGACGACTGAATACATGAAACTAAAACGCCATACATCAGGCAAAATAAGAAATATTGATGATTCACTGACTGCGAGAATAATGTAAAATACAGATACACACTTAAAAGATAGACTCTCTCGTTGCCCCTCTTTTATTCTCTTGATCTGAGAACATAAACAGTGCAACAAACACGGCTGTATTTGTATCACAAACATAAATATATTTGGGTCGCAAACACATATGTTGTAGCATATTAATCATTGTGTCTCAAAAATGTAATATTGAATAACAAACGCAATGCGTTTGGGCGCGAGTATAATATATTTGCGACAAGCTCCAAACACATGATATATTTGCATCCAAACAACATAAAACGACAGATTTTTCAACGTGTAGAGATATAGACTCGTCTTGCGCCTGAATAGCTAAATATAAAACAGTTCTAATAATAAAAAATAAATATCATCATCATTCCTGATGAAACGAAAAAATAATAATATAATAATATAACTTTTGCTGTTACCTGCTATCTACCACTCAACCGATTTAAGAAGATTTATTAAAATTAAAATTTAAATTTTATTCGATTCCAGGACGACGAAAACCTGCAAACTCCTCACAGCTTAAAGTTACAAAAATGCTGTTGATTGTGTCTACGGTCTTTGTTTGCCTCAACTTGCCAAGTTTCATAATGCGGATGATAACGTTTCTCGAGGTAAGAGATGAAATCTATTATCACTAAAATTATACGGTTAACATTAATAATATTATTTAATGAAGTCACAAACATTTATAAATTACTCTTCATTGACGTCAATGGCTATCTAAATCAATCAAAATATATGTAGCTGAGGGTGGGGAATACACTCAAAGAAATATACACACTGACTCACATGCACATATGTAGTTTCATTTCCACAAGCTACGAGTACATTTAGCGTTGTGAACAAAAGGACCCTTGTCAACTTCATAGTTTTGACAGACAATGAATCACTTGTTTAACACAATGTCCTTTAACAATATTTTACATTCACTAATTTTAAATTTACACTCTAGTAAACAAAAGCTTTTATGGGTTCCAATTGGAATATAGTGATAAATATTTATGGCATTTTAACTTTAATGCCAACAATATCTTAAGAGAAAATAGTCAGGATGGGCAGAAAAACGAAAACAAATGGTTATGCGTGTTATTAAATGTAAGACATTTTCCGATAAACTGAATTCAATTCAAATTTCCACAATTCCCCCGTGTGACGTTTGTATCATAACCAAAATCTAGTCTTGGTTTCATTGGCTTGAAGCGAAAACTGTAATAAATTACAAATATTTCGAAATCAAATTTGAAAATTTGTATTTTATGCCATGTAGTTTGTTAGCCAGGTGAAAACTTCCATCTTAAATATATTCACAATTCATTAGATTATTCAACGTAAATTTGAATGGCAAATTGACGCCACTACATTCTCTTACTATTTAAAATAAAAAATGTTATTGAGTGAACTAATAAAAAAATAAAAAAGGTTGTTAAATTAAAAAAAAAAATTGTTTCATATAAAAGATTGTAATATTTTAAAAATATTTTTCCCAAACCATTTTTTGTTAGAACTAAATTTAACTGAAATTACATTAAATTGGAGTTTATTGCGTTCTAGTTCGTTGGTCAGTCTTAGGACGTTTGCACCAACTAAAGGGTGTCTCTGTAAGATTGCAGTTTTTATATTTAGTGTAATTTTTTGTGCAATTGGAACTCTGAAATTTGGCAGCTGTCACATATGTTTATTACGATTATTAAAAATGGAGCGCTTTACGAAAGAACAACGCCTTATAATCGAGAAAACGTATTACAAAAATTTGGAAAGTTATGCTGAGACCGCTGGCAAACTTCGAAGAATTTTCAGTCGAGAAAGTGCAATAAATGTGTCAACCATTCGAAGAGTGGTCAACAAATTTTAAGCAACTGGGTCGTAAGACTCCTGCGTGTCAACGTACCGGTCGGTCTCTTGAAAACATTGTAAACGAGAGTATCAACGAAATCCCGAAAACATCTATTCGCCATCGTTCTCATCAACTTCAAATTTCACGAAGCACTACGCAGCGAATTTTGACAAAAGACCGCCACCTTCATGCGTACAAAATTCAGCTTACTCAGGAGCTCAAACCAGCAGACCATGGAAAGCGCCGGCAATTCGATCAATGGGTAATGGAGCAAAGTGAAGTCAATGCCAATGTTTCCAAAAAAAAGTCATATTCTCCGATGAAGTGCATTTCCATCTGAATGGCTTCGTGAATACACAAAATTTTCGAAATTGGGACTCAGAAAACCCTCATGCAATCCATGAGAAACAAAATGCACCCACAACGAGCAACTGTTTGGTGAGGACTTTGGTCAGCCGGCGTGATTGGGCCTTACTTTTTTGAAGATGAAGCCGAAATTGCAGTGACTGTGAACGGCATTGGTTGCAGGAACATGATAACGGAGTTCTTGTCCCCTCAACTGGACGGCATGGATCTGGTCGACATGTAGTTGCAGCAAGACGGCGCGACCTGCCACACCGCACATGAAACAATCGATTTATTGCGGAAACGATTTCCAAATTATCTCAAGAAATTCTGATGTCAACCAAGATCATGCGATTTTACGCCGTGCGATTTCTTTCTTTGAGGTTTTGTGAAATCTCGGGTTTATGCGAAAAAGCCAGAAACAATTCCGGAGCTCAAATCCGAGATCCAACGTGTCTGCGGTGAGATACAGCCACATCTCTGTGAAAAAGTTATGGAAAATTTCATGAAAAGAGTAATGGCCGGTAATCATAGCCGTGGGGGCAATTTGACGGATATTTTGTTCCATACTTAATCGAAACGTGTCTTCTTTACAATCCAATAAATAAAACTCATAACTACTCGTATCTCAAAAAAATACGTGTTTTTCTTTTTAAAATGAAACAGTGCATTTTTACTGAGACACCCTTTAAATATATGCTCAAATCCTTAATTTGTCCAACCTCGCATGAACGGGCATTTTTATTTCTTTTGACAATTAAATATACAGTGACGAACAAAATTGTAACAGTCTCCCATAATGGAAATTTCAAACTTTTAGTTTTAGCAGCGTTTAACCTTAGAACTAAAATATTTTTTTGAATTTTACATTGATATTGTTTATTTCATAATGAACACTTAAATATAAAACAATTATACATATATATATATTTAAAAGAGCGTAATATGGCGACCAATACGTTGTCAACAATTGGGACTGTCTCAAACCACAACCTGAGGGATTTTGAGAAAGGAGTTGGGCTTGCATCCACATAAAATTGTTATCACTCAAGAACTGAAGCCATTGGACTATCGGAAACGTCATGAATTTGCTGATTTTGTCTTGGAACAACTTGAAAACGATAACGATTTTTTTAAGAAAATCATCATCTCCGACGAGGCTCACTTTCATCTGAGTGGTGCGGTAAATAAACAAAACTGTCGATTCTGGTGCAAAGAAACTCCACAAATTATTCATGAACAACCATTACATTCACCTAAATTGACAGTTTGGTGTGGTTTTTAGTCTGGTGGAATCATCGGTCCATAATTATTTTCAAATGAATCTGGTAACACCGTTACTGTCAATGGAGAGCGGTATAGATTGATGATAACCGCGCCACACAGCACATGCAACAACCGAATTATTGCGAGAAAAGTTTGGAGATTCGATTATTTCAAGAAATTGTGACATTGAATGGCCTCCAAGAAATTGTGATTTAACACGAATAGACTATTTCTTGTGGGGTTATTTCAAGTCATTGGTCTTTAGCAATAAATCTGACTCTCTTCAAGCTTTACAAGTCACTCACCCTTATTATGCATGTCGTAGTCACGTGGAATGTTTGTCGTTTTTTAAATTCGGCATACATCGTCGTAGATCTTTTACAATTTTGGTATTGTGTGTGAAATTTTGGACTGTGAAATTCGAAGAAAACAGTTGTAGTGAATTTTACTGGTGACGACGTCGAAAATATAAAAAAATCGGAAAAGAGCGCAAAATTTGAAAACAAACAATGGATAATATCAAAATGTAAATTCAATTATTCGCTTTATATCGGATATATAATAAAAAAATATTTAAATACATATTTAAGGATGAAAAGAACTACACCCAAACAATTTGAAACTCTTGTCAACTTTATTATGCAAAACGACCCATTGGCAAAGGGATCCCATAAAAACACGGAGATCACAGATTAAAGAAAAATGGAACGATCTCAAACGAAAGCTCAATACTGTTGACCCGCCTTGTAGGAATAGGTTGTGCAAGGCCTACATTGAAATCATTCCCAGCACCCCATTGATAACTTCATTCAGCAAGTATTGGCATTGTTGCTGCTAGTCGCAATGTTTTACTCGTATTGACCTCAACAATTCTGAAAGTTTACGTGATATTGTTCTTAGCACGTACCGGAAAGCGCCCTTGTTCAACCTAAAGCTCTTACATCTGAAGAACCCTTTCGTTTTAATTCTCAGATGAATGCACAATAAACTTACATGCAACTTAGTAGGGTAAATATGTTAGACCGGAACCATAATTGTAGATGAAAAATGAGCCATACTTAGCATTTTTTGTTATTTGTTTTAAAATTTACTAAAGAAACACACGACGGCGATTACAAAAACTTTTTAACTTTGATTTTTTTCTAACAGTTGATCTGTTTTGGTGGCAGGGTGACACATATATTGTAAAAATGTGCACCAACAATCTATTAAAAAAATACTCACGTCGAAAGTGTTACACAATACCAATAAAATATAAATTCGGGTTCGACTACGACAGTTGTCACAATTCGACTACGACGTGCATAATAAGGGTGAATATTGAACGTGATATTCATGACATACGACTTGATTTAGTGGCAAAAGTGCTCGAAAATTGGGTTCATCGAATTCGTTCCTGCAAAATAAGACGTGGAGGCCATTTGAAAGACGTTTTATTCAGAACTTAATTGTATCGATTGTATTTCACATTAAATAAAAAACATTTGAATTCCCTTAACAATTAGTGTGTGTTTTTTTAAGAAATCATATCACTCAAATTGGAAACCCTCTTTACATGTTAAACAGTAACACCTACAGTCCACAAAGTTCTATGTCATGGAAAATATATTGTCGAAAACAGTTAGGTTGTTCACGCAGGGCTGCTTATCAGCTTATGTGCTGAAAAGATGAAAAATAAGCTCTGGGCTACGTGAACACCCTTTCATGTTGGTTATCTGCTTATCTGCTTATTTTTTTCAATCAGCTGTTCGATAAATGAAATCAAAACCATCAATGTACAATTGAAATTGTTTGTAAAATGCCTAAGCAGAGCATTAAACAACAAATTATGGACTTCAGAGTCAATATGAGTACTTTGGAAATTGAATTCATTAAAGGTATGTAGTCAGAAATGTATACGATGCAAATATTTATGGTTTTGCGTTTGTACACATAGGTTTTCCCGACCCCCCGACTTGCGCTCATTTTGATTGTTTTTTTTAATAAACAAAAAACAGATGTAAATACCAGTGCTACCAATACTTAAATAGAAAATTTGAGATGCCATTTGCTAAAACTTCGTGTTTTTAGTGTTGTCAGCAAGTTAAATTTTTGGTATTTTCCAACACTTAAAATAAGCTGATAAGCTGATAAGCTTTTGCCAAAGGCACAGGTTGCTCAGAGTTGCTTATTTTATTTCAATGTATTTTGTTGTTGGCGAGATAAGCACATGAGCTGATAAGCTGATAAGCATTCCTTCGTGAACACCCTAAGTATACTTCCATTCGGCGAACTCACGGAAGAAGCGCAAGAATCCAGAAATAGAGATGTCAAACAGTACGGATTATTTAATACTCACAAGTGTTCAAAGATGTCTCAAAATTCAGATTTAATGCAGCACTTATTGTTATCATAGAATTAGGCACTATACACAATTAGAACGAAATGGTTGCCAACAATATGCCACGATGTAGATAACGGCTACACCGAAGCGAAAGAAATTTCATGTCTTTTATCTATTGTTAATTCAGATTATTATGTGCAAATTACTTAAGTTAATGTGTACACGCTGAAAAATTGCCTCTTTTTCTTGTTTGGATGCAAATATAACGTGTTTATAGCTTGAGGCAAATTTAGTATATTTATGCCCAAACACAGTGTGTTTGCTATTCAATATAACATGTTTGGCACACAATAATTACTAGGATACAGTAACTTCGAGTATTGTGGAATATATGCGGGTACTGTGGAGCCCCCATTTATTTCGGAAACTAAACAGTATCTGGCAACTCTGTATGTGCATATAGCTTACTGTAAAATATTAACATAACGCGCTTTGACTATGAATATGATCGTGCCGTTAGATTTCAGTTTGTCTGTGAGTGAAAACATGTGTAGTCGACTTTTTTTCCACTGCGTATTCGAAGAGATAAATTGTTCCACATATTTAGCAATTATCTATATTTTCCAATTCGACATAACAAATAGTGAACTTATCTCTTGTTCTAATCGGTAAGAAGATTTTGTACTAATACGTTTTATCATTTTCATTAGTTTTGTGGCGAATTATTCGCTAATCGGCTAATGTAAAATACCTGAAGGCGGGAATTTTTGGTTTTATTATATAATAGACAATACTGAAACATGCCAAAGAAAGGTTCAATTAGAAAATGGGATCCAGCGGCCATGAAGTTGGCCGTAGAAACAGTTAAGAATAATGAAATGGGAATTAAATTGTACGTGGAACTACACTCAATAGAATGGCTAGTAGTGAAGCTAATGTAACCGATTTTTTATCAACACCACTAGGACGCAAGCCAGTTTTTAGCAGAGAAATGGAAGCTGATTTGGTAAAGCATGCACTGCAAATGGAGGCTCGAGGTTTTTGGGGCCTTACTCGTAGTGATATCAGATCCCTAGCTTTTCAACTCGCGAAAAGAAATGGAATTGTGAATAACTTTTCTGTAATGAAAGAATGCGCTGGCAACGATTGGCTCGATGGCTTTTTTAAACGACATAAGAATAAGTTAAGCATACGTGCACCAACTGGAACATCCTTTGACAGAGCTACAGGTTTTACACGTCAAAATGTGCATTCTTGAAGAGGAATATTGCCAGCACAACTTTCCGGCATCCTGCATATGGAATGTAGATGAAACGGGGATTTTCATTGTTCAAAGTAAATATCCAAAAGTTATAGGGTATAAGGGAAAGCGGCAAATTGGAGCAATGGCATCAGCTGAGCGAGGTTCCTTAATTACAGTAAACACCCGTATGAGCGCGGGTGGCTCATTTGTACCACCATTCTTCATATTTCCGTGCAAAAGTGATAATACACAATTAATGAAAAATGCTCTACCCGGCTCTACTTCGGTATGCCATATATCTGGTTGCGTTCAGACAGATATTTTTACAAAATGGTTCCAACATTCTAAAATTCACAAAACCGACCACAGATCAGCCACATTTACTCATTTTAGATGGGCACTACAGTCATACGAGAAACGTTTCCTCCACACTCAAGTCACAAAATGCAACCTTTGGACAAAACATTCATGGGAACCTTAAAAATTTACTACAGCGAAGAAATCAGGAGATTTACTCTTGAGAATGGAAGAAAACTCACTCAATATGACGTAGCAGCGTTATTTGCTGCTACAGCATACCTAAAAGTTCAGTTGGGTGAAATCGCTACAAATGGATATAAATGTACTGGTATTTATCCGTTCGATAAAAATATTTCTCAGGATTCTGATTTTATTGCTAGCGGAACTGTTGAAAATGAGTCACATGGAAATTCCGTAATCGCAGAGATAGATACCGAACTATCAAAATCCAATATTGAGGAAAATGCCACTGGTGCACAAAAAAATGGTCAAGCATTAACAACTATCAAGGAAATTCCCGATGCAGACTCTGGTTCTTTTACTGCAAGTAATAACTTTGCCTCTAACTTCAATACATCGTCTATCTCAAATGTACATAACTGCATAACTCTTTGGCAAATATCGTCCCCTCCAGAAATACAATGCCCATCAACGGGCCGCCAAAGAAGGAAAACGAAACCAACTGCTCTAACCAAATCTCCGTATAGAAACGAACTGCATAAAAGCGTGGACTCGATTAAAAAACGAAAGGAGAAAGTACAAAAAACTATGGAGGAATGTATTAAAAAGGCAATTAAATTGAAGAAACGTCGTGTGCACTAAACTTGTGTCTGAATAGCTGTATCGCCCTCCAGTTTAGTTTTACATGATTCCGATGATGATGAACTTTTGGCTCATATTCCGGCAAATAGAGACACCAAATGCATTTTTTGCAACATTTCCTTCTACGAAGATGGTTCACCAAAAAAAAAAAAAAAATGACACAATGCTTACAATATGATATCATTTAGGCCTATGACAACTGCCTTCCGAAAAATAGGCCAGTTTCATCCGCGAATCATGTTTAAATACATAAAAATTTGTTTAATAAACAACAGCTGTTCCTTATGCTGAGTTATAATAATTTTCTGTATTTACTAATTTAATTTATCTTATGTATTAAAATAATATGTAATGCCACGGAGGTACTTTTATGTTTTTAATGAATTTCTTTTTTGTAAAATAACATTTCGTTTCTGGTAATGCGGTATAGTATTCCACATTACCCACCCAGGGTGTTCCATATTACCCTCCAATTTTCAAAATGAAATTTTTACTGGTTCATCTGATTTTTCACACATAACTTTTTTAAATGTTAAGAAAATAACACACTCAGTTAGGCAATCGATCAACAAAGATATTGGCAGCAATCCGGTGGAATTTTTGCTAATACATTTTCGAAGAGCGCCAAAATAGGAATTGGGATTCAACAATACCCGAAGTTACTCTATAATATAAATATAACATCTATATTTTCCCAGTTTGAGGTCAGATTTGCTTGTTTTGTATTTATTTTCCTCAGGAGATATAAACAATTAATAAATATTCAAACCAAATCACAACAACGAAAAATTATGTCAATATAAAAATGTTTGAAAAAAGTTGTCCCACCTTTTTTTTAAATATTTTGAAGTTACACAAACAAAAATAATGTACGTAAAAAGTTCACATAAATTAACCCAAAGAAAAATATTAGATCGATAAATAATTTTAGCCTAAAAAGTTCTACTTTTTACTAATTAAATGTCTTTAAATTTGGGCTACATTATCTGTATCTGTTTTATAGTTAATTCGTTTCAATGTTGGTGTATTAATCATTTGTAACATTTCTAACATATAACGACGTTTATAATTATTTTCTTTATTCAAAACCCATGTATCCTGAAAGTTTGGGTAATGATTTAAACTAGCACAATGGGATGTTAATGCTGTTTTTCTGTGTAGAAATGTATTTTGATCTGATTTGTGTCCTGCAATTCGTGTCTTTTTAGTTAATTTTTTGTAGTCCCTACATATAAAGGGTCCGCCAAATAACTTCTTTTTTTGAAAATGCTATAAAAAAAAACTACTGAATATTTTCTCAAATTTCTTTTTTTATTTGAAAGTACAATCCTTCCGGTTAATAATGGAAAATAATTTCATTCAAATGGCTGCCTCGGCTGGCCATGCAGTAGCCTACACGATCGGTACAATTTTTAAGCACATTATCGATTGTGTGCAGCTGTATTTCACCAATGGCTTCACGAATATTGTCCTTTAAAGCGTCAATTGTCTCTGGCTTGTCGGCGTAACACTTAACTTTGAGGGCACCCCACAAATAATAGTCCAACGGTGTCAAATCGCAGCTTCGAGGTGGCCAAACGACATCAGCTCTGCGGCTGATAATGCGATCTTCAAAAACAGGGCGCAAAACATCGAGTGTAGCTTCGGCTGTGTGGCACGTAGCGCCGTCCTGCTGAAACCAAATGTTGTCAATATCCTCCTCTTCAATTTTTGTGAACAAAAATTCGTTCAACATGGCCCGATAACGATCGCCATTGACTGTATCGGCCACTCCTTGCTCATTTTCGAAGAAAAATGGCCCAATTATGCCTCTGGACCAAAATCCGCACCAAACAGTGACTCGTTTTGGGTGCATCGGCTTTTCAATGTATGCGTGCGGATTTTCTGTGCCCCAAATGCGACAATTTTGCTTGTTTACATACCCGCCAAGATCAAAATGAGCTTCATCTGAAAAGATGATTTTTTTTTCGCAAAATCGGCATCTTCTGTAAGTCGATCATTACCATGATTTTCAAAGTAATGTCGCAATATTTCCCAGCGTTGTTCAAGCGTATACACAACCATATTCGTTCAGCGGAAGGATAAAACTAATTATCTGTCAAATCAGACATGAGCTAAGTGTTACCATTCACGAAATAAGCACTAGTTGAAAAAAAAAAAAACGTTAGATGGCGGACCCTTTACTTCGTTTCAAATCTCGTTGTCATTTCCTATATAAGGTATTTTATATACAATATTACACATATAAAATTTGTCCAAACTATCATTTGTTTTATTAAATAATTCTACCTATTGTGTTATATGTCATGTGTGCTATCCTATAATTCTTGTCGTCAAATAATATTTGACTTCGCCAACCTATCAGTTATTCCAGGTATGTAGGTTATTGATTTGTAAATTTTCGGCTCCTCTGTAGTATCCCTGTTAGGTTGTATTTTATCCTCAAATTCCATTATCAGTCTGTTGGTAAGATGGTTCGGAAAGTTGTTGTCCTTGAGAATACTTCTTATCCTTTCCTTATTGACCTTGTGGAATCAAAACTCGTTCTATTAAATTTGTCGCCGTATTTATAATCACACGTGGAAGTTGATTATTCTTCCTAAAGGCGTTGGTTTCTGATACCAATTCATTGCTTAATTTTCCAATCTGTCCACGTAGGAAATTTCCACATAGGGAAGTTTCGAATTTGACTCTTTTTCCATTGTAAATTGGATACTGGAATGTAAATTGTTAAAGATATCTAAAATGACATTTATTTCACACAATATATATCGTCCACATATTTTGCTAAAATTTTTTGTTTGATAGCCAATTTTTCGATAAAAGAGTCCAGTAAATTTTCCATAACGATGTCAACAACAATTGGAGAAGCTGGTGAGCCCATTGGGAGTCCCTTTTGTTGCAGATATATCCTCCCATCATGTTGAAAGTATCGGTTATCCACTATAAAAAATCTTAATATATCTAAAAATAAAGATTTATTAATGTCTGTATGTTGCTTTAAGGTGTTCCATTTTTCCTCTATGATACTGATAGCTAAGTCTACGGGTACACTCGGGAATAGAGATACTACATCAAACGAAACTAAAATTTCATTACTAATGAAATTTCATTACTAATTATTAATGAAATGAAAAAATTAATCTTCTGGTTCTTTATTCTGTCCCTAAATTATATTGAATCTTTTACATTACATTTCGAAATTTCCGTTATCTTTTTAAGGATGTTGGTAATGTATTTACACAGTTATATGATGGAGAGTTAATAAAAGAGCAAATTGGTCTTAATGGAAAATCTTCTTTGTGTATTTTCGGAACTCCATATAATCTCGGTGCTGTGGTTACTGTTGTCTTAAGTTAATTCTTCTGTGTTTGATTAATAATTGCTAAGTTCCTCAACGAATTTATTATTCTTGCTTTCTAGTGTGCTCGTAGGATCTTTGCTAACCATCTTGTATTCTGATGTATTTGCAACAATGTTGCCTCTTCTCGAGACATAGTTACATTTCTTTATAGCTACTTTTGCATTTCCCTTATCAGCATTAACAATCAAAATATCCTTATTACTTTTTAGGAATTTCTCTGCCTTATCCACTTTATCTAAAATGCCTTTATCTGTACTCGTAAGTTTAATTTTATTCATTGGACTAGCTAACATTGACTATAAAATTTTGTCTGCGCTATTTGCTGTTCTGTCATTTCCCCTAAGGTTTGTACAAGATCCTCACCCTCTGCGATCAATTTCAAAATGGGGAAATCCTTCCTCTCTACTGGGAATGCATGTTTTTGACCGAGTGACATGCATTTGTCCTATTATATTTCGATATTCTGAAAAATATCTACCTAAATTATTTGTTATAGTGTATCCATCTCATTATTAGTTTCCCTTAGTAATATGTGTTTTTTTTTTGATTGTTAGATTGAGTAGTTTGTTGTGCAACTCTTGTGTATAGTTGGAAATATTTTGTTGAATAGATGGCAACCCATTTTCAGAATATATGTATATATATTTATGCACTTTATATATTACTACAGTGAACTCGCGGTAATGTGAACTAATAAACACCAAGGTTGTTCACTTTATCGAATTTGTTAACATTTTCGATTGCAGAAGTGTGTAGCATTATTCTAAAGTATTTTGTCTAACAGCAATGCCCACAACGAATTGAAACTCTAGGCATTAGTGAAACAACCTAAAATTTATTCAAAACTTAAGGCGGTTTTAAGTACATATGGACTTTTATCCAGAGTATGTAAGTATATGTACCACAAAAATAAAATTAAACACTTTAGCTTATTGGACGGACATTATAAGCAATGTATGCTTTTATATTAATTAAGGAAATAATCGGTTATAATTTTCTGAGTTATCTTTTGTTCCACAAACTTGTTTATCGCCACTTCCTTCAGTTTCTTCAGTACTTTTATGTCAGTCTCGTCGATAATTTCAGATTCAGCTCATTGCACTGCTTTATTAAATATGTCGACAGCGTCCTTTGCTTTGATTCTGTTGTCCTCCTCTTCAATAACAGGGTCATTGTCGTCGGATACTTCATCTAAATCTATTTCCTCCAATAGCGTCACGTCCTCACAAGGATTATTGTTCCAATCGTTAATTGTTGATGTCGTGCATACCTCCTCTGATATGGCATTCGTTTACATATATTTTGCACACCAACAAATATTTAAATACATACCTGAGGGAACAATGTCTGTAGTTAGTTAATGACCGCGTTATTTTCCAAACCTCTTATCTCGGATTGCCATCTTTCTTTTAAAACACTTAAATGGACATTATATTCGGGGTCGTCTTCCTCATTTACAATGCTCAGGATATTTTTCCAGCATTTAGCTAAGGTTTCCTTGCCAACTCGACTCCAGGCTGCTTCTAAAAGTGGAATTGCTTCTTTAAGCGTGAGCTGTTTGATTGATTCAAGCTATAATTGTTGCCAGAAGACTATTTCTATAATGCAGTTTCGAAATTCTAATAGCATTCTGATCCATTGGCTGGGTCAGAGGAGTTAAGTTTGGTGACATGAACATTGCTTGTATGGAACCGTCCTCAGATTTTAGATCGGATCCAGGTGGATGGGATGGAGCATTATCTATTAACAATAGAGCTTTAACTGGTAATCCCTTTTTAGTCAAAAAATCTGTAACTTTAGTGGGAAAATAAAAATATTAACACGTGCAATTGGACGCACTTGATATGTTCACCTCAGGAACAAAGGAGTAGTGAAACCAACCTTTAAAAATTGAAGAAGCCATCCAAGCTGACTTTGAGTTTTTGTAGTGTACGGGGCAGATAAAATGTTTAAAGCTGCGAGGGTTCTTAGATTTTCCTGTAGAAAGAAGTTTGGTTTTATGGGATCCAGATGCATTTGCACAACATATAAATGTTACTCTTGGCTTCTCCATCTTTACACCCGGATCGATCTTTTCCAATGACGTTACATACGTCTATTGAGAAAGAAGTTTCCAAAATAAGCCAGACTCATCAGCATTGTACAGCTGATCGATGTATAACCCGAGTTCTATTTTGGTCTTCAACTTCATTTTAAATGGATCTACCAACTAAGGTTGTGCTGAAAGCTTTTCTCCGCAAATCTTTAGAATTCGAACCCCGTACCTGTGTTTAAATTTTTGAAGCCATCCACCGCTGGCATTGAAGTCATTTCCGTTTTCATTTATATTAGAGTGAAGCTGTTTAGCCTTTTCTTGCAGCATCAACCCACTTACCGGAAGGTTTTTATTCCGCATACGAATAAACTACTTATAAAGAGAGTTTTCCATTATTGCAAGTTCGCAGTGTTTTCCGTTTTCCACGTCCATAGAAAGTGTTGTTAACAGTGTTGTTAATCTTTCTTATTTTTTATGGAACAAATTGTTGATTTCCCAACATTATACTTTTTACCTTAATGCTGTAACACTCGATCCTTTTTATAAAGTTGCAGAATTTCCCATTTTTCCTTTATGGTTAAAACATTTCGCTTGTCCTTAGGCATCTTTCTTACTAAACATGTACATATAAACGATTAAATTAAGTGCAAGTGTACCTCTATGCGTGACGAAAGACAACTGATTACTGACTGTCAATAAAAAAAAAAACTATTGTTTTCGTTTGTTAGCAATCTGGGGATTCCCAAAATTAAAAAATAAACAAACAAAAATCACTATTTAGAGCCATTAAACTTCGTTCACTATCCTGAGAGTTCATATTAAAAAATAAGTGTTCACATTAGTGGATAGTACACTATAGTGGAAGTTCTTACTACCGAGAGTTCACTGTAGCTGAGTTTGTGATGAAATTTGGAAAAATAGCAGTTTTTCGACAACGTATTAGAAAAGTAATTGTTGACCTTATCCTTACGACCTTGTCCCTGGTTGTTTTGAATCTGTTCACTAACGATCTTGTTTGATTATCCTTCTTTAATTTTTCGTATGCCATTTTCGTCTGAAAGTGCTCTCCAATTTTAATATTTGTATTTCGTTGTTCGACCTTTTTATTATCAATAAAAAATCTATATTTTCCGAGCTTGAGGTCAGATTTGCTTCTTTTGTATTTCTTTTAATCGATATTTGTGGCCCAAATGTGGGTTTGTTTCTTCAAAACTGCTGAAAGCACACACGTGTCAGACAATACCGAAACAAAAAACAGCAGATCTTTAATTCACGAAAACAATGCTTGCAAACATCCAATGGATCCTGCAATATTTTGCTGGGGCCGGTATTTTTCAGCGTGTATATTTTAGAGCATTGAGACAATTACATGTATATTCTATAATAAATAAATAAATGGTTTCCCATTATATCCCATGAAGGGACAGGGGAGAGCTTCTTACAATCACTGAGCTGTGCGTTTTCCAGTTTTCACTCACTGATTGGGACCTACAGTTTTACACCGATTCCGAACGGTATTTTGAGAAGCTTTTTCATGGCTAAATACTCGGTAGTGTCGCAGTCACTATGCGAGGTGAACGCCGCCGAAAGAAATTTTAAGGTGGTCAGACCTGGGTTCGAACCCAGGATCTCATGTACAAGAAGCGCGCACACTAACCATTGCACCACCGACGGCCACATATATTCTATAATATAAAGACCACACAGTAAATACATCGATGTTAAAGCCGTGAATGCTTTATTGTTATCCCGAACCATAAATTTATGTAATGATTATACACTAAAACAAGTTCACAGAATGTACCATTGCCGGTAAATTTTTCAAGAGGAGTTCGCCAAAATTAGGCAAGTTCGACGTATTTTATAATCCCAACCCATAGTTTCATATAATAACACAGTGCAACACGAAAAAAAATAACCATATACGGACACCACTACGTGATAAAAGACTAAAAACAAAAAGACCCGTGTCTCCCAATTTTTCCCAAAGTCATGCACTTTTTTTTTATGGGCCGCCAAAGATTTGGGGCCTCGGTATCATTTTCGTAAAATGTGATCATTTTCTCAGGCTCATATCTTGCAAACCGTTCAGAATTTCGATTTACTCTCTGAGGCAAAGTTGTAGCTCTTGTCATAAAGAACAATTGCGAACATATAAAATCAAAAAACTTCACCTTCCAGATCAAAATCGCAAAAAACTTAAAAAAAATCGATTTTTTTTACCTTTTTTCCCGTGTTCAGGTCCATAGGTAGCAAACCGTTCAAAATTCAAGGAAACAATCAACTACAAAAATTTACCTAAGATCTCAATAAACAGGTAGCACGCAAAAGTGAAAAATTTGCCGAAAATTTTTTAATTTCATTTTTTTTACCTTTTTCTCCTGTTCAGGTCCATAGGTAGCAAAAAATTAAATATGCCTGGCCAGAACCATGTGTTTGTCCAAGGGTTAACACCGTTTAGGTAGCGCTTAGGTATCACGCGATCATGCCCCGACAGCAGCAGCACAGGCAATGCAGTAAGCTCAGCACACGCAACAAGGGACGCAGCACACAATATAAAAGCGACACGACGCTCACATCGAGGCATTACACAGCGCGACGTCAACGAGAGCTCAGCGGTGAAAGTTATAAAGTGAAAGTGAAAGTAAAAAAAGTGAAAGTGCTACAGTATAATTCGCACACAACATTGGCAACTGACAATTTCAATATGCAGTGTGAAAATATTGATTTATTTTGCTACGTTTACGGTCATCAAACCAGAAAAAAACATCTACTCGATTTCAGAAGGAAAAGAATCTTTTAACTAGTGAATTCAAAAGAGCATATACAATGTTTTTCGACGAAGTGGACTTGACCGGTGAAAATTACACACCTAATACAGTGTGTCGCCAATGTTATAACAATCTCATGGCATGGTTGAGTGGAGGCAGAGGTACTATGAAGTATTGTAAGCCGGTAAACTGGATTAATCGCCCAGGTGATCATGATGCAACCAGTTGCTAAGCATGCGTAAATTACACATGTCGTCTAAATCGACACTCTGCGAAGAACAAAATTTATAAAGCAACTGCAACAGCCACACTACCAGTGCTTGCACCTGAAAATTTTGAATCACCAAGGCCGCCAACTCCAGATCGTACTACAGAATTTACAGCAATGAGTACAGCAAGTGGTGTTACTTATGAAGATCCATTTGATACCGATTATGAGCCCCAACAGGGAAGAGATGGACCACAACTAATAACACAAATAGAAATGGATTTCATTGTGGCCATATTGGGATTATCGCAGCGACTTGCAATATTTTTGACAGCTTTTTTAAAGCAAAGAAAACTCACACATGCTAATGTTAACTCTACGGCGTACCGCAAACAACAAGCTGAATTTCAGATGCTCTACACTCTAAATGATGACAATTCGTTCGCTTACTGCAACGATATAAAAGCTTTGGTGGTAAAAATGGGAATGAACTACATCGCTAGTGAGTGGAGATTATTTATTGATGGTTCTGTTTCAAGCTTGAAAGCAGTGTTGTTGCATGTGTCGAACCGAAAACCTTCCATTCCGCTAGCAATGGGTATCAATATGAAAGAAAGCTATGAAACATTGAAAGATATAATGGAAAAAATCAAATATTACAAAAATAAATGGAAGATTTGCTGTGATTTGAAGGTCATCAACATTCATCATCATCGATAAGGGCGGCTTCCCAAAATTCTTTTGTTTTCTTTGTAATTGGGATTCACGCTCACCTCTGAATCAATTCCAATGTAACTCGTGGAGGCCAAGAGGAAGTGTGGATGAATAAATACAACAACATAGACTGAAGAATGCACATGGTTCTGGCCAGGCATATTTCATTTTTTGCTACCTATGGACCTGAACAGGAGAAAAAGGTAAAAAAAATTATATTAAAAAATTTTCGGCAAATTTTTCACTTTTGCGTGCTACCTAAACAGTGTTAAGAATCATCTCTAGGAAGTTTATATGTTCTAGAAAACGGTAAGATATTTCGGATCACTTAGGGTATTTTTTGTTTGTCTTTCATAGTGGATTCTCAAAAGTAAAAACTCTTTGTAATCGGCCTATAAGTGTGGAAGTACCAGCCTTTGGAACAACAGCACCAAAGTGTTCAACTTTGACACCCTGTAGCACCAACTGTGTTAGTACAGGGTGCCTCTGAATACACTATTCCGAAAGCCTGACTCCTCCGTTACAAATGTGTAGTACATTCCAAACTCATCAGAACAATACTTAAAAAGTTGTGATATTATTACCGTGTATTTTCCAATCGGCCCCACTGTACTATGTTGATAAAATGCGACATAGAGTGTCACTTTCTGTGGAGATTCCCATACGCGAATTAGTATCGATCGCAGATCCCTAAGTACCAGCAGACACTATACAGGGTGGTACAGTCACGACTGGACAAATTTCACCAGCGTATTTCTTGGCTCATTTCATGCAAAAATGTCCATTTACGACCATCCCCGAAAATGTAAGGGGGCGAAATGGCAGCAATTTGAAAATTTACGGATTGCAGGTCGGAGGGTACTAGGGTAAAATTGTTAAGTTGTGAACTAGTGGTCGGATTTTTTTTGTTTTTGGGCTTGTTGGAAAGACATTTAAGAGGCCTTTCGGAATCATTAAAAAATATTAAAAAAGTGAAATCGCCGAGATACGGACCTTTCAAAAAAATCAAAATTTTTGGCTGAAGAATCAAACACAATGGAAAAAAACATTTGATTTTAAAGGAAGTTTTCAATGTGGTTCCCGTTTTCTACTAAACACAATTGCAGCCACATCGGACATGTTTAATCCGGTCATCTTTACACGGACTTTCACCGCAGCTTCCTGAATGCGTGCAAGTAACTGCTCACGAGTGTTGATCTGCAGACGGCCATAAGTTATCTGCCATCTGTATGAGAAAATTGAGGTTATGTGCACGTTCATATGTCTTTTTTCCATTTTTTTTTTTTGAAAGCTCCGTATCACGACGATTTCACTTTTTTTAATTTTTTTTAATGACTCTGAAAGGTCTCTTAAAGGCCTTTCCAACAAGCCCAAAAACAAAAATCTGACCACTGGTTCAGAACTTAGCAATTTTACCCTAGTACCCTCCGACAACCATTCCGAAAATTTTCAAACCGCTGTCATTTCACCCCCTTGCATTTTCGGGGATGGTCGTAGATAGATTTTCATGAAATGAGCCAAGGTATACGCTGGTGGAATTTGTCCAGTCGTGACTGAACCACCCTGTATAGTCAATAATTCCAACACAAGAACAGAAAGCTTTTTTCCTCCATGTTATTTTTTTCCTCTTGCATTCTAGTATCATTGCAGTGCTTTGAGGTTAGTTTTAATCAATATCACAGAGTTGCATCTTTTGTGAGCGTAGTTGATTTTTATATTCGTTCATTACATGAACTATCAAATTCAAATGTATTTTATTTTGTACTTTCTGGTTTACTCTTACTGTTGACATGCATTTGTGTTGAATTGAAAACGAAATATCTATTATTGTTGCCTTGATGTATTTGTCGCAACACTGGTATCACCTGTTATAAAAGCAGCTGGATTCTTAGTAAATTGTTGCTTAAGCCCGGTATTCAGTTGTTATGAAATTTTCGTTGCCATAAGAAGTGCGTGCATAAAAAATAACGAAAATTTCATGAACCGAAAATTTCGCTCACATTTCAATTGCTTGGTACTCAGCTCTCTGCGAAAATTTCGTAGGCAAAATCAATTACAGGGTTGTTACGCAAAAGTTGTTTCGTACGAAAAAAATTGTTTGGCAATTGTTTGAGACCGGAATTTTGACATTTCGATAATTTTAACAAACTAAAGTAACACCACATGCGTTAAAAATAAAATGACACGCGAAGAGGAATTATAAATGAAATATGTGTAAGGTAGATCAAAGATAACTCTCCGCAACATAATTTTCCATTAAGAGATAAATGACAAAATTTCGCAAGAACTGAATACGGGACTTTACATTGAACATTTCCATTTGCATTGTAATCCCTACTTTAGTGTTGCTGCACCAAAAATTCACTTATGATGATCTGAGAAATTAACGAATCTTTTGATTGTTTGATTTAATTCAAATTTCGGTTTGTTTTATTCAGCTGCGTGAGTTACATAGGATTGGCGCAAGCATAAAATAAGATGAATGTTTTTTTTTAAACTTAACATTTTTTTTTATTAAACTCACCATTGAAGTTTTAATTGGCTTTCAAATTCTTACCTAGAAGAAAAAGAAAAAAAAACATAGTTCGTGTTAAATGCTTCATTTCAATCAGGACTACATATGTATGCACATACATACATATATAATATAAAAACTATTTACGAAGTATTTAAAGGAAACGCAATTACATATATGGGTCCATGTATCCTGCCGTGTTGATGTGATTCAGCAACATGTAATTACCTGTTAAACGCAAGGGGTGTGTACGATATAAGTTAATTATTACTTGTTTAATTGGAATATTTTTCTTCTTATTTATTCCTTTAATATGTCATTTGCCCACACAATAAACACATAACGGGTTTTTCAATAAGAGCGCTACAAAAGTTTTTTTTAAATAAAACAAAACCGGTTTTAGATACCAATGAAATTCTTTATTCCTGTGAAAGTACGTTCGATGCCATTATGTATGGAACTCGATTTCTTTTGCATGTCCACCACGGGCACGCTTGCAGAAGTCCAGACGCTGAACCCAATTTTCGACGGTTTTCAAGCATAAATCGGCCGATACTGCTGCAATTTCACGTTCGATATTCGTACGAAGTTCATCAATCGTCGCTGGCTTGTTGGCATAGACCATACACTTGACGTAGCCCCACAGGAAATAATCTAACGGCGTCAAATCGCACGACCGAGGCGACCAATCGACTGGGCCATTCGTGAGATAACACGTTCACCAAACTTGGTGTCCAACAAATTGTTTGTGGCAATCGCTGTGTGGCTTGTGGCGCCGTCCTGTTGGAACCACATGTCCTCCAAGTCCATATTATCCAATTGGGGCCAAAAATATTCGGTTACCATTGAACGGTAGCGATTCGCATTCACAGTAATGTGCCGGTCTTGATCATCACGGAAGAAGTGCGGCCCAATGACGCCGCCGGCCCATAAACCGAACCAAACCGCAATTTTTTGCGGGATGCAATGATGACTCATGGATTACGTGTGGATTGCTGTCTGACCAATAACGCATATTTTGCTCATTGACGAAGCCATTCAGTCAGAAATTAGCCTAATCGCTGAAGATGAAAGCGCTCTTAAACTTGAGGCCACTGAATCCAAATTTCGGTAGTAAATTTTAATAATTTCGACTCGTTGTTGGCTCGTATATCTTTCCATCATGAAATGGCAAACCTTACTGAAGAGAAATGTCAAAAGAGCGGGAAAAAATATGGCGTCGTTTGCTGTCCCTATCGATTTACTTTTGTAGCGTCTCTGTTGAAAAACCCTTTACATACATGCAAACCTTACTGACATGCAAACCTAAATGACAAGACTTCTATCAACGTAATTATGAACTACCAATTGGAGTTTTTACTTTGTGGCATTGGAGCACGAGGGGGAGGGGCGCACTTAATATTGACGCACTTAATATTGGATAAATACACACCACCTGAGCAAAATAATTAACACAACAAACAAAATGAATTCGTGAGCGTATGAGTAGTTCATAGAATGTTGAAGAGATCGCACACTAAGCTATTGCACTGTCCAAGCTTTACTTCTATTACTTAACTATCCTCAAACAACCCAACCCAACCTGCTCTATCTATATTTTACCTCTTCTGTCTAGTAACACCAAGTATTCGCAGGGATTCATACACCTGATCGTTCCAGCGGAGTCTTGGTCGTCCTGTTATTCGGCTTCATTGAGTATGTCTTCGAATACCTTCACGCTGGTTCATCCTCATCTATGCTACTGGCATGGTCTAACCAGCGAAATCAATTACTTTGATGCTCTTAACTACGTCGCTGTGGGAATGCAACTCATACAGCTCGTGGTTCCTACGTAACCTGACCAACTATGTTTGAATGAAATGCGGGACTTGAGCCCAAAAAAGTGTGAGCTTTTTGAGTTTAAGACTTGATAGCCACGAAATGGATTCAACGACCACGGAATAATCTGCCTTTACATATTTTGACGGCTCGCATCACTTTTAGAATTATTCGTCGACTCTTGGATCCGCCACTTCGAAATTTTGACAGCGGCCAATGAGGGAGCTAATCTGACTACGAATTCAATATCAGCGGCCCACAATGTGGCAAATTTAAAAATAGCGCCCACAAGTCTATAACTGTGGACACACACAATTTTTAATGTTTTTTTTTTGTTTGATAGGGGACTTTTCACCCTTATTTTGAAATACACTCCGGTTCACTTATTTAAAGGCACTAAAAAATCCATATTCAGCAGCCTTTATCTCTTGCAATTTGTAACCCATCGCAGAATTTTAAAATGGAAATGGAATCTGGACATCTTGAGATATAAACAAATCATGACAATAGTGGGTTCTTAACTAAAGAACTTTTTTGAGCAATTTATAAAAAAAGTGCAAAAATGTGCTATTTTTTTTTGTTCACTTGAATAAAGGCACTTTAACTAATTTTAATGAAAAACAGTTTTTCTTGTTTTTTTTTTAATATTATTTATTTTAACTATTAGTAATGGGTACAACCCCCTTTGTTTTTAATAACTCCAAATATACAGGGTTTTCATTGAGAGATGAAGGGAAGTTATGTAACCCAACGAAATTTGATTTCAAGCATCCTTAATGGCCTGAATTAGTGACTGCTTGTCATCAAACTGTCTAGCTCCTTCATAGACCTTACGAGATAACCAACACCAGATAATTTCGATAATGTTTAGATCTGGCGAATAGGGCGGCCAGTCAAGAATATTAACATTTTGGTTTGCAATGAACTCCTTTACCACTCTGGCGTTGTGTATATGGGCATTATCCTGCTGCAATATTCAAGATATGGGACCAAATAGTTCACTGAACTTCGGAAAAGCCGATTCCAATATCGTTGTATAGCTTCCACCAGTCATTTTTGCACTTTGAAATTCAAGATCGATGGTGCCATAGTACGTAATAGCACCCCACAGCATAAAGCCGCCCTCTCGGCTGTGATGTCGGTTCAAAAATCGATTTTCTGTGCGCAGATAATTGGAAATAATAGTTGTAGCCATCAGGCCCATCCAAATTAAACTTCTTCTCATCCGTAAATACAACGGTTCTCTAGTCATTTACATGACCTCTTGGCTACACATCCCATACCATGTAGTCTCTTGCGAATTGAAGTCGCTTTCCCTTACGAGGAGCATTAAGTGGCGGCTTTTTTTGTAATTTCAGGTATTGAAGAAACTCACAGCTCTTAATTGCTCTGCGTACTGATGACTTGCTCGCTTCAACTCCAGCTTGAGCTCTTATTTTTGACAAGGATAAGGCAGAATTAGAAGCAATTCTGATGATTTTTCTTTTCTCATACGTAGATAAAGACAAGGAAACTCTTCCTTTAAAATTGTTTCCATACCTCTCGGGGTTCTCGATGTAATTGTCGACAACTGTTGGGCTCCGACCAATATTTTTAGCTATTGCGCGGTTAGAATATCCTTCAGAACGCGGTTAGAACGCGCGCGGTTAGAATATCCTTCAGAACATCGATTTTAGTTTTTTCCGATAGATTTAAAATTTTTTGTTTTGCCCTTTTAACTCGTAAAATGATTAAGATGTAATAAATTGTAATAAACAAATGCTCCCTACAAAAAATCATCGCTAACTTTAAAAATAACAAAAAAAATAATAAAGAGCCTTCATTCAAGTGAACCAAAAAAATAGCACATTGTTTTGACTTTTTTATAAATTGCTCAAAAAAAGTTCTTTAGTTAAGAAACCACTATTGTCATGATTTTTTTTAAATCTCAAGATGTCTAGCTTCCATTTCCATTTCAAAATTCTGCAATCGGTTACAAACTGCAAAAGATACAGGCTGCTGAATATGAAATTTTTAATGGCTTTAAATAAGTGAACCGGAGTGTATCAGCGCATTAGCTAGTGCTTCAGAGCAGTTTTGGAGCTTCCAATACCGCGTTTTTTGGCAAGCAACATGGGACTAAGAACACCAAATGATCGCTAAAGAAATTTATTGTAAGTGGAGTTCATGTGTAATTTAATTTAAACTAACCCGGTTATTGCCGAAACTACAAACCGAAAACCGGTTGCTTGAAAAATTGATTTTTCCAACAAACCGAATACAGTTTTTTTTTTGGACACTCTAGTTACAAATGATTGCCGTATGAGCAAGAGTGCAGCTGGTGTTTTAATAACATCAGTTGCTGATTATAATTTGTCACTGTATATCAATATTCTGTATTCTCTTGCCCTCCCTTTGCATATTTGTACGTTGCAATTGATTGCAGCATCACCATGAGTGAAATGTGTTTTAATGAAATGTTAATAACATGGACCTTCAGAATGGACCACGTGAAGCGTAGCCGTGGGCAACATTTGCATGAAGCTATATTAAAAATGTAAATGGCAGGCATTCATTTATCGATCACAGTAAATACTTCATTCACCTATAGAAATTTGTTGTGGTTTCTTCAATTTTCAACAACCATTTAGCAAGAAAAAAACACCCTTTAATACATTCACACAACAATTTGTTTGAAAAGAGGTTGTAGAAACCGGAATTTCAGTTGTTGCAATTGAATTGCTTTTGCCGCAATCGAAATCAGTCGCTACAACTGAAATTCGGTTGGAGCAATGGTATTTCGACAACTAAATTACAAATTACTTACGTTGCGTCAACAGAATTTTTCATTCTTTCGGTTCGATCAACCGAATATGGCATTCATTCGGTTGCAGTAACCGAATGTTTCATAAATTCGATTGCCATGTTTCTATTTAGTTTTATTACAACAAACGAAATTAATTGAGATACAGAGTCAAACACGTTATATTTGCATCCAAACAAAAAAAAGTAATTTTTGGCGTGTACACGCTGAAAAATCGGTCTTTTTTTGTTGTTTTGATGCAAACATAACGTGTTTCTAGCTTATTGCAAATATAATATACTTGTGCCCAAACACAATGTGTTTGCTATTCAATATAACTTGTTTGAGACACAATGATTAATAGGTTATAATATATGTTTTTGAGACCCAAATGTGGCGAAAACGTATCGGATCTTCAATTTATGAAAACATTGCTTGCAAACATGTACATGTTTCCTGCAATATGTTGCTGGGGTCGATATTTTTCAGCGTGTATGTATTTGTGGTGAAATTTAACAGGGCAAGTTATTAAATTTTGCCAAGAAAAAAATATAATTTTATATCAATACCCTGAAAAAGGTAACATCAATTGGAAAACTGCATATATCCAAGTGAAAGAAATTGCATTGTTGAACTGAAATCAATGGAAATGTTTAATGATTTCAATGGATCCAGCATGGACCAATTTTTGTGTAGAATAATCTAAATTTTTGTAATAAACTCCACGTGTAGGTACACAAAAGATAGGACATTTTCCCACGATCCAAATGAGGCCTTTTTCTGTTTTCAGGAATGACCCACTTTGGCGGCTACGGTTGGGTTTCGCCTCAGGGATGGGTTTATCACTTGGGAGAGTCATAGTTATTTGGTTAATAAACTTTCTGTTTGACTTAGGGATTGTCTCATCTGTATCTCATATCATTCCATAGGTCCAACAACCTCCGCGGTTTTGAAATTACATTTTCTGTATAATAACTCTTTAAGCGTTATGAGTGCTCAGCTCATTGGACGTGAGAAGCTCTCCCAATCCCTTCATGGGATGTAATGGGAACCAATTAAGGACTTTTCGTTTGCCTTTCAAAATCGAGCAAGGCTTGGCTTAACGAAAATATAATGACATTTCGTGTAAGTACACACACCTAAATGTTGGTACGAAATTATAGACTATTTGTAAGGACCATCGTGGTTTCCAAAAACATACAAAATATGGTCAAGCTGAGATCAAAGAGGTCGAACAGGAAATCCATCGTCGCAACCGTAAAAACAGTTCCATTCATTGGGGAATGCATACTTAAGGCTCATTTGCACTACTGACAGATTGTCAGTATTTGTCAGTATTTGTCATCAAAATGTGTCAGTAACGTGTAAATGTCAGAATTTACTGACACAAAATTTTCTGACACGTTCTTGTCAAAATTTTTGACAAAAATACTGACGTCGTGTAAACAGTCATCAAAATTTTCTGACAGAATTCTGACGACTGTCAGTATTTTGACAACATGTTGTCAAAATATGTCAGTAAATGAACTGAGAGATCTACATTTCTTTGTCGGCTGTGGAATTTCCTCCTCTTCCTCTTCCATAAGTAATGTTGCAGCTATTATAGCAGCCATGTCGGGATCCATTACCTTTAGCAATAACACTAGCCAACAGTCGTTTTGTGATTTGTTTCTAGCATACTTTTTCTCATTGATTTTGACCTACTAAACACGAAAATGAGTTTTAAAAATTTTTCTGTTGATTGGTTTTCGAGATACAAATTTTTGAACTTTTTTTTTTAAATTTTTGGAGGTACACTTACAATTTTGAGCATATCTTTCGTCTTCTTTGACGTATTTGATCCTACTACTACTCAAATTAAAGCAAATTGAGCCGTCTACAACTCATTCTCAGAAAATTTTCAAATCGGGTGAGTAGTTTTGATGTTGGCGGCTTAAAAAGGTTAAAAAACTGCGTTTTTTTAGTAAAAATGTGGCAGAAAAATTCATATAAAAATTCATATAAAATATAAAACGCGATGCTAACAGCGATTTTGGTTTTTTTACGTATAGCTGGCATTTTTCCAAAGAAAATAAGCACTTACTTAACAAAATCTGACAACAAATGGCGGACTTATAATTTTTTTGGTAAAACACCGAAATTCCGCTATTTCACGATATTTTGATTTTCATTATTTGCACAGCTTACCTACCCAACGCAAACGAATAAATACATTTGAACTTAATTTAAAATAAACAAATTAGTCTTAGTATATTATTTTTTAATTTATTTAGAGCACTACATACTCAATGTATGGCACAATTAGAAATGGATGTGCCAGGTTAGCTAAACTAACGAAATTAACCAAATCAACGCCCATAAAAAATGAGTAGAAACAAAGATATAACTGTACATTTTATGCCATGTGGAAAAACAGCTGACTTCTTCTTTGTTTTTTGTATTCGCTGCAATTGGTCTCACGTATTAGGGTCCAAATGTAGTCACCCATCATAGCCGTGTCATAGATGCCCTGATAGCGTCGTTCCATAGCCTTCAATTCCTGATGAAAGCGCTCGCCGTGTTCGTCGCTCACGTCTCCTAAATTCTCAGGGAAAAAATCCAAATGAGAATGCAGAAAGTGTATTTTAAGTGACATGTGCACTCCTACCCAAAAATGTAAAAAAAACGAGAATTAAAACGCTATTTAAATTAACATTTGTTTCAAAAAAAACCTACCCATTGCTTCATAGTTCTTTACCAGATCCTCAACTATGTCCTTATAATTATGGCTTTTGTTGTTTCCTAAAAAGTTTTCCACAACAAGCCTGAAGGAATTCCATGCTGCGGCTTCGATGGGTGATAACAGCTTCGGGAATGTTTCATCTTTCAACATTTTTTTATATCGGGTCCTGCGAAGACTCCTTCTTTAATTTTTGCCAGCGAAAGGTAAGGGAAAATTGACCGTAAATAGGCAAAAGCTTCACCTTCTTTGTCCAATTTTTTGGCAAAATTTTTTATCAAACCCAATTTTATGTGCAGCGGCGGAAGTATTATATTTTCACGGTTCTCTATTAGTGGTTTGCGCTGAACATTCGCTTCTCCAACTACAGGTTTCGTTCGTTCCGGCCATTTTTTTTGAATATAATGCTGATCATCAGCGCGGCTATTCCAAAGGCACAGAAAACAGCAATGTCGCGTATAGCCTCCTTGGAGTCCACACAGAATGGCCACAACTTTGAGGTCGGCGCATATTTTCCAATTATATTTGCTATACTCTATGCATTTCAGCAAAATGTTCATAGTTTCATAGTTCTCCTTTGAATGAACCGCATGAGCAATAGGAAGAGATGGCTTTTCATTCCCATTATGTAAGAGAACTGCCTTCAAGCTCTCTTTGTTGCTGTCAATAAACAACCTCCATTCATTGGGGTTGTGAATTTGGTGAAGCTCTTGGAACAAGCCGGAAATGTCGCTGCAAAAACATATTTGGTCTTTCTTTGTATAAAATTTTGCATACTGCTGGTGACGCTTCCTGTACGCTGTTACTTTCACTTCTGAATCCGCAAATCCACACTGTACCATCCGAGACGCAAAAAGTTCGGATTTCTCCTTAGTGAGACCAAAATCGCGCACCCAATCGTTTAGTTCGGCCTGTGACAGTAATTTTCGCTTTCTGCACGCCCCAAATTCGCTTGCACTTGACTCGGACTCTGGATCTGACGATTCTGCTTTTTGAAGAGATGCACCAGGGCACACTGGATATGGTACATCATTCGAATGTGGTACTGGAAGTGCAAACGATCCCACTTGAGCGTAGTTCCATTTTAAAAATCTCCCTACCCCACTGTTTGTGGTGAGGCAAAAATAACAGTCTGTGGAATGGCATAGCGGCTTTTTCCACATCATTGGTGTATCGAATTTCATATGGCCCCTAAAATTTAAATAAATTACTATATTTGCTTTGCTTAATGTGTTTAAATAAAAATTCTTACCTTCCGCCAGCTGCCCAGTTGGTTAGGATTATATAGCAAAGATGACATAGCGACTTAGGTGTCCATGATTCTGTGATATTTGGTGAAATACCAAAATAATTCAAATAGTGCAATTCCACTGCTGGAGTAAACGCGTGTGCGTGATTATTCTTTATAAACTCGCCACAAACATTGCAGAAATTGTCTGAATTGTTCAAACACTCGAACACACGTAGTCTTTTACTCATTGTCTTACTTGCTGGGTAGGTATTATATGCACTTAAATTCAATTTGTTTCACTTTTTACTCGTACTACTCGCGTTCGTAGACACTTGTTGAATGACAAAAAACGATAAATGAACACCTATAAATACTATACCTGGATATATACCTGATTCAGCAAGTGTGCGTTTCAAATTGTGGAAAAGTTTCCAAATAATAACCACTCACAAATGTGGGGGGAATTTCTGTAAAAAAATCCGATACAGGTAGCCATCGGGAAAACACACATCAATAAAAAAGTGTAATTCCCTTTAATTGACTGTGAAGTAGCAGTCATAAAGGAACACGAAGAGCGTCCACGCACATTCAGAAGCGTATATTACTCTGCAACCACAATCATAAAAATTAAATAACTATTTGTGTATTACTTATTTTTTTTAATTCTGAGAATCATAAAAATTACGTAAACGTTTTTTCCAAACAATTTTGTACATGTAAAGTGGGTTTGCCAAAATTCGTATCGTAAAATGCACCTGTGTTTCTATGTTCTGCATTTTCATTATACCATTTTCTTAAAAACATCGACGAAACGTCCCTACGGTATTGTAAATAGGTTTTTTACAATTATGAAATATTTGTGTTATTAATATTAATTTAAAAATTTTATCAAAACTGCTAAGTGCTGTGACATTTGAAAAAAATTTCCAAAAAAAAAAATTGCTGATTTCACTAAATTTTTGAAATTTCACGTCCCTTGCCAGAACAGAAGACATTAACCCAGGGTGGTGAAATTTTGAACAGAAGTAACTTATGTATAGGAGCAACTGTTCCGTTCTATTCCAAAAGGATTATAAAAAACTTGCTTTTTCGATCCCTCCTAGTAGGTTAGCTGTGCAAATAATGAAAATCAAAATATCGTGAAATAGCGGAATTTCGGTGTTTACCAAAAAAATTATAAGTCCGCCATTTGTTGTCAGATTTTGTTAAGTAAGTGCTTATTTTCTTTGGAAAAATGCCAGCTATACGTAAAAAAACCAAAATCGCTGTTAGCATCGCGTTTTATATTTTATATGAATTTTTATATGAATTTTTCTGCCACATTTTTACTAAAAAAACGCAGTTTTTTAACCTTTTTAAGCCGCCAACATCAAAACTACTCACCCGATTTGAAAATTTTCTGAGAATGAGTTGTAGACGGCTCAATTTGCTTTAATTTGAGTAGTAGTAGGATCAAATACGTTAAAGAAGACGAAAGATATGCTCAAAATTGTAAGTGTACCTCCAAAAATTTAAAAAAAAAAACTTCAAAAATTTGTATCTCAAAAACCAATCAACAGAAAAATTTTTAAAACTCATTTTCGTGTTTAGTAGGTCAAAATCAATGAGAAAAAGTATGCTAGAAACAAATCACAGAGAAAATTTTGTTATTTGTGACCTAGTGTAATTTTTAACTTTATTTTTATTTTTATAAACACAATAACTTGCTATCATGTGTGGATAAAGCAAATGAAAAACAGCTGAGAACAAGAATTTGGTCAGTAAACACAAGCAGAATATGTCAGTAGTGTAAACGGCTTTCAAAATATTCTGATGAAACTTCAAAAAATGCTGTCAGAAAACACTGACAAAATCCTGACAAGGTTTTCTGACAAAATATTTTGACATGTGTAAACACTAGTTCAAAATGTTGTGTCAGAAAATGTTGACGAGTGTCAAAATCTGTCAGTAGCATAAATGAGCCTTTACGTTTTACTAAAGTACAGGGATACATTTTTCCTATATTTAGTGACCAAGAGGCGATTTGTCGAAATGTCAAAAAAAGCAAAGTCGGTTGAGACAAATAAATTTTTCTGTAGCCAGAATGTAGCCACTTCTGTTCGTTTCCGGCAACAATCTCAAAATTCGGTTATGAGCAATTCTGTTGCCGCAACCCAATTTACATGTGAATATTCAAATGCTATAGCAGTCTACCTACTATGACGAACTGGAACACGCACATTCCAATATCCTGTGGTTTTCATAATTGTTCTTATTGAAATTCTGCGTAATTAACAGTATTTTTTTCGAATAAATTTACATACTTGCGCAACATGTGTCTCTAGGTCCTTTGTTTGATGAGAAAATATAAATAATATGAATTGGTATGTGATGGCATCAGTTATTTTATGAGACAGAGCAAGCGGTTTCCCCCTTTTAACTCAAAGACATCCTACTGCGTGTCACTTATTAAATTTTCTTTATGATCACGATGAGGACGAATATTGTTATGGATATGGAATTGACGACAATCAAAACTACATATTTTCCTTGGTAGTTCCTTGTTTGGGAACATATGGCTGTGAATATTAAAAATTTGGTTTCATATTTGGCATTTTCTTCGTCACAAATATTTGTTGGCGGCACAGAGACTGTGTGTGTGTGTGCTGATGGGTGTTGCTGTCTGTATCATTGCATTGGAACCAGTCCAACAAGTAATTGGAAGATTTATTTCCATGGCGATGCTGCAGAAGTATAATTTCTTCATCAACATAAAAAATGTTATACAAGTAGTACACGCTGAAAAATTTGTCTTTTTTTTTGTTGGTTGGATGCAAATATAACGTGTTTGTACTTTGTCGCAAATATAGTATGCTTGTGTCCAAACACATTCTGTTTGCTATTCAATATAACATGTTTGAGACATAACAATAAATAGATTATAATATATGCCTTTGTGATCCAAATGTGGCTTTGTTTGTAGAAAACTGCTGAAATTAAAAACGTGACAGACAATAAAGAAATAAAAAACAGGATATCTTCAATTTACAAAAACAATGCTTGTAAACATGCACGCTGAAAACTAATGGTATCTTTAACATATTGGGAGAATACGTTAGAGAGGCCGTTATTTTTCATTCTGTAGAAACTGTGTATAGGTTTGGAATATACTTCAAACATTCACAAGTTTGCAAGTCCCAAACTCACTTGTATTAAAATGTAAACAGTATCATGTTTAGTGGCAAACATGTATGCTTTTACGTGGACACATATGCGATCTTCATCCCAAACATCCATATACTTACTTGGAAGCATTCACGTGTTTCCCCCCAAACCTGCATATACTTACGTGGAAACGTATGCGTATTTCCTTCCAAACATAATAATATTTAGAAACGAATTATTCCTTGATTTCTATATATAGGGGAATCCAGCTAAAAAAAAGTCACCTTTGGGAAGTTACATGTCGCTGATTTCAATGAAATTTGCTGGAAAGGGAGACTATCATAAGAGAAAATTTTCCCCAAAATTTGATGTTTTTTGGAATTTTTTTTGTGGCGTTTATTGACCAAAAACCACGCTTTTCACATATTTTTCTTTAGATAATAACTCGAAAGCGGCTTAACTTAAAAGTTTAATATTTCTCAGCCATATTCAGAACAGAATTGGTATTAGAAAAGAACTGAAAAACAAAAATATATTTTAAAAATTCTTTGAAAAATTACGTTTTTTCTCAAAACACTTTGTGTAGCGAAAAAGAACCATCCTTCGAAAAATCCGAAAAAATACATTTTACCCTTTTCCGCAAAATACGTAGCCTTGACATATATTTTTTTCAGATTTTTAGAAGGATTTTGAGAAAAAAGTAATTATTCAAAGAATTTTTAAAATTTATTTTTGTTTTTCAGTTTTCTTCTAATACAAATTCAGTTCTAAATATGCCTGAGAAATTTCAACATTTTAAGTTAAGCCGTTTTCGAGTTATTATCAAAAAAAATATGTGAAAAAAACATTAAATTTTGAGGAAAATTTTTTTTCTCTTTTTCTTTTTTAATTTTTTTTATTTAGCTGGATCCCCCTATATATATATATTATTTATTATAATTAATTTTATCAATATAAATACCCATTTATAAATAATTATTACAAAAAATTAAAAGATTTAAAACGGCCTTTTTTACAATTACTTGTATTGAATGCATTCTTTGTTTTTTTTCATGAAATAAGAATCTGCTGTTCTTTTGCTTTTCCATTCTTTGTTGTCTCTCACGTTTTTTTTCAGAAGGTTTCAGCTATGCGTTGGTTATCACCATGCGTTGGTAGACAAACAATATATTTATATACAAATCATGCAAGCCAAGCGTGGATTAATTCCTTGTGTTTTGTTTTATTATACTTATTTCACAAATGGTCCGCCGTTTCGATTTTCTCAGTGAAGGCTACAGACAAAGGGCTTCACGCTGTTTCCCTTTCCAGGTTCTTTCCTGAAAATCGTTTCTCACTGTGGTAGTACACATGCATATGAAACATACATATGAGACTTCGTTTATTTTTTTATTTTCTCACTGATGAACCATTGACGACTGACTACATGAATACATCAGCCAAAATAAGAAACACTTCATCTGCACGCACATTCAGGAATATTTATGCCTCACCGAGTGAGAGAATAATGCAAAAATACAGATCCACACTTACAACACAGACTCTCTCGTTGTCCCTCTTTTATTCTCTTGCTCTCGAGAGAGCATAGACAGTGCAACAAACACAGCTGTATTTGCATCATAAACACAGATATATGTGGGTCACAAACACATATATTATAACAAATTAATCATTGTGTTTCAAACTTGGAATATTGAATAGCAAACACAACGTGTTTGGACACAAGTATATTAGATATATTTGCGACAAGATTTTGCAGCGTATGTATGTATATGGTTCCTGCAATATTCAGCTGGGGACGTTATTTTTCAGCGTGTAGTACTCGTATATTCATGTATCTCAATTTTATCATTCCCAAGATAATTCAACAATAATGTAAACACAATTTATTTGTATCATTAGATTTTTTATTTTTAAATTCATCTTTATCTACATTTGTTGTTATTTATATATTACAAAATTTCGAGATATTATCCATAGATATTGCAGCAAGTAAAATTGTTCAACATAGTTGTTGTGTATTTGACTGATTTTTAAATATTTAAAGGGAAATTTGGCAAACCCTTTATGTGAAAACGCAAAGGAAATGCAACTACAGTTTGAAAATATGAATACATATATTTGTATTACTATTTGCAATACAATATAAATATACTATTTTCAGGTTGGTGATTTATAATGGGTTTTCCAATAGGTACTTGACAAATTTTAATTTAATTTGTGAGCGCACTATTTCACTGATCATCTAACTGTTACTTTCCCATTTTTCGAACGAACAACGTATGCAAATTATAAAAATGTATTACCGAAATTCGGAGACGGTGACCGCAACTTTAAGAGCGTTAACTCCAATTTTCGGTTGTTATCCTAGTAGACAAGCAATAACAAGTTTAGTGCAAAAATTTGAGTCTACATATTCATTGTGTGATGCTGCCGTGCCAGTGAGACAACGGGTTGGTCGAAGTGACGAAAATATCGCTACCGTTCAGGCGTCCGTAGCAAACGATCCAAATCAGTCGATTCCGCGTCGCTCTCAAGAACTGGCCATTGCCAAGACCACTTTATGGCGAATTTTGCGCAAAGATCTTGGTTTAAACCCATACAAGATCAAGCTAACTCAAGAATTGAAGCCGTTGGACCATTTGACGCGACGACGGACGCTCTCCGATTGCGGTCTGGAGAAGATGGAGATGATGAATTTCATCGCAAAATCAATGGGTTCGTCAATAAGCAAAATATGCGTTATTGGTTTGGTGAAAATCTGCATGTGCTTCCTGAATCACCACTTCATCCACAAAAAAATAACTGTTTGGTGCAGTTTGCATGCCGGCGCCGTCATTGGGCCATATTCTTTCGTCGGCAATAACGATCGTCACGTTACTGTGAATGGCGATCGTTATCGCGCCATGATTACCGATTATTTTTGGCCTGAATTGGAAAACATGGACTTGGGCATGTGGTTTCAACAGGACGGTGCCACAAGCCACACAGCACACGTTACAATCGATTTATTGAAGAGTACGTTTGGTGAGCGTGTTATCTCAAGAAATGGGCCAGTCAACTAGCCTCAATACTTTGTATAGTAACGCCTCTATACTTTTTTCGTTGGGGCTACGTCAAATCATTGGTCTATGCCAACAAGCCGACGACGTTGGAAGAACTCAGAGCCAACATTGAACGCGAAATATCGCCCGTTACGGCCGAAATGTATGACCGAGTCATCGAAAACTTGGTCCAACGAATCGACCGCTGCCGACGTGCCCGCGGTGGCCATATGAACGAAGTCGAATTCCATTCATAAATGTTTTGACTGTATTTCAAGTCGATCATAAAGTTTTGGAAATATCTCAAATGGTTTGCGTTTTATTTAATAAAAAAGTTGTCAAGGCCTTATTGGAAAACCCTTTATTTACATGTTATTTCACGTTAATTCTTTACATTCTCTTATCAGTTGATAAGTAGAATTTTCAATATTTTCGAAGTATTGGGTTTTCAATCTTATTATGAAGTTATTGAGTTTTTCATAGCCAGTTTCAGTGTCAAGAATGTGCGTACAGTATCTCCCCAGTGTTTTTTGTTCATGATTTTAAGGCATTTGTTTTGTAAAATATGTAGTTTCATAATGTGCGATTTTTCCGCCTTGTACCATATTGGGCACGCGCCTGTCAATGTTGGTTTTACTACATTTTTGAAGATATGGTTCTTATTTTTCAAATCAAGAGAAGAGCGCTTGCCTATTATTGGCCACAGTGCTTTGATTATTTTTAATCCTTAAATGATCAGTTGGGTTTAAGAAAGCTGTCTGCAAGATGGGTGCCGCGTTTGCTCTCAATTGACCATAAACTCACGGGAGCACACCTGTGTAGTCTCAGTGGCAAAATTCCATGAATTGAGCTAAGAATTGGTACCTCATGTGCCATATTCTCCGGATTTAGACCCCAGTGACTATGTCCTATTTTCAAACCTAAAGAAATGGCTCGGTGGAAAGAGATTTAGCTCCAACGATGAAATTATTGATCAAACAAATGTCTATTTTATGGACCTCGAAAAATCCTATTTTTGGAAAGATTACGTTGAAAAATATATTTTTTTTTTGCATTCAAAAGTCGCGGACTTTTTTCTACTTTTTTTTTATTGATTCTGAAAGGCCTCTTAAAGACCTTTCCAACAAGCCCAAAGAGCCCAAAAAATCCAACCACTGGCTCAGAAGTTGCAACTTTACCCTACTACCCTCCGACCACCAATCCGAAAATTTTGAACCCGCTGCCATTTCGCACCCTTGCATTTTCGGACATGGTCGTTCCACTTCTTCGTGAAATGAGCCAAGGAATACGCTGGAGAAATTTGTCCGGAACTTCCTGAATCACCCTGTATACATACATAATAAAATAATTTTTATTTTGAGAATTTTCTTGTTTATGATGTCAAACTTCTACATTCTGTATATCTATTTGGTTTTCATTTTGTTGCTTAGTGTAATTATCTCTTTAAAACACATCGCTTATAATTCTCTAAAAATATTTACAACATTTTTGAAAACATTTCCCATCTTATCTATCTCTTTCCAGACACAATCGTCAACGAATGAAAAGACCACCATTGTCCTGCAATACATTTTCCAATTATTTTTTGTAACAAATTTTGGCATAAATTTTGTACTTTACTGTGTGAGTGGGCAAAATTTTCGGTAAGTCAATAGCACTTAAGTATACGTATATATGTATATGTAAGGGGCGACAATAGTCGTATAATTATGACCGCCCTCCTAATAAATAATTTAAGACCTTTCACCCGCGCACACACACGCAAACACGTACACACATGTATAAGAGAGTGTCCTTGAAATATATTTTATTTACACATTTTGGGATTAATCAATCTCGGCGGAAAATTTTACAAGGCTACACATCGTTGAAGGATTGTTTAAAGTAAGGAAATGGTAAGGCCTTTCTTTTTCTCTTATCTCAAGTAAGGCCTTCCCTTTTCTCGTTTCTGGGTGGGCGTGACATATCTGAAAACAACCCCGCTGGAAAAACCCCCTGTAACATTATGCAGGAACCATGTAAAAAGTGATTTTCAAGAAAATGAAATTGTAAAAAAAACACACGAAATTAAATTTTAATCAAAATAATTATTTTATTCGAAAGATTAACATTTGAAAGTGATTTCGGGCATATGGTCACCACGGCTGTTCATGATGAAGCCCATTTTGGACGACCAATTTTGCGCATTACTGGACGTATGTCACGAATAAGATATGGCCTCCAAGGCGTCAATCGTTGCTGGTTTTTTTGCATAAACCAGTGACTTCACGTAGCCCCACAGGAAATAATCGAGAGGTGTCAAACCGCACGACCTTGAAAGACCAATTGACAGATCCATTTCGATTTCAATAAATCGATGGTTGGGGTCGTCGTATATCACGTAGAGCCATCCTGTTAAAACTACATCTCGCCCGGATCAATGTCATCCATATTAACGAACAAATAATCAGTGATCATGGTGCCGCAACGATCTCTATTGATCGTAACACGAGCTCCGATGATGCCGCCGCCGTGCAAACAGCACCAAACTGTGATTTTTTTTTAGCATGTAATGGACTCTGTAGGGTCTGTCATTCCGTATGCAGCAATTTTGTTTATTAACAAACCCGTGAGCCAAAAATGCTCCTCAACGTTGAACACAATTTTCCAATAAATCATCGGGTCAGTTTACAACTGCTCTAGAGGCCTCTCGGCGACAGAACGACGCCTATAATGGTCTCGTGGCTGTAATTCCTGCCCGAGCTAGATGTTATACGGGTGTAGACCAAGATCTTTGCCTTAAATTTTCTACGTAGTGGACGGACAGAGCACCAATTCCTGTGACCAACGACGAATCGATAAATTTGGGTCTTCTTCCATACTTTCGTTTATAGGAGCGATATTCTCTCCAGTAGGCACATTCCTTTGACGTGTTAGTGGTATTGAATCATTTGGAGAGGAGGTGGTATGAAATCTATACACAGTTCAACGAGTGGCTGGCTCAGATGGACGATTATGTGCACCATAAAAATCACGAAGTCATCAATTACACTGTGTGTAATTTTTTAAGTCATGGCAAAATAACCATATACGGACACCACTACGTGATAAAAGACTAAAAAAAAAAGACCCGTGTTTCCCAATTTTTCCCAAAGTCATGCACTTTTTTTTTATGGGCCGCCAAAGATTTGGGGCCTCGGTATCATTTTCGTAAAAATGTGATCATTTCCTCAGGCTCATATCTTGCAAACCGTTCAGAATTTTACTCTCTGAGGCAAAGTTGTAGCTCTTGTCATAAAGAACAAAAATTGCGAACATATAAAATCAAAAAAACTTCACCTTCCAGATCAAAATCGCAAAAAACTTAAAAAAATTCGATTGTTTTTACCTTTTTTCCCGTGTTCAGGTCCATAGGTAGCAAACCGTTCAAAATTCAAGGAAACAATCAACTACAAAAATTTACCTAAGATCTCAATAAACAAATTTCTAGAACATATATTAGAACATATCCTGGAAATTATTCTTAACACCGTTTTTTAATTTCATTTGTTTTTTATTTACTTCAACATTGAGATACTATGCTATCTAGTACAAAAATATTAAAAAAAAGTATTCGTATTATGTTTATAATGTTGATGGCCCTGGACTTGCAAATCGCGCTCTCTTAAGTTGTGGATCCAAATCGTCGTCCGAATCGTCCAAATCTGACTCTGATTCAGCAATTATGGTGTCCACAGGCACGTTGCTTCCAGACTGCCCTCCATCATCAGCTCTTTCTTCTTCAAATACTTCATTAACATCATACAGGGTGATCTTGTGACTCCACCAACATACCTCTGCAAGCAATGCGTCGAGGTTTTTGCCTTTGTACCGTTTTTCCATGGGCTTTGTGGTTTGGTGAAACCGTTCTCCTTACTCATCGGATTCGGTAGGGAGTTGTTTGATAAAATCGTCAAAATGAAAATGAAGAAAATGCAGCTTTAATGTCATCGATGCGCCGATTATCTCAAAATAATGCAGCATTTGTTTCACCGATTCTCTTGCTTCCGGTTCCGCGTCTCGTTCCCCTCCCAAGACTGGTGCATACACGCTGAAGGTAAATCCATGCCATTGAATGATTTTCATCAAGCGATGAATCAAAGTTGCTCTTGAATAGCTTTCTAATGTCAGGGCCATTAAGTACGCCTGTTAAATGAAAACAAAAAATAAAGACAGAAAAGAAAACATTAACATAGTGTAAATAGTACAATTAGGTGAACAAAAATTCGTTTTAAATTTACTACAATACCTTTTTTAATTTTGTCATCGCTACGCTTTGGGAAAACGCTTTTCAAATAGTCGAATGCGTTTGGACAATTTACAACGGCCACTTCGAAGAATTTTTTTTTTTAGTCTTTTATCACGTAGTTGTGTCCGTATATGGTTATTTTTTTTCGTGTTGCACTGTGTTAGTTGCGCGAATCGATTACTGATTTTCAAAGTAAAGTTGGATAATTTGGTAGCGTTATTCTAGCGTCAACCTACACGCTGAAAAATACCGGCACCAGCAACATATTGCAGGAAACATGTATATGTTTGCAAGCACCGTTTTCATGAATTGAAGATATGCTGCTTTATTGGTTCTTTGTTGGCTGTCTCGTATTTGTTTTTAACGGTTTTCAACAAAAAAAAAAGCCTCATTTGGGTCTCAAAAATATATATTATAGGCATTTAATCATTGTGTCTCAAACATGTTATATTGAGTAGCAACCACAATGTGTTTGGACACAAGTATATTATATTCGCGACAAGCTCCAAATACGATATATTTGCATCATGCCCGTAAGTATATGGATGTTCCAAACATATCAAGGGTGTTTTTTTCTTATTACGAAAGAGTTATTTGTGGCCCAAAATTTTGCTTTGTTTGTTGAAAACTTCTGAAAACAAAAACGTGATAGACAACAAAGAAACAAAAAAGCAGCGGACCTTCTATTCATGAAAACAATGCTTGCAAACATATACATTTGGGTGGCAATGAAATGTATGGAGGAAAATATATTTTCGAATTTTAATAAACCAGACGGATTCCTGTTCCTTATGGTCTAGAACTAACTTGGTGAAAATTTGAACCGAATCGGACAACTCTAAGCCGTGTCGCATTTTAGTCAAAGTTTTCGGATTTTGGCATGTTGGGTGAAAATTCGTATACACTAGAAAATCTTCATTCCTCGGTTTATTTGAAAAACCATTTGCACGTTGATTTAGTTTAACCTGAATATAAACCGGATAAAGTTTGAGTAAAATCCGACCATTCTAAGGGTTCCAAAAATTAAAATTTGGATTTTTCGGTTTTTCTTCTAAAAATTTTATCTAAATGTAAAAATATTTAGCTTGGATTCCAATACCTTCTAGCAGAAGTATATACGCTTCCAATAAGCTATAATACGATGTATTCATGCAACGGTTTCAATGTGTTATCGTGCGGCAAAATAGGCTATCTCGAGGAAAAATCGCCAAGATGGCCGCACGAGAACACCATGAAACCGTTGCATGAATATATCGTGTTATAGCTTATTGGAAGCGTATAGACTTCTGCGAGAAGGTATTGGAATCCAAGTTAAATATTTTTTTCATTTAGATACAATCGCCAGCTCATCCGCTCTATGGTTTCCTAGAATATTCGGGTGCTAGGCAACCACATAAAATGAATCTCGAACTACTTGGCCATCTCATTTAGAGATGCGAATCAGTTGTGGGCAGTTGTTGAATTCAGGAATACAGTTTTCAGAGCTTTTTAGCAGTCTGACTGTCTCAGTAGATGTTGATGCCCCAGTCTACTTCGCTGATTACCATAACTTCAGCCTGCAAGACACTACCATGGACTGGTAACCTTTGAGCAAGTTCTAGACCCAGCTTTTTAGAATAGACTCCACACACTGCTTTGCCATCTATTTTGGAGCCATCAGTGTCGAAACTTACATACCTCCTATAACCTTCCAGTCCTGCCTGTCCGGTAAATGAGTAGAGAAGTTTCTATCAAAGTTTGAAGTGGGTGTAATGTAGTCGACTGCTATTGTGGATTGCCGCAGCTCCCTTAAAATCGACCCATGACCAAATGGGCTGGTGATCAATTGCGAGGAATGTCCTAGGCGAATTGACGACGTTACAGCCATTTGCTTATGTCGTATCACGAGTAGGACTCAAAACCCACAGTAGGGGTTGTGAAGGACACCCGTCCTACACACTATTGACATTATCCGGACTTTTGTCAACAGACTTGGGCAACTGGAATGTCCCAGTAAATGCCACTAACCGGCAATGCCGTAGGGCAATATCGGACGGGCAACAGCTGAATATATTCTGTAAACTATTTTCGGGGATAGGTCCCATTTATCTTCGATGGTCCTTTTATACGAATATAGGGTCACGGTGGCTCTACTGATCCTATCCATAAAGTTTGATGTGAAATTAAGCTTTTTGTCGAGAATTACACCTAGATATCGTGCAGTATCCTTTAGGTAAATTGTTCAACCACATAGATACAAGGGCGAATATACGGAACCTTCTGTTTCCTGTTAAAGATTACGAGCTCTGTCTTCTATGGATTTACACCAATCCCATTCTCCGTGGCCCACTTTGAGAGCCTCCTTATTAAATTCTGGAGCACATCTTTGCAAGTGGAGTGTTATTTGCCGTCAGCATATGCCACGACTGTGTCACCTAACCCCTTTAACTCTAGCAGAACACAGTTCAATGCTAAATTCCAGGGGAATACCCTTGGGATGTTCCTCTATCTGCATTGCGAGTTAAGGTCGCGTGTCTCAAGGACGAGAAGGCGCATATCTCGTAAGTAATCCATATATCAAATTAGTAACCTCCTGGTCAACACAAAGTACCGATAGAGCCGACTTTATCGATCCTGGTAAGACGATGTTAAACGCAACCACTATATCGACAAAAGCGCCAAGAGTGTATTCCTTTATGTAAATAGATTTCCCTATGGACCTCACTAGAGGGTGCAGAGCGGTTTCCGTAGATGTAAGCGTGCTGGCATGTGGATAACAGAGAAGTACCTATTGTCGTTCGCAGATAAGAGTCAATCATCCTCTACAATGCCTTCAGAAAGAGAAATAAGATACAGATTGGTGTAAAGTCCTTTGGACTCTCCATTTTCTGAATTAATATCGAATTGGGTTCTCTCCACCTAACGGGAATATAAGAAACAACAAAAAAACAATGATTTCCCATTATATCCCAAGAAGGGATTGGGGAGAGCTTCTCACAACCGGTGAGCTGAGCGCTTTCTAGTTTTATACTCCGTGATTGGGACCTACAGTTTTACACCGGTTCCGAACGGTATTTAGAGAAGCTTTTTTTTCATGGCTAAATATTATAGTGTCGCCATCACTATGCGAGGTGACCGCCTCCGATAGGAATTTTTAAGGTGGTTAGAGCAGGGATCGAACCCAGGATCTCATGTACAAGAGGCGCGCGCAATAACCATTGGTCCACCGAACGGAAATATAGGATAGCTTAATGCAGTCCGTATAAAATTTCACTAGCCAAGAGCCAAAATATCTGATTCACTTTGTAACTCCACTGATGCTATGGTGTAAAACTTCCTATAGCCCAGATTCGTGAGTGCGATCTTATCTCTTCGGACCAGTTTTCTGGAAAGTGTGTGTTAAGCAGGAGGTCTAAACATTCATCACTCGATGTCGTACAACGCCCGTTTTGTGCTTTCAGATATTCCAGAGAAGTGGGATTCGTAAGGAATCCGAATGTTCCACCACGGAGACTTTTTCATACCTTGGGAGGAACTGGTAAGACATAATCGGTTAAGAGCTGAAGTGATATAATCGATAAGATCGCCAACCTCAGTCGTACTAACTGGTTTGGGAGAAAGGGATGGTTCATAGAGAGAAATGGTTCGAAGAGAGAAATGGATTCCAGTCCGTCCAATGGGTCGCTCTAATACAACCTAAGATGAATATGACTGAAGCCATAAGAAATGGTACCTTCAGTTAAGTGATTAAGACACCAACTTTTTTCGCGGAAGCTGCTTTAGAACAACTCGATAGCAAAAGTATTAAAAATAATCTTTGTATGATATATGCAAAAATTAACGCAAAATGGGTGAAATGCAATCGAACCATTCACAACTTCAACTCCAAATACGAGGACTGGCTTAATGAAGACACCATCCTGGATATATTGGCAGTAGATAAACCCACCACATCAACCAGAGAAGCAAAAGGAAGGCCAAAAAAAGTATGGAGGAGTGTTAGATTTTCACAAGAAAGAGGAAACTTGCCGATGCCACCAATGACTTGATCACGAAGCATTTATCGGACGCGCTGTCTATTAAATATACTAAGGATAGTGAAAGAGTTAGGTCGCAGATTACAAAATCTGTTGCTGATGCAAGCTCACTGCGACTAAAAAGGATTAAGGAAACTACGGGCATCTTTAATGCGACACGGGGCTGACGTTTTACCCGGATACAAGCATATTACGCAAGCCAAAATAAATTCACGACCACTGCATACGAAGTTTACGGAAGTCTCTGCGAAAGCCAATCTGCAGGATCATATGGGCGTATACAGCAAAACGGTTGTTGCAGTCTTCCTGAAAATGAGGTGGAAATTCTTCCTGAGAAACTTACATTGATCAGCACATGGGGCTGCGATGGAACATCCGGACAAAGCGTTTATAAGCAAAGGATATCTTCCGATGACGCTACAATATCTGACGGAAATATGTTTATGGCATCTGTTGTTCCTTTGCGGCTAAAATCTGTTGTTTCCCTACACTGGAAAAATGCACGAATGTCATTAGTGCATTATTGCCGATCAATAATGTTTCAGTTTGCAAAGGAATCGGACCACCAAGGAATCATAAGGACCACGGTGCAGGATATTGAAGAGCAAATAAGCAACATTAAGCCTACAAAGCTGCAAATTGGAGAAGGAAAATATATTGAATGTAGTTACGAGTTCCACCTGACCATGGTTGACGGAAACTGACAGGAACAACCTCAACATTGTCATGCCCGAGTTGCAAAAAGAGACAGAAGAACTTCGGTAATATAAACGATTCTACAAACGAGGAGAATTACGAATATGGAATGTCACCATTGCACGCAAGGATAAGGTGTATGCAGTTCTTGCTAAACCTGGCGTATACCCTACCACAACAAGATGAAAACATTGATGAAAATACATAAATTAAGGTTAAGGAAAAGATCAGAAAGAAGCAAATACAGGATGCTTTTTTTAAACAAGTTGGACTAAAAGTAGACTCTCGCAAGTGCGGATACGGTAACTCAAACGATGGAAACACTTCTAGGAAATGATGAGGCAGTATCAAGAATCACTGGAATTGACAATCAAATCGTGAAAAGATTGGGAACGATCTTGAGTGTTTTAAACTGCATCCCTTTTAGCTGAAATGTATCCACAGCAGATGTTGACCCCGACCGCCCACAAAATATTGGCGCATGGCAAAGATATAATTGAGTACCAGTCTTTGCCAATTGAAGAGCTTTCTGAAGAAGCACAGGAGTCTCTTAACAAATTTTATAAAAAATATAGATGGCAGAACACATTCAAAGCATCAAGGGTAAGGCAAAATGAGGACCTCTTCAACATGATGGCAGCATCTTCCGATCCACTTAGTACGAGTAGAGTTAGTCACGAGTAGAGTTAGAAAATAATTATACTTTAGAAATGATTAGTCTTTTAGATATACCTTCTGTTACGAATTCTGATGAATATTTGACAGAAAATTGAAAAAATAAATTTAGAAAAAAATTAATTTTTTTTAATTTGTTCGGTAATAATTTTAAAAAAATAAAAACAATCTAAAAATGTAAAAAATTATTTTTTTTATTTACCATAAAATTGATTTTTCTACAAATTTTAACGTTGATAATCCAGAAGTAAGCACCTATAAAGCCTAGCACCCTTTCCAAACACTTATTTCACAAGCTGCCATGAAAGAGCTTCTCAAAATACCGTTCGGAATCGGTGGAAAACTGTAGGTCCCAATCAGTGAGTGAAAACTTGAAAGCACACAGCTCAGTGATTGTGAGAAGTTCTCCCCTGTCCCTTCATGGGATGTAATGGGAAACCATTTCGCAAGCTGAACAGTTATCTATCATATGCCGTTTAAATTGTTCAATTATCTCATTCGGTTTAAAAGATATGATTTTTGCAACGAAAAAACTCAAGTGGTGCCACTGTGCGACGGCCTGTTACTCACTGAGGAGCCCAGGTATCAGTGACAGTGGCAATACAGTCATTTACCCCCGACTGCAAACTATCGGTGGGCACGTTACGCATGACATCCCGGATTGGGGGAGTTAGTTCTCTGTAGAACCAATACTGTGATAAACAGCTGCCCCTAAAATTAAGAAAAGACACTGACCAGGTAGCAGACGATTCTAGATTTAATTCGACCGGGGAACCTTGAAGGCTTAAACCTCCTGATTTCACTCCTCCTAGGAGAGTCCCCTGTAGGAAGATACTCAATAAATGACGCCATCTTTTTCCGCCATGTCGTAGAACCTTTTTCGGGCAATTGTAACCCTTTATTGTACATCCTCAGGGTTGGTTGTATCCTCCATACAGGGTTCATGTCTCCTCAAGCACGGTTCATGTATCCACTTCTCTGGAAGCTTGTGCTTAATGGAATATTAGTTACTCCCGAAAATGCAGTACAGAGTAAGTATCCCAGTAAATTGTGAAATAGTCTTCAGGTAACCTACAAATGCCGTCGGTGGTTACTGGGCGCGACTCTTGTACATGAGATCCTGGGTTCGATCCCTGCTCTCACCACCTTAAATTTCTTTCGACGGCGGTCACCTCGCTTAGTGACGGCGACACTACCGAGTACTTAGCCATGAAAAAGCTTCTCAAAATACCGTTCGGAACCGGTGTAAAAGTGTAGGTCCCAATCAGTGAGTGTAAAACTAGAACACGCCCAGCTCACTGGTGTGTGAGAAGCTCTCCCTAATCCCTTCATGGGATATAACGGGAAACCATTCATTTATATATTTATTTAACCTACAAATGCTGTACACCCGGCAAAGACGGAGCAAGTCCTTTTTCTGAAAGTACAGAGGGGACCAGAAACGGGTACATGTTTGAACTTCTTGCATTTCTTCGTGCATAGAAAGGACAATAACGAAACAAAGCGAAATTATTTGTTTCTATTAATTTCTTGCCCAATTTTTAAAAAAAAAATTAACATTTTTCTACACACAAAACCAATTACTTCAAAGAGAGAGAAAACGAAAGGGAAGCTTTGAGAAAAATCAAGGCCATCTAGGTATCTCTTTCTTATCCGGTTTGGCATGGAATTACTCATAGCCTTGTTTACGCTGGAAAAGCGTATACCTAATCAAGGAAATCTTGAGGTTTTATCTGTCCAATTATATTCTGTGGTATTTGAAAGTGAAGATAGAGTGTAGAATTTTATGTGGCCTTCCCTCTGAAAGGCCTTCCACAGCCATTCCTTTTGTCATTGGCATTAGCAGCGTATGTGGATGTATTTACACATGTATGAAAACTTAATTTAAAAGAAATGATTGTGTGCGTTGAAAAATGGTGGAGTGATAATGCATTCAAATGGAAATATGTCACTCACAACCCACAACTGTCAACGAGCAGAAAATATGAAATTATAATATTTTTCTAGTAATTATACATGCACAGAAAATTGGATGCCATTTTCTGCTCTATTTTGATGGTTTAATAAAAAGGACTGATAAGGTCCAGAGTCGGGAATAACAAATACGGAGACCAAGTCGAAACATAGCTTGAAAGTTAAACGAAATTATTCATTCTTCATATAGTATTTGTCCTGCGGTTTCCAATTTCAGTAATCAACAGGTATTTCACAGACATAATTCAGACAACTACAGTCTTAACAAACTTTGTCTAACCTCAAAGTACACATCCCTCTGTTTTAATTTTAACTAACGAGAATTGAAAACTGTTTTGCATAAGGTACAAAAAGCACACTCCAATACAAAAAGTGTACGCAAAAGTATACAAAAAAAGAATACACAAAAATTATACATAAAAGTACAATAAATAGGCCAAACAAATAATTCAGAGCAAATTTTACTAATTACAAGTTTTACTAAGCCCATTAAACGCAGCCCATTAAACGCAAACACCAGCCAACCATACGTATACCACTACATTAGAAAATTGACAATCACGCAATCAATCACTGTACGATTTTATTAAGATGTGAACGACTAAAACCTGAGACCTACACACTCAGAAAAAATAAACCCACATCTACGAAAACGTCAAAATGTGCATTAGGGTGGCAATGAAAAAACAACTTCGGATTTTTAATAAACCCCCTGCTCCTTATGGTCTAAAACGGACTTGGTGTAAATTTGAGTCGAATCGAACAACTCTAAGCCGTATCGCATTTTAGTCAAAGTTTTCGGATTTTGGCATTTTGGGTGAAAATTCGTTTACACTAGAAAATCTTCATTCCTCGGTGTATTTGAAAAAAAAATTGCACATTGATTAAGTTTAACCTGAATATAAACTGGATAAAGTTTGAAGAAAATCCGACCACTCTAAGGGTTCCAATTTTTAATTTGACAAAATTTGTAACTTTTAACAAAAATTAAAATTTGGGGTTTTCGAGTTTTTTCCACAAATTGTATCTAAATGAAAAAAATAGTTAACTTGGATTCTAACACCTTCTAGCAGAAGTCTATGTGCTTCCAATAAGCTATAACACGATATATTCATGCAAAGGTTTCTTGGTGTTAGCGTGCGGCAAAATAGGCTATCTCGAGGAATTCCAATACCTTCTATCATATACACAATAGAGTAAAGATACCTAGTGGTAACATCCGTCTCATCTGACGTTTCATTCACACTCTTCGTGGTGAGATCGGCGCGATAGAGAGATGTTCGACTTAAATTGACTTCCACCAGCTGGAGTTACAAGAGCCGTTGACTTAAATTTATCATATCGTTTTGGTGGAGAACTGTGAAATTTAAACGACTTTTTTGATATTTTCTATTTTTAGTACCCATTTGTGTTGTATTTAACACAAAAATGTTAATACACAAAACGAAATGCCGCTGTTGTTTTCTTTTTGGTTGATTTGAACTATTGTTGAACTGCGAGTGCGGATCAATAAGTCCGTGACTTTTGAACTTCCCTCGTAGTTATATGAAATCCAACACCGCTCCCATTAAGTACCACCTGTTAATAGACTACTGTCAACTTTTGAGCAAGTGTCTTCATTTACTTTGGGTTTAACAGCTGTTCAAATCAGACAATCTCGTGCATTTTTTTAAAGTGGAAAAAGTGGAATTTTTTTGGGAAAAAACCGCCAATCAAACCAAGGAAAAGCTTGATAAATACTATGGGGACTCTGCACCATCGATTTCAATGGTAACTGATTTTCATTGTGGTCGCACAAGCACAAATGACTCTAAAATTTCTGGACAGCCAATTGAGGTCAATACACCCGAAAATGTCGAAAAAATCCACGATATGGTGATGGCCGATCGAAGAGTAAAAGTGCGTAAGATTATTGATGCCATAGGCATTTCATACGACAGTGTGGTTTCAATTTTAACTGATCAGTTGCATTTGAGAAAGCTGTCCGCAAGATGGGTGCCGCGTTTGCTCTCAATTGACCATAAACGTAATCATGTGACAACTTCAAAGGATTGTTTGGAGTTGTTTAACCGCAATTCAAAGGAGTTTTTGCGGCGTTTTGTAACTGTGGATGACACATGGAACCAGCAATCTAACCAATAGGTTTCTCCGGGTGAACCGGCTCCGAAGAAGGCCAAAGTTAATTTGTCGGCCAATAAGGTGATGGCAACAGTTTTTTGGAATGCACGCGGGATAATCCACATCGATTACGTTCAAACGGGAAAAACAATAAACCGCGAATATTATGCCAACTTATTGGACCGATTTAACGAGGATTTAAAAAAAAAACGACCCCATATGGCCAAGAAAAAAGGTATTTATCATGCACACGTGTGTAGTCTCAATGGTAAAATTCCATGAATTGGGCTACGAATTGGTACCTCATCCACCATATTCTCCGGAGTTAACCCTCAGTGACTATTTCCTATTTCCAAACCTAAAGAAATGGCTCGGTGGAAAGAGATTTAGGTCCAACGATGAAATTAGTAATCAAAAAAATACCTATTTTTTTGACCTCGAAAAATACTATTTTTTGGAAGGGATACAAAAATTGGAGAAACGTTGAACTAAGTGTATTGAGCTAAAAGGAGATTATGCTGAAAAATAAATTATTGATCCGTCCTCTATGTACTATACCCGCTGAAAAATCTGTCTTTTTTGTTGTTTGGGTGGAAATATAACGTGTTTGTAGCTTGTCTCAAATATAATATACTTGCGTCCAAACACATTGCGATTGCTATTCAATATTATATGTTTGAGACACAATGACTAATAGGATATAATATATGTTTTTGTGACCCAAATGTGGCTTTGATTGTTGAAAACTTCTGAAAACAAAAATATGCCAGACAACAGAGAAACGAAAACGCAACAAATCTTCAATTCATGAAAACAATATTCCAAACATATAAAGGATGTCTCAGTAAGAATGCACTTTTTCATTTTAAAATAACAACACGTATTTTTTAAGATAGTTGTGTTTTTTTTATGGGATTGTTAAGAAGACATTTTCCGATTCAGTATGGAATAAAATATCCGTCAAATGACCCTCGCGGCTCTGATAAAAGGCCAGTACTCTTTTAATGCAATTTTCCATGACTTTTTCACAGAGATGTAGCTGTATCTCATCGACGATGCTTTGGATCTCGGACTTCAGCTCAGGAATTTCTGATTTATTCGCATAAACCGGAGATTTCAGAAAACCCCAAAGAATGAAATCGCACGGCGTTAAATCGCATGGTATTGGTGGCTAGTAGACATCAGAAATGCAGATAATTTGTTCTGGAAATCTTTGCTGCAATAGATCAATTGTTTCATGCGCGGTGTGACAGGTGACGCCGTCTTGCTGAAACCACATATCGTCCAGATCCATGCCGTCCAGTTGAGGCCACAAGCACTCCGTTATCATGTTACTGTAACGAATGGCGTTCACAGTCACTGCAATTTCGCCCAATACGCCGCCTGACCAAAATCCGCACCAGACAGTTTCTCGTTGTGGGTGCATTTGTTTCTTATGGATTGCGTGAGGATTTTTTTCAGTCCCAAATTCGAGAATTTTGTGTATTCACGAAGCCATTCAGATGGAAATGCACTTCATCGGAGAAGATTACATTTTTTGAAAACTTTGCATTGACTTCACGTTGCTCCATTACCCATTGAACAATTTCCATGGTCTGCTGGTTCGAGCTCCTGAGTAATCTGAATTTTGTACGGATGAAGGTGGAGGTCTTCTGTCAAAATTCGCTACGTAGTGCTTCGTGAAATAACAAAATCGGTAAAATAAAAAAGTGGCTATAACTCGAAAACGGTGCGTCCAATCGAAAAAATAATAAAAAATTTGTCTCCAATATGGCATCACTTTTTTAAAAAAAAATCGCAAAAAAATAAAATTTTTCATACAAAAAATCGCTAAAACGCCCTCTTGTATATATCTCGGAAACGGAGCGTCCAATCAAAAAAATAACCAATTTTTGCCACTTTTTTATTTGAGCGATTTTTTTATTTTGGCGATTTCTCGAAAAAAAAATTCTTCCATACGAATTGGACCACTTTATGAAAACCCTTTAGAAAATCACAAAAATTGTTTGTTTTTTCAATTGGACGCCCCGTTTCCGAGATATAGACATTTTTTCTAATTTTTTCATATTATCGATCAAAAATGGGAATGAGTTAACCTGGGTAACCCATTGCCCATAGTCGTGGGTAGCTACCCATTATTTTCCCCATACCCTGCGGGTAATAGGTAAACGATCGCTACTCATTCCCCACGGCAATAATAATGGGTTCCCCTGGGTAACCCAGGGTAACTCATTACCCACGTAATACGAACCCTGATTTATATTGATAAAATTAATTATAATAAATAATAAATAAATAAATGGTTTCCCATTACATCCCATGAAGGGACTGGGGAGAACTTCTCACAATCACTGAGCTGTGCGCTTTCCAGTTTTCACTCACTGATGGGGACCTACAGTTTTACACCGATTCCGAACGGTAATTTGAGAAGATTTTTCATGGCTAGATACTCGATAGTGTCGCCGTCACTATGCGAGGTGACCGCCGCCGAAAGAATTTTTTTTTGAAGGTGGTCAGAGCCGGGTTCGAACCCAGGATCTCATGTACAAGAGCCGCGCACACTAACCATTGCACCACCGACGGCCATATATAAATAGTACATATATATTGGAATCAAAGGATAATTCGTTTCTAAATATTATTATGTTTGGAAGGAGATACACATATGTTTCCACGTAAGTATATGTAGGTTTGGGGGAAACAGGCGAATGCTTCCACGTAAGTATATGGATGTTTGGGATGAAAACCCCATGTTTCCACGTAAAAGTATACATGTTTGCCAGTAAACATGATACTGTTTACATTTAAATACAAGTGAGTTTGGGACTTGCAAACATATGAATGTTTGAAGTGTGTTCCAAACATATACATGGTTCCTGCAGAATATGTTAGAGAGGCCGTTATTTTTCAACGTGTATTTATATTTGTATGTGTACATTTGTAATCCCTTCCTGTTTTGTATAATTTGTCTAATTCCCAGTTTTCTCTCTCTCTCTCTCTTTCTCTCGTTTAAAACAGAAAAGCTTTCCTCAGCATCTTCCGTCGAGTTCCTACCACCCAAAGAGATGTCACCACGCAAATTACAAGTAAATACGGTAATTAACACATTAACAATTATGAATACCTGAGGAATGGCCTAACATTACAATTGAAGGCTTCACCACGGTCATCATTAAGGTCACGGTATCCGTGACATATCGCACATAAGGCGACACACAAACAAACAAACATTCAATTTGAAGATTATCACGCAAACAATTAAGGTCATTCAATTATTATTAATTGAATTCCATGTAATTAGCATAATGATAGAGTTAGACACCGATTTCGTGAAACCATAAACACTTGTATTAACATAATCATAATGATGTGTTTAGGTATGTCCTTGTCCGAGTTGCATTGTTATTTCAAAACAATGAAGGACACAACACAATGGTATTTTTATCCGGATCTCTGTGGCCGCAACAATGCGACTGAAATATATATTTAATTTTAGGACGATCAAATGTGATTAACAATTGACAACAAATGATTGATGGGATTGGATGAATAGACCGAACATTAAATGTTGTTGTTTAAATTGTAAACTACAAAAATATTTTATATCTACCTAAATACACTTGTATTTTAATCAAAATGTAATTACTTGCTGGATCTGGCGGTAGACCTCTTGATTGGTACATCTGCCATTAAACATGGAACGCAGATAGCAGGATAATTATAGAAGTTTTAACCAAAGACAAAAAGGTTTTATACATACAGTGCTGTGCAAAATAATAGACTGTTATAGTGACAGAATTAAAATAATGACATTTTTCTAAAATAATTTAAATATAATGCAATTTGCCATAAATGTAATATGCAGATACACATCTTGGAGTAATGTGGAGATCGTTAGCGAAAATAAACAGAAGCAAATTGAAAATGTATAGTTAGATAGACGATCAAGCAAAACAAGCGGAGAACCATACCATATGGCACCGAAGGATTTCCCATCAATTAGTCTATCTTAATTTCTCTTGAAAACATTGGAGAGAGTATTCAATACCTATCTAAGGACCAATATCGATCATAGGTTACTGTCTACTCAACAGCACAAAGGGGTAGGTCTACCGAAACCACTCTGCATAACTTAGCCAGCTATTTAGAAGATTCTCTCGCTGTTAACGAATATACACGCTGAAAAATCTATCCGTTTCGTTGATTGTATGCAAATATAACGTGTTTGTAGCTTGTCGCAAATATAGTATAATTGTGTTCAAACACATTGTGTTTGCTATGAAATACTACATGTTGGAGACACAATGATTAATAGGTTATAACAGTACGCAGGGGTAGGTCTACCGAAACCACTCTGCATAACCTGGCCAGCTGTTTAGAAGGTTATATTGCTGTTAAAGAATATACAAGCTGAAAAATCTATCCTTTTCGTCGTATGGATGCAAATATAACGTGTTTGTAGCTTATCGCAAATATAGTATACTTGTGTCCAAACACATTGTATTTGCTATGCATATGTTTTTGTCACCCAACTGTGGCTTTAATTGTTGAAAACTGTTGAACACAAAGTAGTGACAGGCAACAAAGAAACAAAAAAGCAGTATATCATCAATTCATGGAAACCATGCTTACAAACATATAAAGGGTTTTTCAACAGAGACACTACAAAAGTAAATCGATAGGGACACCAAACGACGCCATATTTTTCCCCGCTCTTTTGACATTTCTCTTCAGTAAGGTTTGCCATTTCATCATGGAAAGATATACGAGCCAACAACGAGTCGAAATTATTAAAATTTACTACCGAAATTTGGAGTCAGTGGCCTCAACTTTAAGAGCGCTACGTCCACTTTATGGTCGTCGTAATCGTCCTACCAGATCAACAATTGAGCGTCTAGTGGAAAAATTTGAATCCACAGGCACAGTACAAAATGTTCACACAGTACAAATGTTCAGTGGGACGAAGAAGTGCCCGTAGTGTCGAGAATATTGCTGCCGCTGAGGCTTCAGTTCAAGAAAGCCCAAATGTGCCTCTCACACGTCGTTCTTAAGCGTTGGGCATCTCTGTGACGTCGTTGTGGCGAATTTTGCGAAAAGATCTTGGCCTACATCCTTACAAGATCAAATTGACGCAAGAACTGAAGCCGCTTGACCACCATAAGCGTCGTATGTTCGTGAATTGGGCTCAGCAACAACTTGAAAATGATTCACATTTTCATCGGAAAATCATCTTCAGCGATGAGGCTCATTTCTGGCTGAATGGATTCGTCAATAAGCAAAATATGCATCATTGGTCAGACAGCAATCCACACGTAATCCATGAGTCATCATTGCATCCCGAAAAAATTAGGGTTTGATGCGGTTTATGGGCCGGCGGCGTCATTGGGGCGTACTTCTTCCGTGATGATCAAGACCGTCACATTACAGTGAATGCGAATCGCTACCGTTCAATGATAACCCCCAATTTTTTGGCCCCAATTGGATAATATGGCCTTGGAAGACATGTGGTTCCAACAGGACGGCGCCACAAGCCACACAGCGAATGCCACAATCAATTTATTGAAAACCAAGTTTGGTGAACGTGTTATCTCACGAAATGGCCCAGTCGATTGGCCGCCTCGGTCGTGCGATTTGACGCCGTTAGATTATATCCTGTGGGGCTAAGTTAAGTCTATGGTCTATGCCAACAAGCCAGCGACGATTGATGAACTTCGTACGAATATCGAACGTGAAATTGCAGCAGTATCGGCCGATTTATGCTTGAAAACCGTCGAAAATTTGGTTCAGCGTCTGGACTTCTGCCAGCGTGCCCGTGGTGGCCATGCAAAAGAAATCGAGTTCCATACATAATGGCATCGAACGTACTTTCTCAGGAATAACGAATTTCATTGGTCTCTAAAACCGGTTTTGTTCTATTTAAAAAAAAACTTTTGTAGGGCTCTTATTGAAAAACCCGTTACATGGTTCATGCAAAAGTTTGGTGGGGCGAATTTTTTTCAGTGTGTACCATGTAGCTTTCCTAGACATAGAGTGATCATTTAATAAAGTAAATCCAGTCGCAATAACTGCGGCAATCATGGCTCTACAATATCAGATTGTTTATCCACAACCTTCTTACAAAGAAGCGCATTTTGGGTAGCTTAGAGTCAACTGACCTCTATAGAGTTGTCAGCAGAGGAATGCCTCAAGGGGGAGTTTTATTGCCTCTGCTACGGAATTTATTCATGGACAGAATTCTGCTTCTCTGGAGAAGATGGGTGTTAAGGCTATTGCCTACGCAGATGACGTAGCAATAGTGGTTAGAGGGGAGTTTCCAAAAACTATTACGCACATCCAGCATGAGGTCATTCATACCACCGGAAGATGGGCTTCGGGTAATGGTCTTGGGTGAAACCCAACCAAGACGGAACTGGGTCTTTGCAGCAGGAGGCATGTCTCCTTAGGAGGTGTTGAAATTCCCTTCTCTGAAAGCGAAAAATACTTAGGTATGGGTAATTCCAAAATATTTCGCCACAGTCCAGGACCCAACCTCTATTGCCTTGTATGAAATTTCGACAGAATTTACTCCTCGTCCATACGAATTCTATGACACCAGAATTGAGTCAAAATTCAAAGTAGTTTTTGTTTTATGGTTTTGAAAAAAGTTTCAATAAAAACTTCAATAACTCAGTCAATTAATACCGGATTTTTAAAAACAAAGTTGCGTTTTACTCCTTAGGAAACGTCCCTTTTGAATAAATTCAAGAGTATTTTGGTTTCTTTATAAAATAGTATGTGAAATCGTCGCCGAAGTTGAAAAATGGCGAAAAAAATTCAAAAATATATGTTTGCTGGACAAATACACACAAACTTCTCCTATATTCTTGAAGAACGTATATATCGCGTATATATCGAAAGGCTTAGGTTTCTTCTTTTTTAAATCGGGTGAGAAAATGAAAATCGGTTGATAATCAACTAACTTACAGGCGTATAAGTGCGCAAACGTACGCAAAACCGGGTTTTTAACCGGTTTTCAAGACTTTGGGGTGCTTGGGAAATTTCACAAGCAGATTCTTGTTTCACTCGACAATACCTACAAGAAAAATACTATCACTTCCCAGGTATTTCTACCTTAGTATTTTTTGTAACTGTGTTGTACGTAGTCCCCACTACTTGAAAAATCGAAACTAAAACAGCAAAACTCGAGCAGTCTTTACCACATCTTATGTATCTATTAATCCCATAGAGATCCCATTATGAAATTCTGCTATGATGTAGACAAAAAGATGGACTTACTTTTTGGTGGGGAAATCAAAAATGAAAGATACGTTATGCCAGGATATTCAAGGATAAAGGATACTTTGGAGTTTTCAATATTATCGAACCACAACGACATGGCTATTATTAAAGCGGTTATTGCAGGCTTTAAAATGATATCAAACCTTTTGAAATCCATTAACGCATTCCAAAGTTATGCCATTTTTAAGTCAGGTCCTTTTTTCAGAAAGTGCCATACAATACCTATTTCAACGAACCATAAAACAAAAACTACTTTGAATTTTGACTCAATTCTGGTGTCATAGAATTCGTATGGATGAGGAGAAACTTCCGTCCAAATTGTGTACCAGTCAAAAGTGGTCGGGTTGGAAAATACTAATTTTTTTGTAGATTTTTTTCTTGGAATTACCCGTATATAACTCGACATTAAGTTCAACTGAAAACATAATCTTCTGGAATGAGCAACAAAGGATATGATAGCGCTATATATAGCTGTAAAAGGGCAATGAGAAAATGCCGTGGTCTGAACGCGCATGTACTTCATTGGATGACATTCACAGCTGTGAAACCATAGTTATCAATATCGATAGTTCTCATGCAGCAAAAAAAAACACCCTTTATATGTTTTTAAGACGCAAATGTAGCTTTGTTTTTTTGAAAACTGCTGAAAACCAAAAACACGCGACAGACAACAATGACAAAAAAGCTGCAGATCATCCATTCATGAAAACAATGCTTGCAATCATACACATGTTTCCTGCAGTATGTTGCTGGGGCCGTTTTCAGAGAGTATGGATCCAAAGATTAAGTTTAATTTTGCCAGATTTAGGAAACCCTATGTACTGATAAAAGGGACATATTTCAAGTACTTATTTACATACATTTAGTACAGCTATTCCCTCTAATATGTACACGTAGAAAAAATCGACCCCTGTAACATTGTACTGGGACAATGTATGTGATTGAAAAATCCACGTACAAGCATTGTTTTCATGAATTGAGAATCTGCTATTTTTTGTTTCTTCGTTGTATGTCACGTTTATGTTTCCAGCAGTTTTCAACAAACAAATCACAAAACATATATATATTATACCCTATTAATCATTGAGTATCGAACATGTAGTATAGAGTAGCAAACACAATGTGTTTGGACACAAGTATACTATATTCGCGAGATGCTACGTTACAGTTGCATCCAAACAACAACAAAATACATATTTTTTAGTGTGTAGGTTAGTGATATGAATGTCTATTTTTGTTTTTTAAAGAATTGAAAATACATGGTCGTAGATTATGACAAATGATGCAAAAATAATTATTCGTGGCTCATTTGATGACAAAAATCTTCCACGTAAAAGTTTTCGGAGTTTGGAATTGGAGTAATTTTTTTCAATATTCTAGGATATTTTCAATGTTTATTTAATTTCCATATTTTTCTTAGAAATGATTAAGCTCAATCAAATTATTAAATAGTGAAAGTATTAAACGATTCCACTACTTATAACTGTAAGAATTCCAAATCTGAGTTTGAAAAAAGTAAGTTTTGAAAAAAGTAAAGTTTGTTGTTTCTCGGTGTTTTTTTACAAGAAAAAATTCATTTAGAAGAATAGAGAACATTCCTAATTACACCAGTCTTTTAGCTGAAGTATTTACGCTTCCCAGGAGTTATAACATGCCAATTTTCCTAACTTGAAGTCCATTAGGGATTAAATTTAGTTCTCTTTCTTGAGAACAGTTTGGTCGAGTAATATTCGTATTATGGTTGAAATACACTCCGTTTCACTTATTTAAAGGCACTGAAAATTCCATATTCAGCAGCCTGTATCTTTTGCAATTTGTAACCGATTGCAGAATTTTAAAATGGAAATGGAAAATCATAACAATAGTGGTTTCTTACCTAAGAACTTTTTTGAGCAATTTATAAAATAAAAGTCCAAAAATGTGCTATTTTTTTTTTTGGTTCACTTGAATAAATTCACTTATTCACTTGAATAACTTCCACTGTGGTAAGTTAGTGCTCGAATTCCATTGTGTGTAACCTCATAAATCATTGGAGATAAGCAGCCCGAAAAAAATATACCGATCGTTTCAGAATCACTTTTAGAATCGAGTTAACCTTGACTGTCTGTCCGTATTGAAATTGTCTTGAATGGATCCATGTGTTGCCATAGCCCCATATAAATATATCGTCAAATCTTGTCTGTCCGTATTGAAATTGTCTTGAATGGATCCATGTGTTGCCATAGCCCCATATAAATATATCGTCAAATCTTGTCTGCGTTGTGTTCACACTTTTTTCAAATTTTCTACTAGGAATATACACTCCGTTTCACTTGCTTAAAGGCACTAAAAATTAGATTTCCTATATCTTATCCCCGTTCAACGAGCGCCGTTTCTCGAAATATGTTAATTTTCAAAGCTCTAAGACTCGTATTTAAAATAGCAAACACACAAACCAATTTAGTTGACAGCTGTGTTTTAGAAACAACAGAAAAACGGAGACGGGGCCCGTCAATCTCATGGCAAGCGTTTTTTTTTTTTGTGAAACAACGAGATGTATGCAATGTTTTTTTTTATGAAAACCTGCATAGGAAAGAAATTGTCGTGAACATCGATGGTTATGGCAAAGTATTTGTTGTTGATGTTTTCGCACAAGTAGGAATGTTGAGACAATTCTCACTAAGTTGAGATTTGTTTGTCACTCAGCCTTATTACGAATGTCATTCTCGTATTTCGACTTCGACAGTTTTGTAAAAGATTAAAGACAAAGTTGCCGTGTTATCTTTAATCTTTTCCAAAACTGTCGTAGTCGAAATACGACAACGACTCTCGTAATAAGGCTGACTATAATGTGAGATGATATACCTAAATACTTGAAGATAAGGGAGCTGATGATATGCCTTGGTGGGCATTGTACTACGAGGGCGGATCAATAAGTCCGTGCCTTTTCGAACTTCCCTCGTAGTTATATGAAATGCAAAACTGCTCCCATCAAGTACCACCTGTTAATACACTACTGTCAAATGTTGAACAAGTTCCGTTATTTACTTTGCGTTTAACAGCTGTTCAAAACATACAACCTCGTGCAGTTTCTTAAAAATGGAAAAAAGTGATTTTCGGGTGCAATTAATCATTATTTTTTGCGAAAAACAACCGTCAATCAAACCAAGGAAAAGCTTGAGAAATACTATGGGGACTCTGCACCACCGATTTCAATGGTAAAAAAGTGGTTAAATGACTTTCGTTGTGGTCGCACAAGTTCCAATGACGCTGAACGTTCTGGACAGCCAATTGAGGTCAATACACCCGAAAATATCGAAAAAATCCACGATATGGTTTTGGCCGATCAAAGAGTAAAAGTGCGTGAGATTTTTGATGCCATAGGCATTTCATATGGCAGTGTGGTTTCGAGTTTCGATTTTGTCTGCAAGATGGGTGCCGCGTTTGCTCTCTATTGACCATAAACGTAATCGTGTGGCAACTTCAAAGGATTGTTTGGAGTTCCATGAATTGGGCTACGATTTGTCATATTCTCCGGATTTAGCCCCCAGTGACTATTTCCTAATTCCAAACCTAAAGAAATGGCTCGGTGGTAAGAGATTTAGCTCCAACGATGAAATTGTTGATCAAACAAATGCCTATTTTATGGACCTCGAAAAATCCTATCTTTTGGAAGGGATACAAAAATTGGAGAAACGTTGGACTAAGTGTATTGAGCTAAAAAGAGATTATGTTGAAAAATAATTTTTAATAATTAATAATTTCATTCAAAAAGTCACAGACTTATTGATCCGCCCTCGTAGCTTTATTCATAATAATCAATTTCAAATATATATTTTTTTAAATATTTTCTATTAAAATGCAATTTTTCATAATAAAATTAATTTTAGTACTTATTGATCTTGAAGCCCCGTATTCAGTTCTTTCGAAATCATGCACATCCTAAGCGCCACAATTTTCAAACAAACAGTCTGCTGAGAATTTCTGTGCTGTGCATTTTAACCAATCAGAATGTTAGGAACTATTATTATGTTTTCTATGCTTTAGGTAAAGATGTGAATGGAAAACAATTCAGCTTTAAAATATTTGCATTTCATTGTAAAATGCCGGCTAGGACAAGTCATACTGGTTTCTTTTCGTGTGAAAGGTAAATTGTAAAAGGCGAAACTCTAAAACAATACAAAGGATTTTAAAGATATTTATTTTGAAGATCGTACTGAGAAAAATCAAACCGCAAACAACATATTGTTACGAATATGTAAAAGCTTTTGCTTGCTCTTAATGACTCTACTAACATTATGTAAATAACAGGCGGTTAGTGCTGCGCCTGAAAGTATGCGTTGTAACAACGTACCAGCTCGCTAAACCAGTAGCATGAATTCGCCTTAGTTAAGATAATTATCCGCCATTCGAGATGATTATACAAAGATAAGTAACAACAACAACGACTAGAAGGTTCTTGAATTCGCTAGACACAACGTCATTTGAGTATGGTGAGTTGGTATAAATAGCGGAGGTCTTTGGAATGGAGAGTGATTAAACCCCGTAAAGTAAGCAACGCGATTTGATAGCAAAATATAAGACTTGTTAAAGTGTTATAAATAAAGTAAACTGTTGTACTATATAAGTAAGATAAAAGGAAGTTAAACCGTTGTAATTATCGTAATTTAAAACGAACCTTGTTTTATTATTGGGAATAAAACAACGCAAAAAGGACGAATAAGGAAAATCGTAACAATATAGTAAAATAAAACAGCCCACTTTTGGACATAATACATCTTAATCTTATACGTTTGTACGACTTGATGAAATGCATATGTTTTACCTTGGAATCATTAAATATTTGATTCTAAAATTGTTTCTGAAGCACACAGACTCGTATATTTTACAAGAAAATTTAATGTTTTAAATATTTCTGAAGATATACAAGTGTAGAAAATTCAAAGAAAATCATTCGACCTTATGGACTTATGAAACTGGAACGCAACAGAGGTTTAAATTTGTCTTGCTTTATGATGGAGGTTTTGTTCTAAGAGAATTCTTGGAAGATGAAATGTATAAACATTGTTTGATTTTGTGTACATGGTCCATTATATTAAGGACCATTAACACAAGGTCTGGTTAGAGATAACTAACAGTTTTACTTTTTAAATTCCATACAAACCGACATTTGCAACTTTTCGTTAACCTCTCGTTCCTCAATATGTAGGAACTGTCGGATAGGTAAGAGCTCATTAATCTTGAATTTATTTTAAAATCATTTGTGCAACTAATGCCTCACGTCTGATGTCCTTGTTCGCAAATAATGAACATCCGTAATCTTATACACATAACAGATGTTGTCATTACCATTGGAGTGCCAATATCTAAGTTTGATTTTGAAAATAACCTGGTTATATAAATCCTATTAGAAATCCTCCCATTGCCTAAATTCAAAGCAACATCATTTCATGTATATCCGCTCTGTAGAAATACAAAATATTATTTAGGTACAGTGGTAGGAATATTGAAATCGAGAGATTTTGTTTATTTTTCCAATATTAATGGATTTTAAATTAGTCCACCTCATTCGAATAACGTATTACTCAGTGCTATCCTGAACATGGCCGAATCGACAGCCGCTACATCCCTGGTGAGAATCAGAGATTGTGGCGTTTTGATATCGGGGCATTCCGGACACGCTGAATTGCTACACCGGATCAACTCTATTCCCGTAATAAGGGACTACTGTATCCCCTACCTTCTACCGGCGACAAATCTAAGGACTTCTATTCCGAACAGGAATACCTGGGAAAAGTCACTGGAAGGGGATACCAGTAGGATCAGATTTTTCACGGATGAATCAAAGTTGGACGAGCAAGTATGCTATGGAGTCCATTCACCGGACCTAAATATAAATATCTCCTTCAAGCTGCCTGATCACTGTAGTGTATTTCAGGCGGAAATTACCGCCATACTGGAGGTTGCTGAACTACTGAAAACTAGTGTCACAACCCTCCGGAGAATATGTATCTACACAGACAGCCAGGCTGCCATAAAATCGCTGGAAGCCATGTATGCTACGTCCCTGACGGCGAAAGAATGCCACTCATCACTTCGAGTGATGGCAGAGTATTTTGACATCAGGCTCATCTGGGTACCGGGACACAGCGACATTCCCGGCAATTGCGTAGCGGATGAGTTGCCTAGACAGGCCACTACGGCACAGGTTCTTCCGGCAAAAGAAGGTGTTAGTATGCCAATCTCTACCTGCCGTTTGCAGATCAGGCAGTGGGCCGATAATATGTTCAAGGACAAGTGGAGACTTACTTTAACTTGCAAACAAGCCAGGGTCCCCTGGCCACAGGCGGACAGGAAGAGGACTAGGCAACTACTTAACTTGCCGAGAGGCAGGTTATCCACAATGATAGGAACACTTACGGGGCATTGTCTTGTAGGAAAACACGCCCTAAGATTGGGCCATAGAAACTCCATTCTGTGTAGATGCTGAATGGAAGAGGACGAGGAAACGACGAAACACCTTCTCTTGGATTGCTCTGCTCTGACAGGACTGAGAAGTAGGATATTCGGAACACATTTAGTTAGCACCGTAGCCCTACAGGATATTCCTGTAGGTCTTATAGGCAAATTTATTGAAAGGGAAAATTGGCTGGACGACTAGTCAATAGTTGCTATGGAGGAAACTGCAGGTATCACAATGGGCTTCTTTAGCCTAAGTGTGCTAGACAGCGTGTTGTCTTGCAGCCTTTTCAACCAAACAACCAACCAACCAGGGGTAGAAGCTGCATTAAATGAGGCCTTTATTACAAATGATGTCGTACGTCGGCGACATCTATAGGGCAAATGTAGTACTCGTCCAGACCTATACAACGATGCACTACTGTACTCGCATGTTACGATTGAGCAACAAATAAAAAACTACAATAAAAAACGATTTTGGCTGTTTTTCACAGGCTCGGAGAGGACAACAAATTTTTGTTTTTAAATTGTCTCGAGTTGATCTTTAATATTTGCCCCCGACTTTGGGAAATTTTTTTCGTGAACCGGTCTAATGTAGATATTTAAAAAAGAAAACACTGGTGAAAAATGGTCACCTTAGAAGTACATACACCCTTTACAACTATCGTCAACTTTACGGAACTATTGTTTTTGTTTTTGATTTAATTACAGTTTATTTATATAGCAAATGGAATCAAAATATTTTCGTTTCAAAAAAAATAAATAAATTTGCAAATTTTGTTTATCAAACAGTTTTCAGCATCTTCGTGTCAAAACTTTGATATTTCTTCAGCAAAACAAAACTTGTTCAAACACAAAAAATTGTTTGAAGGATGCAATTTGTTTTTTGGGCCTGATTTCCCCCTTTATTCACTAAAAGTTAATTGCAAACAAAGAATCTGTTGAATTTCTGAAAACAAAAAATATGTTGTGTACTCTTGCATCAGAGAACAGTTCTCAAGAACATCCTAAGGGGAGAGAAGCTCATGCAAATTTGAACAAACAATTGTTGCCAAACCATTCTCCTTGCAAAATTACAAGTGTGTTTTCCTTTATGTAACTAGGAAATTATCTCGTATATTCAATGAAAGAGCACAAATACAATATATTTTGCATTGAGGACGTTGTTCATGTTGTTGTTGGGTAGCAACGAAAACTTCGCTCAAGTGGCATACAAGGATATCAAGGACATTGTCGAAATGTTAATTGGTTAAAAATTTTGATTTATGGATATCAAACCAAACAGAAGGTATGGAGTAACGGAATAAAGCCTCAGGATCAAGCAGCTGAATGTCTTAAATGAATCCGATTAAAAACTTGCAGTAAAATTGTATTATATTTTACAAGAGCATATTAATCACATGGAAAATACTGTAAATGACCATATTAATATTTTATTTTGATAAACATGCTCTAAATTTGTGGCTTAGCTAACGTTTACATCAGCAATATATCAAAATAACATTAGAATGTCAAACAACAGCTTGTGATGTACATTGACAATGATTGTGTAACAGTTTGAATTTCAATGTATACCTTACACCTAAAAATATGCCACATATCAACTCAACACGAATATTTGATGATAGTGCCTAGCACTCTAAGGAGTAATCGTGAACAGATGGCGCAACCATACAATTTTACCACTAACAATTAAGACGCTGACGAATTTTCTTTAGAACAGATGGCGCTACTACGAAATGGTTCCGAAAACTCGCCAGCTACAACTGATATAAATAACCGATTGAAGCAAGTCTTGGAGTAGTCTGATTTCAAACGCGTAAAAGTATACATAGTCGAGTAATAGTGAATGGGTGAAAAATAACCTTGTTTTATTAACGGGAAATAAAACCGGAGTGCATTTGAAAAAAAAAATGCAAATTGGTTTAGTTTAACCTTAAGCTAATCTCTGCTGCAGCAACAGTTTCGAGTACGTTGTGTTTTGAATTAGTAAAAATGGCTACTTAGTCAAACGAAGAATTAGCAGACATTCATTACATGCATGGATTCTGCGATGATAATGCAAGAGCTGCTGCGCGTGAATATGCATTACGTTTTCCTAATCGACGGCCACCAAACCGAACAGCATTCCGTGAGACGCACCGCCGATTTCGTGAAGGTACGTTGTTTACACAAATGGAGCGTCTCGGAAATGAACAACACGACGTTGCAGTTGAAGAGTTAATTTTGGATGCGATGGACGAGAACCCAACGACAAGCACAAGACGAATCGCGGTCCAAGTTGGTGTGACACAATCAAAAGTATGGAGCGTCCTTCACAAAGAAAAAAAAATATACATTCCATTTCACACCAGTTCTAGAACTCTTGGCGGCCGATTTGCCACTACGCGTCAACTTTTGCCGTGAGATGTTGCAACGTGATGTACACTCATTTATGTTTTTACGTTCGATAGTGTGGACCGACGAAGCGCAATTCCCGAGAGACGGCATAACTAATTTCCATAATTTGCACGAATGGGCCCATGACAATCCCCACAACAAGAAAGAAATAGCATTTCAACACCGATTTGCCGTCAACGTTTGGGCTGGCATCATCGACAACACCTTGATTGGGCCAAAAGTACTTCCGCCCACGTTAAATTATTTGACTTTTTTGCAAGAGGTCATGCCAGAAATCCTAGAGGAAGCACCTCTTGCGGTACGAAATCATGTTTTCTACTAACAAGATGGTGCTCCAGCGCATTACGAGCTTATTGTGCGGGATTGGCTTAACACCAATTTCCCTCGACGTTAGATTGGACGAGCTGGACCAATCGTCTGGCCGCCACGATCTCCAGATCTCACATCACTTGATTTCTTTTTGTGGGGCTACATGAAAGATTGTGTGTATTCTGTGCATATCCACAATCGTGAGCAGTTACTTGGACGCATTGAGGAAGCTGCGGTGAAAGCTCGTGTAAAGATGAGTGAACTAAACGTGGCGGATGTGGTTCGCAAACGGCTGCAATTTTGTTTTTATTAGAAAATGGGAACCACATTGAAAACTTCGTTTAACATCAAATGTTTTTTTTCCTTATGTGTTTGATTCTTCAGCCAAAAATTTCAATAAAATAAAATCTTAAACGTGATAAATTACAAAAACAAATAAATGTGTGCTATTATTTCGCTTCCAAAAACAAAAACAAACATTTTTCAGCATTTCAGTAAAATGGTCATAACTCTGGAACGGTAAGACCTCTGGGCTTCGTTTAGGTCATTTTGGAAAGGTAAGAGGTATGGCTATCTTTCAACATAAGTTACCTGCCATATGGCTGAGCAAATTGAGGTTATGTGAATTTTTTTTCCATTTTTTCCCCGAAAGCTCTGTATCTCGGCGATTTGACTTTTTTCAACTCGATTCTGAAAGGCCTCTTAAAGAAATGAGACAAGGAATACGCTGGAAAAATTTGTACGGAACTTCCTGAATCACCCTGCATATATAACTATAAATGAAAATATATAAAAAATTGCTTTTTAGGGGGAGATACTACATCACCAAATATGGAGTATGAATTTGTAAAGGTATTGCTGTCGTCAGATGATAATTTGAAAATGAGCTATAAACAAAATTCGGAAAAAATAAAAGTGGAAAATATAATCTGGCGAGATGATATGAAATTTCTTGCAGAGCTATGCATGGCCTTTAAATATTTTCTAAAAGGAAAACAATTTCCATTTATTAACTTTTAAAAAAATCCGCCTTTGAGTAATGCTACATGGAATTCGAGAGCGATAATGGCATTCTTAGCATATATATTGATCGACCATTATAGATCACAACTACATGACAAATGTGTATTCATATCTGGACCGTGGTCGGATGTTTGGTTTTCGAATCATAACTTTGATTCAAACCATTTTGGTATTAAAGGGTTTTTCAACAGAGACGCTACAAAAGTAAATCGATAGGGACACCAAACGACGCCATATTTTTTCCCGCTCTATTGACATTTCTCTTCAGTAAGGTTTTGCCATTTCATCATGGAAAGATATACGAGCCACCAACGAGTCGAAATTATTAAAATTTACTACCGAAATGTGGAGTCAGTGGCCTCAACTTTAAGAGCGCTACGTCCAATTTATGGTCGTCATAATCGTCCTACCAGATCAACAATTGAGCGTCTAGTGGAAAAATTTGAATCCACAGGCACAGTACAAAATGTTCCCGTGCCAGTGAGACAAAGAAGTGCCCGTAGTGTCGAGAATATTGCTGCCGCTGAGGCTTCAGTTCAATAAAGCCCAAATGTGTCTCTCACACGTCGTTCTCAAGCGTTGGGCATCTCTGTGACGTCGTTGTGGCGAATTTTGCGAAAAGATCTTGGCCTACATCCTTAGAAGATCAAATTGACGCAAGAACTGAAGCCGCTTGACCACCATAAGCGTCGTATGTTCGTGAATTGGGCTGAGCAACAACTTGAAAATGATTCGGATTTTCATCGGAAAATCATCTTCAGCGATGAGGCTCATTTCTGGCTGAATGGCTTCGTCAATAAGCAAAATATGCGTTATTGGTCAGACAGCAATCCACACGTAATCCATGAGTCATCATTGCATCCCGAAAAAATTACGATTTGGTGCGGTTTATGGGCCGGCGGCGTCATTGGGCCGTACTTCTTCCGTGATGATCAAGACCGGCACATTACTGTGAATGCGAACCGCTACCGTTCAATGATAACCGAATATTTTTGGCCACAATTGGATAATATGAACTTGGAGGACATGTGGTTCCAACAGGACGACGCCACAAGCCAGACAGCCACTATATATTGGAAACCAAGTTTGGTGAACGTGTTATCTCACGAAATGGCCCAGTCGATTGGCCGCCTCGGTCGTGCGATTTGACGCCGTTAGATTATTTCCTGTGGGGCTACGTCAAGTCTATGCCAACAAGCCAGCGACGATTGATGAACTTCGTACGAATATCGAACGTGAAATTGCAGCAGTATCGGCCGATTTATGCTTGAAAACCGTCGAAAATTGGGTTCAGCGTCTGGGCTTCTGCAACCGTGCCCGTGGTGGCCATGCAAAAGAAATCGAGTTCCATACATAATGGCATCGAACGTACTTTCACAGGAATAAAGAATTTCATTGGTATCTAAAACCGGTTTTGTTTTATTTAAAAAAACTTTTGTAGCGCTCTTATTGAAAAACCCGATATATATGTATGTGTAGAGTTTAACAACTGAAACGAATGAACGAAAATAAAATGTCTGTTGTTGCTGCTTACAACAACACATCTGCTGCTACCATGTGTTTTTTGGCACTGGACACAAACGTGTTGCCGTATCGCATTTGTTTCACCCATTACAGCAAATGTTGCCACATTGCGTAGTATTAAGTGTGGATCGTTTTAGTTGGAAAATCGTAAGTGGCGTTAGTTTAAGGGAATAAAAAAACCGCCTTATTAACTTGTAAAGCTTGAAGAGAGTCTGGTCTATTGCTTAAAACCAACGACTTCAAATAACCCCACCAGAAATAGTCTAATGGTGATAAATCACAATTTCTTGGAGGCCATTCAAGTCACAATGTCTTAAAATATTCGAATGTCCAAACTTTTCTTGCAATAATTCGGTTGTTGCAGGTGCTGTGTGGCACGTAGCCCTGTATTGTTGGAATCAGATGTTGTCAAGATCAACATCTTCCAATTTCGGCCATAAAAAGTTGGTTATCATCGATCTATGCCGCTTTCCATTGACACTAACGGTGTTACCAGCTTCATTTCGAAAGAAGTACGGACCGATGATTCCACCAGACCAAAAACCACACCAAACTGTCAATTTAGCTGAATGTAATTGTTGTTCATGAATAATTGGTCGATTTTCTTCGCACCACAATACAGAAATTTGTTTATTTACCGCACCACTCAGATGAAAGTGAGCCTCGTCGGAGATGATGATTTTCTTAAAAAAATCGTTATCGTTTTCAAGTTGTTCCACGACAAAATCAGCAAATTCATGACGTTTACGGTAGTTCAATGGCTTCAGTTCTTGAGTGATAACAATTTTATATAGATGCAAGCCCAAATCCTATCTCAAACTCCGCCAGGTTGTGGTTTGAGATAGTCCCAATTGTAGACAACGTCTTGAAAACGATAAATTGCTGTCTTCAGCAACACTTGCCTGAACGGCAGCAACAGTTTCATTATTTCGAGCGGTTCTTTATCTTATTGACACTTGAACATTATATAAAGAAACTGAACGCTCGCAATTTGCAAACAATTCGACGAATAGCGAGCACAGGTGAACGATTATTACGACCATAAAATGGCAAAAACGCACGAAAAGGTGCAATTGGACGACGATTATTTTGATAAAAAAAAATTGCATAATTTGTAAACGTTGTTACGGCGTATATCTCTCCATGATGAAATTGTAAACATTACTGAATACTATAAAAAATATTGGCAGATCATGACATACTACAAATGGCCTAAACGTCACTTAGAAATCATATCACTCAAATTGGAAAACCCTTTATATGATTCTATCTGAAGTTATTTCTTAGACGAATATTTTTCTATTTCTTATGAGTTACACAGATCAGGAGTTTTTTCCGCAATTATAAAAAATGTAAACAGTCGGCATCAGGATTTGAACTCACGTTGACGGACTATCGTTCCGAAGTTTGTGACTCTTCTCATCAGCGACAAAAAAAAAACGATTTGAATGACCATTCAAATATCAACTCATTTTATTTTCGTGATATGCTCAAACCCTTATGTTCGAATTCAAAAGTGTGTGAATCAGAATCCAGAAAAGATCAAAGATTTTTTGATTTGAGTAATCTGCGTGACCAAATTCCAATACTGATCCCAGCTAGCTGGTTGAAATAAGCTGTGTCATAAAATTGTGTACCATTACTAGACGCTGAAAAATCTGTATGTTTTTGTTATTTGGATGCAAATATAACGTGTTTGTAGCTTGCCGAAAATATAGTATACTTGTGTCCAAACACATTGTGTTTGCTATCAAATATTACAAGTTTGGGATACAATGATTAATAAGTTCTAATATAAGATTCGTTGACCCAAATGTTGATTTGTTTGTAGAAAACTGCTCAAAACAAAAACGTGGCAGACAACATACAAAAAAAAGCAGCAGATCTTCAATTCAAGAAAACAATGCTTGCAATCATATTTCTGCAATATGTTGCTGGGACCGTTTTTTCAGCGTCTACGTCTTCTGTTCTATACGACGTAGGGAAACAAATTGTTTGTTTTTAGTTTACATATTTTCTTTAAATTGTCATATCTATTAAACAACATATACTAATTTTTTGCTTTGTTTTTGTGTAGAAGTTGTACTCAGTCAAATTTTTAAATTTCAAGTGGTTGATATATCTGCCCTGCTTACTAAGAAAGACTCAACTCCAAAATATTAAAAAAAAATATTTTTTTTAGTGCGTAGAGAAACAATATTCTTTTAGTGCTCAACTTAGCAACATTTTGCACTTTCCATTATTTGTTGGAAATAGCGGCAAAACTACATAAATGTTATTAATTTCATTATAACAAACAACGGGTTTCTGATTACAAAAAGAAGCTCCAAGCAGAATTCAGAAATCTGCTTCTCCTGAAAAATTTAGGAAAGGGGACTTGAGTCCTTCTTGATAAGCACGGCAGATATGCTGTGATCCACTGTACATATACACATTAAGCAACATTAACACAATGTCTGGTTAGAGATAACTAACAGTTATACTTTTTAAATTCCATACAAACTGACATTTAAAACTTTTCATTAACCTCAACTGTAGGATGTGTAAGAACTGTCGGATAGGTAAGAGCTCATCAATCTTGAATCTTTTTTAAAATCATTTGTGCAACTAATGCCGCACGTCAGTTACCCTTGTTCGCAAATAATGAACATCCATAATCTTATACACATAACAGATGATGTCATTAACATTGAAGTGCCAACATCTAAGTGTGATTTTGAAAATAGCCCGGTTATATAAATCCTCTTATAAATCCTCCTATTGCCTAAATTCAAATCAACATCATTTCATGTATATTCGGTCTGTAGAAATACAAAATATTATCTAGGCACAGTGGTACGATAGGTACATCGAAATCGAGAGGTTTTGTTTCTTTTCCCAATAGTAATGGTTTTAAAATTAGTCCAGCTCATTCCAATAACGCATTTTTACTTAACAATGGAACTATTATGACCATAGACTAATACTTATAGTAGGCCTAATATTTCTCTCATCAAATTTATGATATTTGGACTGTGATAGTTATATTCGATGTTCAAAAGAATTGCTTTACTAATACCAGATAGAGGCAATGGTTCAAAATAACGAACAAAATAACAACAATGGCATTTCGTTTTGTGTGTTAAAATTATTGTGTTAAATACAACACAAAAATGTATGCTAACAATAACAGTCAATAAAAAAGTTTAAAACACATTTAAATTTCACAGTTTTTCACCAAAACGACATGAAAAATTATAGCAAGAACTTATTGTAATTCCACCTGGTGTATGTCACTTTTCGTCAAACATCTCTCTCTCACACCGACCGCATCAAGAAGAGTGTGAAAGGCAACGTCAGATGAGCCAAATATTCTCCCTACTATGAGATTAATCTATGATTATGACAGGTCAAAAAATTTTTAGTAAAAAAGAATATAATTACGAATGCGATGATGTGTTCTTGAAGGGCAATATTTTTATTGAAATATACGATTTTTTTTAATTATACAATTCCATCACGTGAAATAGGATTGTACAATAGAGAGGACCGAAAAAAAAAGAGATTTGGTTCATAAAACAAAAATGTTCTATGTTCAAATCTAAAAAAGATTTGGTTCGTAAAACAAAAATGTTCTATGGGTCAAGTAAATACAAAATTATGAGTTTAATTTTAGTATCGGCTCGAGGTCATGGAAAACATGAAAGAAACAATGCATGTTTTTGTTCTTATCACAATGATTTGAAAACTTTGTGTTTATTCATTGTACTAGATCCTTTAAAACGATCAACGAAGTTGCTCGAAATATTAGATAAAAATTAACAAAATTGTGATAAGAATCACATGAGGTGTCAGGGGACACCCGACTGGAACGAAATTCCTTTCGCTATATATTATGCACTAGTTAGTTCCAACACGCCTAAGGGGCACGTTGAAAAATACAATAATTTACATGGATCTTTAAGAAAAGATACTATTTTTTTATTTATTCGGCCTTTTTTATAATAATAAATAATAATATTTTTTGTTGTTGTCTAAATTTTTAAATTTAAATTTTTTAGACTCTAAAAGACAACACAATGTTTCCAGGCAATTGTTATGTTTCGTCGTGCTCTACGTTCATCAGGGTTGATTTTTTTTTATTTATTCGGCCTTTTTATTGGTACTTTTTTATTTTATTGTTTAAGCTCAATACTTATTTCTAATGGGGACCGATGGTTCTCTGGAGATGGAAAGAAGTTGTTTGCAAATGTTTTCTTGTGTTTTGCTTACGATAACACTTGAATAGTGGAAAATTCTCAATTCAGATGAGTTTTCGTTTGCATTTAGGTTGATGAATTTTTCAAAAGCTGCATTCCAAAAAACCGCTGATGAACATCCATGGCGAGATCTGAAATAGCTATACGGTTTGCCAGGAATGCATTTGCTAACCATCTTCTTTTTCAAAAAACTATATCTCTATAGAGATATAGAATGGCCTTGAGCTTAAACAATAAAGTACAAAATATACTTTTTGTACAAAAGATACAAAAGATGCTAAGAAAAAAAAATTTTTTTAATAATAATGTATTTTTAAAGAAAGGGTTTTTTTTAGAAATGGAAATTTTTTTAAAATTGGTCCTTTTTTTCAAGACTAGGTACATTGTTAAGAGTAGGTACTTATCTCAAGAAAAGTTATTTTGTTTCACAAAAAATGTACTTTTTAAAGAAAAGATAGTTTTTTAAGAAAAGTCAATTTGTTGTAAGAAAATTTACTTTTTTAAGAAAAAGTACCTATTTTAACAAAAATTACTTTTTTTTAGAAAATTTGCTTTTTGTAAGAAAATTTCCTTTTTTTAAGCAAAGGTTCTTCTTTAAAATAAGGTATTCTTTAAGAAAATGTACTTTATTTAAGAATATGAATATATATATTTTTTGAGAAAATTTACTTCTGCTTTTCCAAATTGTTTAATTTAATTGGGTTCAAAACTACAATATGTATATACTAAATATTGGTTACAAGCTCCGCCCAGAAAACTTCCCATTAAACAAAGAAATTTCCATCATATGTTAGTCTGGACACAAACCAAAGCAAAAGTACCCAATATAGTTGATAATACTGGGTGGTAGCATAACAGTGTTAAAAAAAGTTGTTTAATTTTTTTAATTTAATTTTTGTTCCAAAAGAAAAAAACATACATCGTTGTTTCCTTTTTATTTCCATGATCTCGAGCTGATACTAAAATTTAACTCTTAATAATTTCAAATGTCAACTATACATACAACTAATAAATAATAAAATAAATATTTTCCCATAACATCCCATAAAGGGATAGGAGAGAACTTCTCACAATCACTGAGCTGTGCGCGTTCCAGTTTGCACTCACTGATTGGGACCTACAGTTTTACACCGGTTCTGAACGGTTTTTTGAGAAGCCCTTCATGGCTAAGTACTCGGTAGCATCGCCATCACTAAGCGAGGTGGCCGTCGTCGAAATAAATGCAAGGTGATCAGAGCAGGCATCGAAACCACCTTCTCTCACACAACAGCCGCGCACACTACCGTTGCACCACCGACGGCCATATATATCACAAATATAAAATACAATGAAAAAAATGAAATGTTAATACATAGAAACATGAATTGTTTGAAAACTATACATTCCACCATAGAGTAATAGATAACCTGGCGTTTACACGGGACAGTTTTGCTCCGACAGTAGCAATACATTCACACATGTTTACTACCACATTTACACTTCTCTCACTTGCCAACCGTCTCTGATTTTTCACCGACAGTCTCTGATTTTTCACCGACAGTAACTTCGGCAAGAGATTTGACATAAGCGGCCAGAGCATGGCTGAACTAGTAAAGATTGGGGCAATAGAACAACTGATTTTACTTTCCTATGACTCCATCTGTTTAATTCAGTGTATTTTGTTGTTGTACTTTTTTGTTTACTGTGTCCGTTCATATGGATCTGTGTTGAATTTGATGATTTGTCATGAAACAAAAAACAAATGCCTGTTGTTGGTTCACACAATTACACAACAAATTCTGCTGCGTCAACCTGTACTAGTTCAACCATAGGCCATATCGGTGACGTTTCGTAGTAATTTGAGAAAATAGCAAAACATCGCAAACGACATTACAAATTGGAAAATATATTTGTATTTGAAAATGCTGATAATTTTGATTGAAATATTGTTTGACAATACAAACATGTAAACATGTCTAATTTTGCAGAGTACATCAGTTCCATTGTAATTTGGAGAAGTAAGACAAAACACAATGGCAAAACAGCGAAGAAACAAAAAATCAGAGCACGAAATTTAACGAAACGATACTGTCGGCGTTTGCTTAAAACTGTACGTCACACAACCAATTTTTGTCTTTGTGACAACTAATACATATTCTCAACTATCTTGTCTCAAACTGTCCCGTGTAAACGCACCGTAAGCTTCCCCCTCTAAGCGATCTCTTTCGATCACCGAGGTAATTGGAAATATCATCGAGTTCGAGTTGTAGTTGTATGTTCTCTTTGGTTGGACATAAAACGGACAGATATAAAAGGGAATAAGTATTTTCGTTCGATGCAACCAATATAAAACATAATTTAGCTGTCATTTGTATCAATCGAACACTATTTAAACTTAATTTGCTGCATGGTTTGCTTCTGGTTGCATTTCGGTCTTTTAACCACCTACTCTGTTCTGTAGCAAAGTCCAACTACCATGTCGATCGGCTTTAGCATAGATACCCCCTGATTCTACACAATATACGAATTTTATACAAAATATGTATTTTATGCAAAATATGAACTTTGTTAAATATGCATTTTATGCAATATATGCATTTTATGCAAAATATTCATTTTATGCAAAATATGTATTTTATGCAAAATATGCATTTTATGCAAAATATTCAATTCTATTATATGAAATTAAAGACATAATTTATTAAACAAGATTTCCTTAAAACATTGTTTAATAAATTATTATATGTCAAATGTGAATTTTTATGAAATATATGTATTGTAGCAAAATGTGAACTTTGTGTAAAAATGAATTTTATGAAAAATATTTATTTAATAATTGAAGTTTGTACAAAATATTTATTTAATGCAAATTATACATTTTATGCAACATAGAAATTTAATTCATAGAAATCGTTTTACTGCAAATATGCGTTTTATGTAAAATATGACTTTATGCAAAATATAAATTTGATGCAACCACAGTATTTTATATAATATATTCATTTAAGGAAAAATAAGAATTTCATGTAAAATATGAATTTTACCAAAATATGCAGTGTATGCAAAATAAGCATTTTATGCGAAATATAAATTTATCCAGAATATACATACATGTATTAAATATTAATACCAAATAACATTAAAAAAAATTATTTAAAGTTTTTTAAATTACTTTTTTGAATAAAAAAAAAAAAATTAAATAAAAAAAATTTGATTTTTTTAAATATGAATTTTATTACAAAAATGAATTTTATGCAACAAATGAAATATAAATACAAAAATACTTTAAAAGAAATAATTTAAAAAAATGTTTTCCTTAAAATATTTTTGTAAAAAAAGCAAAAAATACTTTAATAAAAATATTTATGAAACCCAGGGATTTATTTTTAACTGCATTGTATGCAAAATAGGAAATTTACACATTAGACCGGGCCGCAAAAATAGTTGAAGATACAGGATTTTGCTAGCAAAATAAAATGTGTCAAAAACACACACAAATATTCAGAAAAAAACAATTTACCCCTTAACCTCCCGCAACGAGATGCGGAAAGGAAAACCCAGATGCAATTTAACATTCTAGAAAATTTTAATATTATTTGGCCACATTTTCAAAATTGTAAGGACAGTGAAAAAATGTAGCATATGACAGGTAGGTTGGAGTGTACACATACATTTGCATACTACCTTTGAAGTTTTGCAGTTTTGTTTAAATTTCGAAGTAGGAAATGTAGTTTTTTGCTATTTTTACTCTCTAAAACTGCAACTACACAATTTTGAGAACTTGACAACAACCAACAAGATCAATGATGTTTTTGATATCCAAATTCCGAAACTTCAGCCTTTTTCGGCCGGCCTATTACACATAATATGAGCTTTACAATATGTACTTTATGCAAATAACGCAATTTATGCAAAATATGCATTTTGTGCAAAATATGAATTTTATGCAATATATGCATTTTATGCAATATTTGAATTTTTTGCACACTTTTCATTTAATGCAAATTATACATTTTATGCAACATATAAATGAAATGCAAAGAAATCGGTTTACAGCAAATATGCATTTTATACAAAATATGATTTTTTACAAAATATGATTTTTTACAAAATAAACATTTGATATAAACGATGCATTTTAGCAAATTATGCATTGTACGCAAACTATGCAGTCAATACAAAATATGCGTTTTATAGCGGATATGAATTTTATGCAAAATAAGCAAATATATAAAAAATATGCATTTTATGCAAATTATTAAATATTAATAGCAGAACAAAGTTTTTCTTAAAATATTTTGTTAAAAAATATTCCTATAAAATATATTTATGCTTTTTTGGAAAATATGCATTTATGCAAAATATGAGTTTGATACAAAATATGAAACACTAACACAACAAACTTAAAAAGAAATAATTTAAAGAAAAGTTTTCTTTAAATATTTTTGTACAAAATTCTAAAAATACATCAATAAAAATATTTCTTTAAAACATGGATTTTTAAAAAAAAAAACTTATACTCAAACTAGGTACATTATGCATAATATGAGTTTTATGCAAAATATGCGTGTTATGAGTAATATGCGTTTTATGCAAAATATGCATTTTATGCACAATGTGTGTATTTTGTGTAAGGAATTTTATTTAGACCAAATATTTATTTAATGCAAAATATAAATTTTATGCAAAATATACATTTTATGCAAAATATGCAATCAATGCACACATTTTGTAGAAAATTGCACAATACAACATATGAATTTTATGCGAGATATGTATTTTATACAAAATATGAATTTTATGCAAAATATGCAATTTGTGTAATTATGCATTTTATGTACAATATGAATTTCATGCAAAATATTAATACCAAAACAAGGATTTCTTCAAAAATTCTTTTTAATAATTCAAAAAATTAATAAAGTCAAAAAATTGTTTTTTGTTAAAAATTTTTTTTGTTAAAAAATTTATTTTACAAAATTCAAAATCACTTCAATGAAAATATTTATGTGAACCATGTATTTTTTTAAATCATATGCATTGCAAAATATGCATTTCATAAAAAGTATGAATTTTTAGCCAAATATGCATTTTATGCAAACCGCATATATGCATTTAGTGCAAACAACCCATTTTGTAGAAAATTGACATTTAACGCATAATATGAATTATATGCGATATGAATTTTATGTGAGATATGTGTTTTATGCAAAATATGAATTTTATGCAAAATATGCATTGATTGCAAATATGGACTTTATGTAAAATATGCATTGTTGGCAAAATATGAATTTTATGCAAAATATTATAAATTATGCATTGTTGGCAAAATATGAATTTTATGCAAAATATTCATTCTTGGCAAAATATAAATATTTACAAAATAGTAATTTTTTGTAAAATATGACCTTTTCTGCTAACTATGAATGTTTTGTAAAATATTTAGCTAATGCAAATTATAAATTTTATACAAAATAAGCATTTTATGCAAATATACATCTTAAGCAACCTGCAGTTTATGCTAAATACGCGTTTTACCAAAATATTTTTACAATGAAAAATATGAATTCTATGCAAAATATGAATTTTATGCAAAATATGCAATTTACGCCAGATATGTATTTTATGCAAAATATGTATTCAATGAAAAATGTGATTTATATGCAAAATATGAATTTTAGCAAAAATACGATTTTTTCCAAAATACGCATTTGATGCTAAATACGCATTTTATGCAAAATATGCATTCAGTTAAGATATAAATTGTATGCAAAATATGAATTTTATGCAAAATATTCATTTTATGCAAAATATGTGTCTCATGCTAAATATATAGTTTATGCTAAATACGCATTTTATGTTAAATATGCATTTTATGCAAAACATGCGTTTTATGCAAAATATGAAAATTATGCAAAATATGCATTTCATGCAAAACATGAATTTTATGCAATATGAATTTTATGCAAAATATGAATTTTATGCAATATGAATTTTATGCAAAATATGAATTTTATGCAAAATATGAATTTTATGCAAAATATGCATTTTATGCAGAATATGATATTTTTGCAAAATATATATTAACAAAATATAAGTATAGCAAATATATACCAATTTACTGCAAATTTCTGGATTCGTAAATATAATTAGTCGAACGTGTGACTAGTCTTAATCCGAAGTCTAGTGTTAACTGACGGTCAAGAGACACATTGACAGAAAAACATACAGTATTTTTTCCTATGAAATTTACTTTAATTAAAATAGTGTCTTAAAAGACAATAATTTCTTTTTTTTTTTCTCTTTCATTTTCCCTTTCGCAGTTTCCGAATACTATTGCAATAGTGGCTGTGGTCAGATTGGTGGAGTTGGTGCTACTAGTGGTTCCAATGTAGTCGGTAGCAGAAATACCTCCACTCGGCGGCGCATGATGATGACACAAAATTCATGGAAGGAAGTGCATGAAATGCAATCTATAAAATAAATTCGCCAAGGAACTAAAATATGCACTAAAGCATTTTAGTAATAAGTAAAATATTATTTTAATTACTTAATGCATAAGTACTGCGTAATTGTTTTATAAATAAATAAATCTATGTGTATTGGAGACAGTAAAATATGTTTGAAAACGTGACTGCAGCAATTTAAAAACTCAAATACAATGAAAATCGTATTTCGCCCAGGTTGGGGTGGAAAATTGTTGTCAGTTCGTGATATTGCAGAAAACTTAAGTATTTGCACGTATGCAGAAATTGCAGTATTTCGAAGAAATTTAATTAATATTTGAATAGGCTTTACAGTTAAAGGGTAAAGTTGACAGCAACGAGTGTTTGTTTTTCGATTGAAGGAATTGGAATTGTGGGAATTTATGTAATCAACTGGAGACTGACTCTGCAGACGTCATAACGCCGAGACAAGATTATTTGTTTGATGCTCTTTTTAAGCTGGTGTAGTTCTTCGGAAATGCGAAAAAGTAAGTATAGGGTGTCACAAATAAAAATGCATGATTTAATTTACAAATAAAATGATCAAGTGGTGATATTTTTCAAGCATAGTAAAGCACACAGAAAAAGAATTTCGGTTCAATGGAAAACTTCGAAAACTCAAACAAAATATTATTGGAAAATCCTATGATAACTAGAATACGATTATTTGTAGGTTGTTCATACGAATAATATTATTTTTAAGTCGATGTAAAATTGTTCACTCTTACGAAAATATTTGTACGTTCTTTACCAATGACGAAATTCACATAGACGCTGAAAAAACGGCATCTGTAGCATCTTCTGTCAAACACATTCTGCAGGTACCACGTGTATGTTTGGAACACACTCCAAATATTTATATATTTGCAAGTCCCAAACTAACTTATATATAAATTCAACAATTATCATGTTCACTTGCAAACATTCATAGTTTTACGTGGAGTGATAAGCGTTTGTGTTTCCTCCCTAACGAACGATTGACGATTAAGTGTATGAAACGCAACAGATCAGTTAACATAAGCAACAATCAATTCATTTACAAACACATTCTGGAATATTTATGAATCTATAACATTAAATTAGGCTGAGAACAATCTCTCTTTGTCACTCTTTTATTATGCAGCAAACGCAGCTGTATTTCTCTTGCAAACAAATATGTATTTGTATCACAAACACATATGTATATCATAACATATTAATCATTGTGTCTCAAACATTTAATATTGAATAACAAACACAATGTGTTTGGAGACAAGTAGACTATATTTGCAACAAGCTCAATACACACGCTATATTTCCATACAAACAAGAATAAAAGACAGATTTTGCTGCGTGTACTAACATTTCCAGAGTAACGGTTTTTATAATCCTTTTTTACCAAAGGAAATAACTGGAATTAGTGTATAATAACTTTAAAAATGAGATGGCCTGTAGGCTTATTTACAATATTATTTGAGAGTTCAAATCCTTAAGCAGTCATTAGACGCATGGAAACCATTGTACGTATGTATAAATAAACTGAACTACTAAAATATGATGGATAATAAATTGACTCGCGCGGCGTGTAAAACAACCTAAATTCTACCTCAATTATCTATCGATTTGTCTTCGATCCGGGTTATTTTTAGAAAGTTTGAAGTTTGTTTAAAAAAAAATGTTGAAAAGGCAGCAGTACGATTCGAACGAACTCATGTTTGTTAAACGACCGTTTCGAAGAATTATCTTCAGCGGAGGCTAACCCGATACGCCACCGAATATCAGCTACCAAGTTATTAACATATTTATATTTTAGCGACATTTTATTCAGCGATTTAAAAAAAAATTCTGTTATGTGGAAGATACACTACGAGTCTCATGAATAAGAAATCAAACGTTTCAAAATTTAGGGGAGTGCATCATTTATTAGTATGATTGGATAGATACAAAAAAAACTATAATATTTACGAAAACACTGAAAAAGTGGTTAAAGCAACATATTGCAGGAACCATATATATGTTTTCAAGCATTGTTGTCACGAGTTGAAGATCTCTGCGTTTTTGTTTCTTTGTTGTTTGTCACGTTTATGATTCCAGCACTTTTCAACAAAGTCACATTTGGGTCACAAAATAAACCCAACCAATTAATAGCAAATACAATGTGTTTGGGCACAAGTATACTATATTTGCGACAAGCTACAAACAAGTTATATATCCATCCATACCACAAAAAAGACCAATATTTTTTGCGTGATTATATACACGCTGAAAACTCGGAATATTTTTGTTGTTTGGATGCAAATATAAAGTGTGTTTGGAGCTTGTCGCAAATATAATATATTTATGTCCAAACACTTTGTGTTTGCTATTCAATATTACATGTTTGATACACAATGATTAACATGCTATAATATTTGTGTTGCGACTCAAGTATATCTGTGTTTGTGATGCAAATACAGTTGTGTTTGTTGCTCTGTTTATGTTCTCTCCAGAGCAAGAGAATAAAAGACGAACAACGAGAGAGTCTATCTTGTAAGTGTGTATCTGTATTTTTGCATTATTTTGTCAGTCAGTGATTCGGAAATATTCCTGAATGGGCGTGTAAACGAAGGCATGGACGGTTAAATGGTCTGTGATGTTGCTTTGGTTTTTGTGTATGTGTTTCGTATATATGGATGTGTGCTACTAAAGTGAGAAACGATTCTGAGAAACAAACAACAACGTGAAGAGCTTTGTCTGTCCGAGTCTTCACTGAGAAAATCGGATCGGCGGGCCTTTTGTGAAATAAGTACAATAAAAAAACACAAGAAATTAATCCACACTTGGCTTGCATAAACAAGACTTGTATATTGTTTGCGTACCAACGCATAGTGATAACCAACGCATAACTGAAACCTTCTGAAAATATAAACGTGAGAGATAACAAAAAAAGAAGAAGCAGAAGAACAGCAGATTCCCATTTCGTGAAAATAAACAAATAATGCATTCAGTGCAAGCAAACGTAAAATGGTGCCTTTTAAATCTTTTAATTGTTTATACTAATTATTTATAAATGTGGATTTATATTGATAAAATTAATTATAATCAATAATACATACATACATATATATTGAAATCAAAGAATAATTCGTTTCTAAATATTATTATGTTCGGGAGTAAATACACATATGTTTCCACGTAAGTATATGTAGGTTTGGGTGAAACAGGCGAATGCTTCCACGTAAGTATATGGATGTTTGGGATGGAAAACCTATGTTCCCACGTAAAAGTATATATGTTTGCCAGTAAACATGATACTGTTTACATTTAAATACAAGTGAGTGTGGGAACCGTCGGTGGTGCAATGGGTAGTGTGCGCGCCTCTTGTACAGGAGATCCTGGGTTCGATCCCTGCTCCAACCACCTTAAAATTTCTTTCGACGACGGTCACCTCGCTTAGTGACGGCGACACTATCGAGTATTTAGCCATGAAAAAGCTTCTCAAAATACCGTTCGGAATCGGTGTAAAACTGTAGGTCCCAATCAGTGAGTGAAAACTGGAAAGCGCACAGCTCAGTGATTGTGAGAAGTTCTCCCCGGTCCCTTCATGGGATGTAATGGGAAACCATTTATTTATTTATTTATGAGTGTGGGAATTGCAAACATATAAATGTTTGAAGTGTATTCCAAAAATATACATGGTTCCTGCAGAATATGTTTGGGAGAATATTTTAGAGAGGCGGTTATTTTGCAGCGTGTAGTTTATAAACTATCAAAGAAATATATATATATATTCTTTTTTAATTTGAAAATATTTCATTTTTACTAATGTCTCCACGTGATTCGGGTTAATCACGCGACACGAGTCCAAGCACGCTATGTTTATATACAACTAACAAATGTTTAGCGGCAACAAAATAATTTTGTAATTTGACCGCTTTGGGGTGCATTGGAAGGTGAAATTATGGTTGCCAATTTCATAAAGTTTTAATTTAGTTTATGTTGAAGTCTACAAACCTGGAATATATAATCTGTCGCATCTCTGGTACTTAATATCCTATCGAAATGATACACAGTGATGGCTCTACTCGCGAACATCTCCCACAGCCGGACAGCTACCGTAGTCGGACGAACTTCCGTAGTCGAAAGATTTTGGTCGTATTTTTAGAAGAACTGAAGCTGCGGTGGGCGGAAGCTCCCTAGGCCGGACGCGGACACCATATTTAATATCGTATATCCCCCGTAGACGGCCGTCGGTGGTGCAATGGTTACAGTGCGCGGCTCTTGTACAGGAGAACGTGGGTTCGATCCCTGCTCAGACCACCTTACATTTCTTTCGACGACGGTCACCTTGCATAGTGATGGCGACACTATCGAGTAATTAGCGATGAAAAAGAAAAAGCTTCTCAAAAATACCGTTCGGAACCGGTGTAAAAATGTAGGTCCCAATCAGTGAGGGTAAAACTAGGAAGCGCACAGGTCACTGATTGTGAGAAGCTCTCCTCAATCCCTTCATGGAATGTATGCGACACCATTTTTGTTTATCTCCCATAGACGGACAAAACGGAGTTGTAACGAAATTGGTGATCCCCTTTTTCTCTCGCTGTTATGTACAGAAAGAGAGAGGTACAAACTGCTCTATGCCCATGTGACCGTGATTTTTGTGCATTACCAGGCAAAACTTAAACTGTAGACTGTTGAAAGAAAGGGTCACAGTCTTGTTCCGCTCGAACATGATACGAGAATAGAAAATATTAGTATTCGTTGGTAAAGAGCATTCAAACATGTCTATGTTTCCAGTGGATTGGAAATCCAACGGAGATGCGTGGAGGACGAGACAAACTATAACCCAGTGGAAACGAAAATCAGACCTCGCAATAGAAATTGACATTTGAATACATATCAGGTCTCCCCAATCCCTTCATGGGATATAATGGGAAAGCATTTTGTATGACTTTTTTCAACGACACAGACCAATCTGTCGTTTTTTCTTGTTTGGATCCAAATATAACGATTTTGTAGCTTGTCGCAAATATTGTATACTTGAGTCCAAACACATTGTGTTTGCTATTCAATATTACACGTCTGAGACACAATGATTAAGATAATATATGTGTATATACTTGGGCGGGTCAGAACGATTTTTTTTGATGAAGCGTATAGCAAAAACGTAATCTCTATGTGATTCTTAGAAATTTTGCTCAAGAGACCATAGCTCTAAGTCGGATTTGGAGACCCCCAAAAAGTATTTTTATCACCTTTCAGAATCTGTATTGATACCTGTAGAATAAGTTCATTTTAGGGAATTTTTCGACAACAAATTCATAATATCTCTACTAAAAATAAAAAAAATATTGGTATCAATACAGATTCTGAAAGGTGATAAAAATAACTTTCAAACAAGCCCACATTGAGAAATCTACTATAATTCTATCCGATTTTATGACGAATTTAATTAAATATTCTATGTATATATGGAAAAATATCTACTTTGAAATTTTTGGGGGCTCCAAATCCGACTTAAGAGCTATGGTCTCTTGAGAAAAATTTCTTAAAATCACCTATAGATTACGTTTTTGCTATACGCTTCATCAAAAAAAAATTAACCCGCCCTAGTATATACTATATGTGTACATATTATATACACATGTGTTTGTGATCCAAATACCGTTTCCCACTGTGCACAAATACAGATGCGGATCCTTTTCGACCCCGTTACGAAACCGTTTCGAGTCCGTCAGAATATAAAACACGAATCCGTGAAATTGCGATTTCGCGGATCCGTTTTGAAAATACATAAATTTGAAATTGCAAACATCTCGTGAGGAAACCAAATTCGTAGTTCGGTCAATAGGTGCCCGAAGTCCGATGCTAGTTCGAGACCGATCCGAGAAGTAGAAATATTATACGCTTTTTCGAGAGGAGTTTCATAATCAAACGGATTCGTTATGTGCCCGTAACTGATGTCCGTCTCGAATTTGAAACGGATTCATATGTCTCACTTGGTTTGTTTGTTATACAAATGCAGCTGTGTTTGGTGGACTGTATACTTGTTCTATTTGGAGATCTGTCGATACCAAACTAATAAAATAGGAACAAAGAGAGATTCTTCTCATCCTAAGTTAATGTTATAGCAAATGTATAACTGTATTTTTTCATTATTCTTTCAATCAGTGATTCAAAATATTCCGTTTCAATTTCATACCTTCAGTCGTCAATCGTTCGTTTGGGAGGAAACACACGAATGCTTCGACGTTAGTATATGGATGTTTGGGATGTAACCCCATATGTCTCCACGCAAATGTATGCATCTTTGGTAGTAAACATGTTAATGTTTGCATTCAAATATAAGCAGAGTTCGTATGGCCGTCGGTGGTGCAATGGTTAGTGTGCGGGGCTCTTGTACATGAGAACGTGGGCTCAATCCCTGCTCAGACCACCTTACATTTCTTTCGACGACGATCATCTAGCTTAGTGATGGCACCACTATCGAGCATTTAGCCACGAAAAAGCTCCACAAAATACCATTCGGAACCGGTGTAAAACTGTAGGTCCCAATCAGTGAGTGTAAAACTTGAAAGCGCACAACTCACTGATTGTGAGAAGCTCTCCTCAATCCCTTCATGGGATGTTATGGGACATTTTTCAGAGTTCGTATTTGGGGAATGGGCACTGAACGTTTAGCCAATACCCATAGGGCATGGGCAAAATAATGGGTAGCTATCTACGAGAATGGGGAAGTACCCATCACGATCACCCATTACACATGGGAAATGGCTAGGCGGGAAATTCATATTTGCGATCAAAAATGGAGATGAATAATCCTTCATCCATCGCCGTGGGTAATTTGTAATGGGTAATCGTAATGGGTAATTGCCCATTGCCGGGGATAGCTACTAGACAGCGACACAAGACATCTTGAATGGTTATTCAAGACATTTGCTTCTTTTCAATAAATGTACTTTAGCTAAGTTTCGGCAACCAAATAATTCAGTGTTCTGGAGAAAAAAACATTAGTGTATGTGAGAAGCTGTAGACCACAAACGGACTATACTACTACAGTGCATGTCTCGAAAAAAAGCAAATGTCTGTATGGCCATTTAATACGTCTTGGGCAGATGTCTAGTAGCTACACATTATTTTCTCCATACCCTGTGGGTAATGGGTATATGATCGCTACTCATTCCACACGGCAATAATAATGGGTTACCCAAGTTAACGCATTACCCACGAAATACAAACCCTGAATATAAGTGAGTTTTGAACTTTCAAATATATGGATATATAGAGTGTGTTTCAAACATATACATGATTCCTGCAGAATGTGCTAGAGAGAATATGTTACACAGACTTTTATTTTTTCAGCGTGCAAACAACACATCACTGTGTCCACCCTTGGATCAAGGCAAACTTTTAAAGATAGTTGCAAGAGTCTGAACCTTAAATATATGTGATATTAAAAATGAGCACAGATAAATCAGCATCAGAGCTATCAAAATGTGTTTGGCGCTTTATGTTATATTAAAGCCGCTTGAGATAAAGAGTTCATACAACGGAATCCCACCCTTCAGTAGTTTGATCTTGAGTATGATAGACCGTTGCCAACACGTTTGCATTTACGTACACCTGCCAAATTAAATGAATTTTTGTAGGGGTTTTAAACATCGATAGCGTTACAAGTACTGAAAATGACAGTTCTCAAATTGATTCCGAAAATCTTACAAACACTGAAGATACATTAAGCGTGTCAGAACAGCAGGTATCATACAAGAAATTGACTTAATTAATTCATACGATAAATCACTAAATTGACTGCTCGTTTGAAAGAATTTCCAGGACATGATTTTGTAGCATACAAAGAGTTGAACAGTTTAACTAATTGTTTCGAAGACCTGGAAGCAAGTAAACTGAGCAGTCGACAATTCACCAATTTTTCAACCTAAGTAAATCGATTTGAACTCACTACATAATAACTTAGTTACATTGAATAATCAATTTATATTATATACTACTTTAAAAATGTATATAAATACAGACATACAAATATAAATACGGATCAATAAGTCCGTGACTTTTCGAACTTCTCTCGTAGTTATATGAAATGCAACACTGTTATATGAAATGCAACACAAGTACCATCTGTTAGTAGACAACTGTCAAATTTTGAGCAAGTTCCGCCATTTACATTACGTTAAACATGTGTTCAAAACATACAACCTCGTGAATTTTTTTCAAAATGGAAAAAAGTGAATTCCAAGTGCCAATTAAACATTATTTTTTCGAAAAAAAAACCGTCAATCAAACCAAGGAAAAGCTTAATAAATAGTATGGGGACTCTGCACCATCGATTTCAATGTTAGAAAAGTGGTTTACTGACTTTCGTTGTGGTCGCACAAGTACAAATGACGCTGACCGATCTGGACGGTCCCGACCGATCGAAGAGTAAAAGTGCGGGAGATTGTTGATGCCATAGGAATTTCATATGGCTGTATGGTTTCGATTTTAAATGATCAGTTGGGTTTAAGAAAGCTGTCTGCAAGATGGGTGTCGCGTTTGCTCTCAATTGACCATAAACACACGTGTGCACACGTGTGTAGTCTCAATGGCAAAATTCCATGAATTGTGCTACGAATTGGTACCTCATCCGCCATATTCTCTGGATTTAGCTCCCAGTTACTATTTCCTATTTCCAAACCTAAAGAAATGGCTCGGTGGAAAGAGATTTAGCTCCAACGATGAAATTATTGATCAAACAAATGCCTATTTTATGGACCTCGAAAAATTGTATTTTTTTTTGGAATGGATACAAAAATTGGAGAAACGTTGGACTAAGTGTATTGAGCAAAAAGGAGATTATATTGAAAAATTATTTTTTTTTGCAAATAAAAAACTGTGTTTCATTCAAAAAGTCACGGTCTTATTGATCCGACCTTGCATATGACAATATTGAATTAAATTTAAAATACTTTGGCAATTATTATTATTACGTCTTCTGCAGCTTTTACATGCTGAAGATCTGTCTGTTGTTGTTGTATGGATACAAACAAAACCTGTTTGTAGCATGTCGTAAATAGAGTATGCTTGTGTCCAAACACATTGTGTTTGCTATTCAATATTACATGTTGGAGACATAATCGCCCTTATTCCCGTTGTCGTCGTCGACGTCAATACAATATCGACACAATTTTTGTTGGCGACTTGAAGGCATTTGGACAAAAAAAATTTGAGTGATGTTTTAAGAGGGTTGTTTTTGGATCATAGAATCAAAAACTTTGTTGTTGTCGATGTGACAATACATTTATAACGTTCCAAAGTTGACAAAAATCTGATGACGACGACGACGACAACGGGAATAAGGCCGAATGATAAATAGGTTATAGTATATGTTTTTGTTGGCCTACATGTGGATTTGAATGTTGAAAACTGCTAAAAATAAAAGCGTGACAGAGAACAATTCGTGAAAACAATGCTTGCAAAAATATACATGGTTCCTGCAATATGTTGCCTGGGGCCGATTTTTTCCAGTGTGTTGTGGTCTATCTCATCGAACTATCCCTCAGACGGGCATCACCCGTCGATATGTATATATCACTGAAAAGCTTTTTGAAATATCTAAGTTTTACTGTCCTACGAGTATTGAAAGCCAATTTAAAATATCTTGTTAAAAAGTACAATGCCATGATAAGTCTTTGCGAAGATCAGACAATAAACAAGTCTTCTATCAAGATATTTACTTACCCTGCAACGAAAACCGATATTAAAGTTGAAATTAAAAAAATATATTTCGTAACGGGTTTTTCAATAAGAGCGCTACAAAAGTTTTTTTAAATAAAACAAAACCGGTTTTAGATACCAATGAAATTCTTTATTCCTGTGATGCCATTATGTATGGAACTCGATTTCTTTTACATGGCCACCACGGGCACGCTTGCAGAAGTCCAGACGCTGAACCCAATTTTCGACGGTTTTCAAGCATAAATCGGCCGATACTGCTGCAATTTCACGTTCGATATTCGTACGAAGTTCATCAATCGTCGCTGGCTTGTTGGCATAGACCATAGACTAGACGTAGACCCACAGGAAATAATCTAACGGCGTCAAATCGCACGACCGAGGCGGCCAATCGACTGGGCCATTTCGTGAGATAACACCTTCACCAAACTTGGTTTCCAATAAATTGATTGTGGCATTCGCTGTGTGGCTTGTGGCGTCGTCCTGTTGGAGCCACATGTCCTCCAAGTCCATATTATCCAACTGGGGCCAAAAATATTCGGTTATCATTGAACGGTAGCGATTCGCATTCACAGTAATGTGCCGGTCTTGATCATCACGGAAGAAGTACGGCCCAATGAACCGCACCAAACCGTAATTTTTTCGGGATGCAATGATGACTCATGGATTACGTGTGGATTGCTGTCTAACCAATAACGCATATTTTGCTTATTGACGAAGCCATTCAGCCAGAAATGAGCCTCATCGCTGAAGATGATTTTCCGATGAAAATGTGAATCATTTTCAAGTTGTTCCTCAGCCCAATTCACGAACATACGACGCTTATGGTGGTCAAGCGGCTTCAGTTCTTGCGTCAATTTGATCTTGTAAGGATGTAGACCAAGATCTTTTCGCAAAATTCGCCACAACGACGTCACAGAGATGCCCAACGCTTGAGAACGACGTGTGAGAGACACATTTGAAATGAAGCCTCAGCGGCAGCAATATTCTCGACACTACGGGCACTTCATTGTCTCACTGGCACGGGAACATTTTGTACTGTGCCTGTGGATTCAAATTTTTCCACTAGACGCTCAATTGTTGATCTGGTAGGACGATTATGACGACCATAAATTGGGCGTAGCGCTCTTAAAGTTGAGGCCACTGACTCCAAATTTCGGTAGTAAATTTTAATAATTTCGACTCGTTGTTGGCTCGTATATCTTTCCATGATGAAATGGCAAACCTTACTGAAGAGAAATGTCAAAAGAGCGGGAAAAAATATGGCGTCGTTTGCTGTCCCTATCGATTTACTTTTGTAGCGTCTCTGTTGAAAAACCCTTTATAAAATTTGCATTTTCTGCCAAGACAAAAAATGGTAACCCTATTTACCAACCGAACAAAATAAAACAAATGTTGACTGTTAACCAAAATTGTAATTTTAACTTAAAATTTTTTCCTTAAATTTGGAAATATTGTTTTGTTGTTCTTGTTATTTCAAAACGCTCATGTACATTAGGGTGTAGAACAATTATCCGCTGTATTTTTTTTTTGAGAGGGCAGGTCTGAAACGACGCGTAATGAAGAGGTGGTTACGGAAAAGTCAAACTTTTTTTAAACGAGGGTACATATTGTTCCCCTACCACCCGTTGAAATTTAGATTCCCAGTACATTTTCGAAAAATTATTTTTTTGGACAATATGGGGCTCATACGACGTTTCATGATGAACAGACAGTGGTGGCCAAAACATATGCAACTAAGATTAGCTTCCTTTAACAGGGTTTATAAGTTTGTAAAATTGTACCACATAAAGGACAATAATATGTCAATGAATAATTTACGGCATGAAGATTTTTAAAAAAATTCAGAGTGTACAGCTTTTGTTTACATTTCCAAGTTATTGGCATTTTTATCGATAAATATTAAAATCGGTGTGGACAAAACATATGCAACTCTTCAATTTTGTTTTAAATAACGTCGTTTTTATAATTATTTTGATCGCTGTTCTTCATATAACTAATTAGAAAGCCTGTGTAAAGAGATTTGTAGGAATATTCAGTATAATTTTGTTATTTTTTTCCTATTGGAGCTAAAATATCCTTCGTTTTAAAATGGCGCGCGAAAAATTCGGATTTGAGCTCAGACGGAAAATTGTGAATGCTTATTCTTGTGGAATATCACAGAAAGACATTGCCGAAAAATATAATGTTCATAAAAGTTCATTATCTCGCATTGCTGCTACTTCAAAACAAAACTTCAGAAGTTTGTATTACACACCGAGGTGGTCGACTGCGCAAGACAAGTGATCGGACGGACAAATTGATCATCAAACACGTGAAATAAGACCCATTTATCTCTTCCTCCTAAATAACTGCAAAATTCAAATATCAGTTTCTGCTCGATCAATTCGTAGACGTCCTTTGCAGGCCTCTCTACTCGAACGAAGTCCTGCAAAGAAACCGTTTATATCAAATTTTAATCAGAAAAAGCGTTTGCAGTTTGCTTAAGCCTATTTAAATTGGCTAGGAAGTAAATGGAGGACTGTCTTGTTTAGTGACGAATCAAAATGTAATAATATTGGCAGCGATGGCATGTCTTACTTAAGACAACTGGTAGGGAAACGCATCGAAGCACTTTACTGCAAAAAGACGGTCAAGCATGGATGGGGAAGTGTAATGATGTGGGGCTTCTTTTCTGGTGCTAGTATTAGTCCACTGCATAAAATTGATGGCATTATGAACCGATTTGAGTTGAAAGACATTTTAGAAAGGGTAATGCTTCCATAAGCCGAGTACGATATGCCATTGTGGTGGGTCTTCCAGCAAGACAACGACCCAAAACACTCATTGAAAGTGGTTAAATCGTGGCTTAGCGAAAAGAGAGTTACGGTTATGGAATAGCCACAACAATCATCAGACTTAAATCCCATCGAGAAACTCTAGGAAACTATAAACCAAAAAATTGAGTGGGAAAATTGTACAAAAAATTGTTGTTCTGATATTTTGTTTCGACGACTGAAAGATGCGTGGAAATCAATCCCAACAATAATAATATCAATGGCTCAAATATATCAGGCTGTAATGGACAACAAGGGATTAGCTAGAAAATACTCCATCCATTTGCATTGAACTGCGCTTGATTTTATTAGTTGCATATGTTTTGGCCACTGAAATATAAGAATGAATATGTATTTTTACGTTTTTTCATAAATTTTTCTAAATATCTGTGGAGTAGATCCCTTTTCCTTATTTTTAAAGCAATAAAGTATAAAATTTAAAACAAAAAATTACTAATTTTATTTTCTGAAAATTTTTACGTAATATGTATTTCGTAAAAGATGCATTTTGGTTGCATTTGATTTGGCCTCCACTGTATATCTTTATACATATAATTCTACTGCACGTGTGTTTGTGACTGAACTCCTCCTAAACTTCTGGACGGATTTGAATAAATTTTTTTGTATGCGTTTGTGTGGCGCCCTGGGTGGTTTAGATTTACTATTGGGTCCAATTGGACAAAGGGGCGTGGTACCTCCCATACAAACCACAAATTAAAAATCCATTATTTCATTATTATTATTTCTATTTTCCAGTATTTGAACAAAATTTGCAGGACAACGTCTGCTAGTAGAAAAATATATCTTCAAAATTTTGACGAATCATTTTTTCCCACGACGTCATTTTGAAATCTTTATCATGCATATTTTGTCGTCCCCATTTTGATGTATTTTACATAAATATTCCACGCGAATGCTTCCACGTAAGTATATGGATGTTTGGGATGAAGAACGCATATGTTTCCAAGTAAAAGCATACATGTTTGCCAATAAACATGATACTGTTTGTATTTAAACACAAGTGAGTTTGGGATTTGCAAGCATATGAATGTTTGAAGTGTGTTGCAAACATATACATGGTTCCTCCAGAATATGTTTGGGAGAATATGTTACAGAGGCCGAAAAAACTTTTTTTTTTGTGATTGGACGCACCGTTTATATTGTTAATTTGGCGATTTTTTTTCCATTACCACCATGTGTAATGGGTAATCGCGACGGGTTATTCCTCATCGTCGTGGGTAGTTATCCCAAAAACGATGTACTAGTAGGCAGTCAAAATTGCTCTCCACTCAAATGCCAAGAAATAAAACGAGTGAAACCCTAGTCATTCTCTGCTTTCTCTCTTACCCTCTTCATTGAATATTTCGATACACGAACAGCTTTTTGATAGTGTTATTGTATATAACTATAGAAATTTCTACCATGTTGAAGTAAAAGTACATAAACTATTCAAAAAAATGAAATAATCAAGATATGACGCGTGAGAGAAATGCCTTTGAGTGAATTTCTAGCACTTTTTGGTTCTCTTTTACCAGGGTTGCCAAACTGCGCACATCTTCTGGTCGTCTAATTCTAGATCGTCTTTGGCTATCCATTATTTTCCCCATACCCTGTGGGTAGTGGGAAAAGGATCGATACCCATTCCCCACGGGAATAATAATGGGTTACCCTGGGTTGCCCACGAAAGATGAACTCTGAATTCTACTTAAGCCCTTGTTAGACTTTTAGTGCAAATCATAGAGCAATAGATAAGAGTCGCCATCCCTCTCTTTACGTTCTCTCGATGACGACGAGGTAGTAGGTCATTTCGTAAAGCTATATATACGTATAACGATATATAACGGACAGCAATAAAAGGGAATGCGTATTTTCGTTCGATGCAACCAACATAAAACATAATTTAACTGTCAGTAGTATCAATCAAACACATTTTAAATTTAGTTTGCTGCATGGTTTGCTTCTGGTGCTTATCGCTCTTTCGCCTATCTACTCAGTTTTCTCTCAATTTCCTACTTCATAGTCGATCAGCTGTGTCATGGATACGCCATGGTACCCTTCAGCTAAAATCGTTAACCAAATACGATCAACAATTAAACAACCAGAAGATGTGTGTAATTTGGCAACCCTGGTAAAAGAGAACCAAAAAGTGCCAGTAATTCACTCAAACGCATTTCTCTCTCGCGTCATATCTTGATTATTTCATACTTTTTGCATAGTTTATGTAATTTTACTTCAACATGGTTGGAATTTGTATAGTTATATACAATAACAGTATCAAAAAGCTGTTCGTGTATCGAAATATTCAATGAAGAGGGTAAGAGAGAAAGCAGAGAATGACTATGGTTTCACTCGTTTTATTTCTTGGCATTTGAGTGGAGAGCAATTTTGACTGTCTATTTTCTTTAACACTTTCCAACGGTGATGCCAGATTGCAGCTAAAATTGGCTTGGCAAAAAACATAAATCGCAACCCTCATATAGATCGGTAATTCCATGTGAAACTGAATACTATTTTGCATCACTATTTTTGTTTCATTTTAAATTTGGTAGACTGAATTCTCTTTGAAAAACAAACTAACCCAATATAATTCAGGGTTTAAAAAAAAGGAGAACGTTTTTCTTTATTTTAATTCCGTTTTTAAATTAAAAATAGAAAAATTTTCCTTATTTTAAAAACTGAGTTATATTTTAACACTGTGTTAAATGTAAATTGTATAGTACACGTTTGTTTACAATTTGTTTAGAACCTCATGAAAAGTTAAAGCTCCTCCTTTACATAATATAAGTTTTAAATTAATAAATTTTAAACAAAATAAATCGCTTAAAGGGAATTCGATAAAACAATAATTTTCATGTGAATTTTATCGGTTCTCAGGCAAAAAAAAAACAGTTAATGCCCTTAGGTAAGATTTTGTAATATAAAAACACAATAATCCAGTACCGTAATTTTATTATAAAAACTTGTATTTTTTAAAACAGCTAAAACAGTAGCAAACAGTTAGATTCAGAAAAAATGTATACAAGCATTATAAACGAAGTGGTTTGGATGGTACTATGAAGAGGCAGGAATGGACTTGTCAAATGCGCCTATCTAAAATTAGTTTGACTGGGATTTTAATTAAGCTAATATGTGATTTGTTGTAGTAATAGATAGTGCTGCCAGTTATCCATATACAGGATGTAAAAATTCGTAATTTAACAAAACAAAAAGTTTAGACTACACGCAAAGAAAAACACGTTGAGAGCTCGTTTGTCCTAACAATATTTCCGACTTTGTTTCCGATTGACCGCAAAAGTTGACACCTTTCCTGTTATTACCGTCCGTTTTATGTCCAACCAAAAAGTAGATTTCAACTGCCACGCGAACTCGATGAAATGGCCTACTACCTCGTCGCCATCGGGAGAACGTAAAAAGAGGAATAGGAACTCTTGTATATTTCTCTATGATAAAAAAAAAACACTTTACAAGTTATTTAAAATACGACTAGAGGTCGACAGTTGCTGTTTACTAGAATTTATCAAATACTTAGTTTATAAAATAAAAACAAATTGGTTTCACCGTTGTGTTGCAACAAGAAAATTTAATTTTCGATAAAAACCGATAAACCAGTATATTCGACACTCTAGTCATATTTGAAATAACGTGTAATGAGTTTTTTATGCAATATATTTTCCAAAAAAAGAACGATATACCAGTATTTTGGGGACTTGCTCACCACACACAAAAAAGGTAGAAAACTTTGCTTAGCGAGGACAAAAAATCATAGAGTAATATATCAAGAGTGTCCAACAGCTGTATTTCTTGAACCGGAAACCTTTGAAAATCTCTGGTATAGTTGGAGTTCCCATAGACTTTGCTTTTCGATGACAAAATATGCATCAAACATAATTTAAAAGACATTAAACTAAAGTAATTAAAAATGCGTTATCGTCAACCAAACGTATCATTTAAATGTATTTAAAACATGGTTTGCTTATGGCACAGCTGATCGAGTACATAGTAGGAAATTGATAGAAAGCAAAGTAGATATACACACGCTGAAAAATCTGAATTTTGTTGTTGTTTGGATGCAAATATAAAGTGTGTTTGGAGCTTGTCGCAAAAAGTATATATTCGTTTCCAAACACATTGTGTTTGCTATTCAATATTACATGTTTGCGACACAATGATTAATATGTTATAATATATGTGTTTGCGACTCAAATATGGGTGTGTTTGTGATGCACATACAGCACAAACTGGAACAACGAGAGAGTCTATCTTGTAAGTCTGTATCTATATTTTTGCATTATTCTCTCAGTCAGTGATACGCCAATATTCCTGAATGTGCGTGGAAATTGCAAATGAAGTCAGTGTTTCTTATTTTGGCTGATGTATTGCGTTTTAGTTTCATGTATTCAGTCATCAATGATTCATCGGAGAGAGGATATCAAAAGCGCTTCATCGGACAGATGATATCAAAAGCGCTTCATCAGTGAAAAACGAATAAACGAAGGCTTTGACGGTTAAATGGTTTGTGATGTTTGTTTCTGTGTAGGTGTTTCGTATATATGTATGTGTGCTACCAAAGTGAGAAACGATTTGGAGGAAAAAAACTGGAAAGGGCAACAACGTGCCAAGAAAATCGGATCGGCGGACCATTTGTGAAATAAGTACAATAAAAAATCACAAGCAATGGGTAGTGTGAGCGCCTCTTGTACTTGAGATCCTGGGTTCGATCCCTGCTCTGACCACCTTCAAATTTCTTTCGGCGGCGGTCACCTCGCATAGTGACGGCGACACTATCGAGTATATAGCCATGAAAAAATTTCTCAAAATACCGTTCGGAATCGGTGTAAAAAAAGTTCTCCCCGGTCCCTTCATGGGATGTAATGGGAAACCATTTTGTTTTTTTTTTTAATTAATCCACGCTTGGCTTGCATGAACAAGACTTGTATATTTCAAATTTAGTTGTTTTAGATCCTCGTTATGTTTAAAGTTGTAATTTTCTTTAAGGCTGTAAGAGATCACGTTTTCTCCGGTTAGTGAATAAAATGTAAATGCCGCGGGTGGGATTCGAACTCACATTCGCTGGACGATCGTTTCGATGTTTGTGAAGCATCATCTTCAGCAGCGTCTAGCCCGTTAAGCCACTTCGGTGTGTATTTACACAAGTCACTAACCGAAGACATTTATTGATTGTGTGCAGAGTGATTTGTTGTCGCTACTTACACATTGCTTTCCTACTTACGCGCACCGATGCAGAAGTTGTGAAAGTTATATTTATAGAACGAACTATTTGTAGTTGTCTCGTTCTGTTCGCTTGTACTTGACTTGTATATTGTTTGTGTACCAACGCATAACTGAAACCTACTGAAAACATAAACGTGAGAGATAACAAAGAAAGGTGAAGCAATTTCATGAAAAAAAAAACAAATAATGCATTCAGTGCAAGTAAACGTAAAATTGGGCCATTGAAATCTTTTGTTTGTATTAATTATTTATAAATGTGGAGTTATATTGATAAAATTAATTATAATAAATAATACACATGTATTGAAATCAAAGAATAATTCGTTTCTAAATATTATTATGTTTGACAGGAAATACGCATATCTTTCCACGTCAGTATATGTAGGTTTGGGGGAAACAGGCGAATGCTTCCAGGTAAGTATATGGATGTTTGGGATGAAAAACGCATGCTTCACGTAAAAGTACACATGGCAAACATGACATTGTTTACATTTAAATACAAGTGATTTTGGGACTTGCAAACATATGAATGTTTGAAGTGTGTTCCAAATATATACATGGTTCCTGCAGAATATGTTTGGGAGAATATGTTAGAGAGGCCGTTATTTTCGGCGTGAATGCGAGAGAGCGATAGGCAACCAGAAGTAAACCCATAGAGTAATTCTTTAAAGAGAGAATATTTGACTCATCTGATATTTCCTTTCACACTCTTCGTGGTGCGGTCGGTGTGAGCTGTTTGACGAAATGTGACTTACACCAGGTGGAATTACAAGAAATTCAGACTTTAATTTTTCATGTCGTTTTGATGAAAAACTGTGAAATTTAAATGTGTTTTACACTTTACACTTGTTATTGTTAGGATACATTTGTGGTGTATTCAACACAATAATTTTAACACACAAAACGAAATATTGTTGTTGTAATTTTGTTGGTTGTTTTGAACCATTGCCTCTATCTGGTATTACTGAAGCAATTCTTTTCAACATCCAACGTTCATATCACACCAGGCCAAATGTCATAAATTTGCTGAGAGAAATGTTAAGTCTTGTATAAGAATTAGTCTATGAACAAACCATGCAGCAAACTAAGTTTAAATAGTGTTTGATTGATACTTGTGACAGCTAAATTATGTTTTATGTTGGTTGCATCGAACGAAAATACACATTCCCTTTTATTTCTGTTCGCTTTATATTAAACCAAAGGCTAACAAACAACAGCTACTCGAACTCGATGAAATGACCTACTACCTCGTCGTCATCGAGAGAACGTAAAGAGAGGAATAGAGACTCATTACACTCAATTCTCTACTAGAAGTCTCCCCCCATTCTCACCCCATGACTCGTTGAGAGGGCAGAAAATTCAACATTTGTATACTTTTTGAATTCAACCAGGGGGTTTCTATGGCACAGCTGATCGAAAAGGTACTAGGGAAATGATGTAGAATGAGAGACCAAAGTAGACAGGAACTAAGTTAAAATATTGTTTATTGATACTAATGACAGCTAAATTATGTTTTATGTTGTTTGAATTGAACGAAAATACGCATTCCCTCTGATTTCTGTTCGTTTTATGTCCAACCAAAGTGTAAAATTGGTAAAATACAGCAGCAAATCGAACTCGATGAAATGGCCTACTAACTCGTCGTCATGAAGAAGCAGCGAAGAGAGTAATAGAGGCTCTTAAGTATTACTCTATGGTTAAACACTTTTGGTTGCATTTTTTTTCGACAAACGAACACAAAAAAGGAACTTTCAGGGCAAAGTACCCGATTATTTGTTTGTCATTGTAAATCGTTAATGCTTTTAGTTTAAATTGGCCCACGGTTCGAAAACCTGAGGCCAAAGTTTAATGCGGCTCTCAAATTTGGCAGACGAGTGACAAGCCGGAGTTCATCAAAATGTAACATATGTTCTGGGCAATAGTTACCATTGCCCATCCTTTCGATGATGCCTATGGCAAGGAAAATTTTAAGAAACTAGAAATTTGTTTATGTTGTCTTTAAGGTGAAGTATAAACAATTAAAAAAAAATTGAGGAAATATTTATTTTAACAATTTCGGAATCCGTTATAGGGACAACAATCCACGTAGTACCGGTAAAAAAAAACGAATTCTATAGCAAATAAGCCATAATTCAATAATTTTATTTTTAATACGGAAAAACCGAACATGCCGCAACCGTACCACTAGACCAACGCAGAACAGTGAATTCTGAGTGGTACACAACCATTTGTTTGCCAGTTGTCTTCCAAGAAATCAGGAAAATCAACTGCCGAAGACGGATCACTCTTCACCACGACAATGCGAGCTCTCACACATCGGCTGAAACAACTGCAGTTTTGAGCACCCAAAACATCGATTTGATGGGTCATCCGCCGTATAGTCCTGACTTGGCACGGAATGGCTTCTTTTTATTCCCGTACGTAAAAAACAAACTGAGAGGTCAACGTTTTTCGACACCTGAAGAAGCGGTTGCTGCATTCGGAATGCATGTTTTGGAGATACCTCAATCAGAGTGGCAAAAGTGTTTCGACAATAGGTTCAAACGCTGGCAGAAGTGTATAAATCTTCAAGGGGAATATTTTGAAAAACAATAAAGTGATTTTCGATGATTAATATTTGTTTTTGTTCTCTAATCCTGAAACATAAAAATCAACCCTCGTATTTTGGTCTTCATTTTTGTTTTAATTTTAATTTGCATATTTATATGTAAATATATGGCACTTAAAATTATGAACATTTACATCAGGCCATTGCACAAGTTTCTAATTTTCATGTAAATGTTGGATGTTCAGTGTACTGTAGGACGCTGCATCACCGGTATATAAAGTATAATATTGCACTCTTCTCTTGAAAATACTCCACGTCGAAAGATGTGAACAGTAATCGCACGACAATCTTTACGAGTTCGTTCCAGTTTTTGACTGAGATGAATTATTCGCGGCACTGAAAAAAACGGGAAATAATACTCGCACATCATCCTCTCGTTACGTTCTCTCGATGACGGCGAGGTAGTAGGCCACTTCATTGAGTTCGACCACAGATAGACAAGAGTTTCAGTCCCTCTCTTTGGAGTTGTTGGAGTTGCTTTTGTATTTTACTCTTTGGTTGGTCATATAACGGACAGAAATAAAAGGGAATGCGATTTTCGTTCCATGTGACTAATATAAAATATAATTTAGCTGTCATTAGTATCAATCAAACACAATTTAAACTTAGTTTGCGTCTGGTTGCTAATCGCTCTCTCGCCTATCTATTCTGTTTTCTCTCAATTTCCTACTTCATAGTCGATCACCTGTGTCATGGCTCCGCCCTGGTACCGTTCAGCTAAAAATTTTAACACATTCCAATGGTGTTGCCGGATTGCATCTAAAATTGCCGAGGCAAAAAACATAAATGACAGCCCTCGCATAACCGAACACCTTTTGGCATCACTATTTTTGTTTGATTTTAAATTTGGTAGACTGAATTTTCATTGAAAAAAAACTACCCCTATCATTCGAAAACAAACACAGTAACACAGTGTTACAATACGAGGGCGGATCAATAAGTCTGTGACTTTTCGAACTTCCCTCGTAGTTATATGAAATTCAACACTGCTTCCATCAAGCAAAAAGGATGACCAGGTAGAGAAGAAAAAAAACCGCAATTTGGCAACCCTAGTAGAAGAGTGCCAAAAAAGTCGACGCGATTCACTCAAACGCATTTCTTTCCCACGGCATAACTTGATTATTGCATACTTTTTTCATCTTTATATATATAATTCAACTGCACGTGTGTTTGTGACTGAACTCCTCCTAAACTTCTGGACCGATTTGAATAAATTTTTTTGTATGCGTTTTGGGTGGCGCCCTGGGTGGTTTAGATTTACTATTCGGTCCAATTGGACAAAGGGGCGTGGTACCTCCAATACAAATCACTTGAAATATTATGCAGGACAACATCTGCCGGGTCAGCTAGTACTTTATGTAATTTTATTTAAATATGGTTGAAATTTCTATAGTTAGATAGAATAACATCATCAGAAAACTGCTCGTGTATTGAAATATTCAACGAAGAGAGTAAGAGAGAGAGAGAGCAGAGAAACGCCACACTTCACTCGTTTTTTTTTTTGTTGGCATTCCACTCCATGAGTAAATTTTCTTCTCTATACAATAGCTGCTTTATGCATCAAGTACCACCTGTTAATAGACTACTGTCAAATTTTGAGCAAGTTCCGTCATTTAGTTTGCGTTTAACAGCTGTTCAAAACATACAACCTCGTGCATTTTTTTTTAAATATAGAAAACAATTTCGAGTGCTCATTAATCATTATTTTTTGCGAAAAAAAATCAAACCAGGGAAAAACTTGACAAATACTATGGGGACTCTGCTCCATCGATTTTAATGGTAAACAAGTGGTTTACTGACTTTCGTTGTGGTAGCACAAGTACAAATAACGCTGAACGTTCTGGACGGCCAATTGAGGTCAATACACCCGAAAATGTCGAAAAATTCCACGATATGATGTTAGCCGATCGAAGAGTAAAAGTGCGTGAGATAGGTGATGTCATAGGCATTTCATATGGCAGTGTGGTTTCGATTTTAAATGATCAGTTGGGTTTAAGAAAGCTGTCTGGAAGATGGGTGCCGCGTTTGCTCTCAATTGACCATAAACGTAATAGTGTGACAATTTCAAAGGATTGTTTGGAGTTCCATGAAGTGGGCTACGAATTGTTACCTCATCCGCCATATTCTCCGGATTTAGCCCCCAGTGACTATTTCTTATTTTCAAACCTAAAGAAATGGCACGGTGGAAAGAGACTTAGCTCCAGTAGTGAAATTATTGATCAAACAAATGCCTATTTTATGGACCTCGAAAAATCCTTATTGTTTTTGAAGGGATACAAAAATTGGAGAAACGTTGGACTACGTGTATTGAGCTAAAAGTAGATTATGTTGAAAAATAATTTTTTTTTTGCAAAAAAAACTGTGTTTCATTCCAAAAAAGCCACGAACTTATTGATCCGCCCTCGTATAATTCCGGTTATAAATTAAAAATAGAAAGATGTTCTTTATTTTAAAAACGGAATTATATTTTAACACTGTGTTAATTTTAAATTGTATAGTACACGTTTGTTTACAGTTTCTTTGGAACCTCATGAAAATTTAAAGCTCTCTTTACAATATAAAAGAAAATATGTGTTTAATTTCATAAATAAATTTTAAACAAAATAAAGCGCTTAAACGGAACTGAGTAAAAAAATTATTTTCATGTGAATTTTATCGGTTCTCAGGAAAAAAAACACAGTTAATGCTCCTAGGCAAGATTTTGTAATATAAAATCACAACAAAAATGCATCATTTTATTATAAAACCTTGTGTTTTTAACAGCAGGTGGAAAAGAGTAACAAACAGTTGAATTCAGAAAAAATGTATACAAAGTGGTATGGATGATACTATGTAAAGGTACGAAGGGACATGTCAAAGGCCACCACCTAAAATTAGTTTGATTGTGATTTTAATTAATCTTAGTATGTGACATGGGACTGTCCTTGGAGGACCTTACCTTGCCACTGAAGCTCTTCGAAGTAGTAGACATATTCTTCTGTCCTTTGAAGGCGGATCAGCTAACACCCCTGGCCAAAGGCGGATCAAAATTGAATAAACCAAAATCCAGTTTCGACACACTGCATTCTGGTCAGCGTCTGATCCATAATGCGCGGCTGAAACAAAATCATCCTGGCAGTAGGTAAAATCCAAACCACGCTGGGCTGGGTTTGCCTCCCGCCACCGTTATATAGGCAATGAAACTACACAGAGAAAAATAATGAACAAAGAAACCCCCTAACTGTTGACGACCCTAGCAAACGTTATATGAACCACGATTTAAGGATATGTACCGGGGATGTAAGAACACTATACAGGACGGGAAAATGTCTTTCGATCCAACCATAGGTAATCACAGTCAGCATGACACCACCTCCGATAATGGAATTAGACTGATCGACTTTGCCGCTGCAACGAACATAGAAGTTAGTAGCACACGATTCCAGCATAAGGACATACATAAGGCGACCTGGATATCTCCTGATCAGCGGACGAAGAACCAGATTGATCACTTGGTAATAGATGGCAGGCACTCTTCTAGTGTAATGGATGTACGGGTGATTCGAGGTGCCAATATCGAACCGGATCATTACCTGGTGGCTGCGAAAGTTCGCACGAGCCTGGGCAGGGCGAAAAACGTACGAAGCCGAACACGGGAAAAGCTAGATATACCCGAGATATCAGAGTCCTATCAACGAAAGCCCACTCTCCTTCTAGAGCAGAATACTCCCCCACCTGAGGAACCAGATGCGCAGTGGAAGCACAACTCCCATTCCTTGGAAACTGCTGCAAAAACTGAACTTGGCTATCAAAAACTGCAGAAGGATAAGCCATGGTACGACGAAGAATGCTGCATTGCAACTGATGAAAAAGACGCTGCACGTATGGCAACGAAACAGTCAGTTACAACGCGTGCTGCGAGTGAGCGGTACAAGAGACTAAGAAGGGAGGAAAACCAACTATTTAAGAGAAAAAATGGCAGTGGGAGCAGAGAGAGAGTGAGAAGACAGAAATGTGAAGGATGAACAACGAACTTCAAAAATGTTTCCAGAGGGTAAGACGATAGAATAACGGGCCGAATAATGGGCTGCCCTCCTGCAAGGACACGAAGGGGAATCTGGTGACCGATAAGCAGTGTGTACTTAGAATATGCAGAGACCACTTTCCACACTACTACGCTTAGATTCTTCCACTGAAGATCAGGAGGTAATGATTGTGGAAGACAATGCCTTTTCAAGCCGGTGACGAAGGACTGCTAGCTCACATGCATCAAGTAATATGCAGTATATGATTGAGGGAATCTATGCCTGACGATTGGTATTCAAAAGGGCGATCCGTGTGTATGTTCCAACTATCGCGGTATCAGTCTGTTATCCATCGCGTATATGGTCTTGTCGAGCGTATTATGTGAAAGCAAATCGATACATACCACCTTTTTGTCGATTACAAAGCTGCTTTCCATAGCATCATACGGGGAAAACTGTACGTAGCTATGTCTGAACTTGGGATTCCAGCAAAACTGATCCGCCTCTGTAGAATGACGCTGACCAACACCAAATCAGCAGTGAAAGTGGGGAAAGACCTCACTGAAACATTTTGTACCAAGCTAGGACTTAGACAAGACGACACACTTTCGTGCAATCTCTTCAACATCTTAATGGAGATAATAATGTGAAAGGCAGCATTAAATACGAACAAGACCATTAACACCAAATGCCATATATTGCTGGCGTATGCTGACGACATAGACATCATTGGGCGAAATTTGCGAGAGGTTACTGCAGTATTTTCAAGAATCGAAAAGGAATCAGCGAAGGTGGGTCTTGCTGTTAATGAGAGCAAGACAAAATTGATGTTGTCAACGACTAGAGAAACCTCTCGACTTGGTCCGCACTTGAACACTGACAACCAATTTAATTTTGAAGTGGTAGATGAATTTGTCTAGATAGGAGAATTGTGCTTGCAAATAGATGCTATTTTGGGCTTAGCAAGCAGTTTAGGAACAAAGCCCTCTCTTGACGGACAAAAGTCCAGCTATATCAGACTCTCATTTTACCTGTCTTGACATATGGCTCCGAAACTTGGGTTATATCGAAAGCGGGTGAAAAACACCTGGGAGTATACGAGAGAAAAATTCTCCGTAAAATATATCGTCCTGTTCGGGAAAACGGCGAGTACCGACGTCGCTGGAACCAAGAGCTATATGATTTATATTCTGGCGTGGACATAGCAAGGCGAATCAAATTAGTCCAATTGCGTTGGCTAGGCCATGTTATCAGAATAGATGAAGATGAGCCACCGCGAAAGGTTTTCGATAGCGTACCCGATGGAAGCAGGAAAAGAGGACGACCAAGACTCCGCAGGAAAGACCAGGCAGAAGAATCCCTCCGTATCCTTGGTGTTACCAACTGGCGAGAAAAGGCGAAGGATAGTGCCAGTTGGAAGAATATGTTGAAATTTGTTTAATTTGTTGGTTTAATTAATATGTGTAAGATGTCTGACCTCATGACGTTGTAAAATAGTCAACAAAAGTAAGTAAACATTGCACCAAACTGAAATTTTTTTATGTGTAGCTATATACATGTTTCATCCCAAACATCCATATACTTACGTCAAAGCATTCGTGGTTCCCCCTCCCTAAACGAGCGGTTGACGACTGAATGCATGAAAGTAAAACGCTGCAAATCAGTTAACATAAGCAATAATTACTTCATTTACACACGAATTTAGCAATATTTATGAATCACTGAAAGAATAATGCAAAATTCCAGTTATACACTTCCAATAACATTAACTTAGGTTGAGAACAATGAATTTTGCTCTAGATCGTGACAAAAAACATAGGTAAAGAGTGCAACAAACGCACCTGTATTTGTATTACAAACAAAGATGTATTTGAATTACAAGATATTAATAATTGTGTCTCAAACATTTAATATTGAATAGCAAACACAATGTGTTTGGGCGCAAGTATGTATACTATATTTGCGAGAATAAAGAATAAATTACAGATTTTTCAGCGTGTACTCCAAAAATTCATAAACTTCAAACTTTAAACTTAAAATTTTCGCAATTGGGGAATGCGACAACCTTATCAGCAGAGAGGACTTCGATTCCTAAAGCCGAAGAAATTATGAGCATTAAAAACAGTAAGAGATAATACAGTGAAATAACATAAGGAACTTGAGAACAATTAAAGGGGTTTTGTAGGAACTGGTTCCTCTTGTCTCTTATATGGATTAACTTCCGGGAACATGTTCTCTCCGAATCAACACAACTCTAGTATCCTGTGACATCACACGAATGGATAGGGAGGAGCTCAGTTAGTCAGTTAACCGTGCGCTTTCTAATTTTTTACTCACTGATCAGGACTGACAGTTTGACTATAAATTCGCAAGATTATGCTTTACGAAGCATTTTCATAGCCACCAAAAAATGAAAAGTTGTCAGAGAGGGGAAAAGTCATAAATAACATTGAATACCTCAAATATGATTTAGTTGTGTTTGGACTCCAGTTAGCAAGTTTTAATTGTTACCAGAATAATACAAACAAGAACAACTTATTCAGTGGCAATAGGCCCATTCCATAGTGACGTGTGTGACATTTGGAGTCACTTTACAATGTTTTACAATAAAAATACACTCTCCTAAAATTGATGGGGAAAGCTTTGTTATGCATGTGTGACAGGACATTTTAGTGTAAAAAGCATTTAGTTTTAGTTGTTGCTTTAAATAGAAAACGACATTAAAGTCATGTGACGTGTGTGACTATTTTGTAAGGAACATTTTCAGGTTGATCTACAAATTAAATTTTTTCTGTGATTTATATTGATATATAATATTTATTTTAATTTAAATGGGTAGTATATACTTCAAATAATTTCTATCAATCACTGTTTTATTATTTCAAGTCATGCATATTTAATTAAAAAATAAAAATGCTTGTGACGTGTATGACTTCAATTGTGACGTGTGTGACACGTGCAAATAGTTACAAAATTATTTATTACGAAACTTGGGCAATAGGAAAAACTTACAAATTAATTGAGTAAAATAGGTAAAATAAGGTTTAAATGCATATTTTTAAATAAGAATATTGTAATTTATAGTTTCTCAAAGTAAAATTGTCCACGTGAAGTATGTAGATGGAATCAGAGGATCAAGTTTTCCAATTACATTACCAAATGTATAGTGGGCAGTCAGGGTTTCTTGGCCATTTCCAGTACTTTCCAGATCTAATCATACAAGAGACTTCAATTTATTCTGCTTTTTCGCAGTTATTCAGAACTTCAGAACTTTAATATTTCCTTCAGAGGAACATTCAATTGCATGGACCTGTTTGATGCCTTTTACCTGAGGTACGTTTTCACTCCATAGTGACATTGAAATTGACTTTTCAGTAATTTCTGCTTGCGATATATAAAATACCTGAGTCGTTGGCATTAGTTCCGCAGCTACGTTGTCAAAATCTTGGGCACTCTGAACTATAATTGCTTTATCACAGCAACTCATAAGCCGCTGCCGAACTAGAGATTTAGCAGAGCCACCAATTCCATCCACTATTCCTTTTCCATGTGAAGTGGCAAAATACTTCCAATGGAAAGGTCTAGAGTATTTAGCAGAGAGCACTTTTGGTAATTTTACCATAAAGCGATTCTTAAATTCGCTTGATGGCCCATCACTCCGTCTAACATCCACTTCCGGTTGAATTGAATCTTTGATTTTCTCTAACTTTTCATACAAGTGGATCAAGAAGCATGATATGGTATCTTTGTCCTTATTAGGTGCATCTGAACATATTAAGTATGTTTCACATTTACTATCATAGATGACAGCTACTGTGAACAGTGTAACACTTGCTCTGCTGCACAATGAGGATTGTACTTCATGGTGATATTCTGCTGAATATGACATGGCAAAATCTATCTGCAAGACTCGTTTTCTTTTATCTTTTTGGTTCACTTGCTTGAATTGTCTTAATATTTGTATGGTCTCGCACTTTGTCAAAATCTTCCAATACTAAATCAATTAGCTGTTCTACACAGCCCTCTTCCAGTACTTTCTTTAGAACTCTCCTCTCTTCACATAACTGTGTTTCCCAATTATACCACTGTACAGGTTTTTCCCTGCCAAATAGAACTTGTTCTGGAAACATTCTGCCATCTTTGCACTCATTGCACTGGCCTTGCCAACAAAGTGAATTTTGTTCTGTATCACACAAGATACTTTGCCACCATGCATTGCTGTAATTGATTTTCAAAGCCTTTAACTTAAGAATAAAATTTTCGTGTATCTTGCGCTTGCATTGATCTGCAGGTGTTTCATGCAAAAGCAAAACGTTTGGCGGACTTAGGAAGCAGAACTTCGAAAATCCGACTTCCAGGTTATCATTCTCCATTTTAAATAAACTGTGGGCTTCTCTCAGATACATCGTTAAGAAATACATCCTCAGCTTAACTTTTCCACCACTATCATATAGAGTAATCTCATCATTCATTCCAGGCATAGTATACACAACATCACTATGAAAGTAAAAATTTTTAATTTGATTTACGGTTTCTTCTGCTAAGATGTTGTCATGAAGTTGTGTTTCTAAAAAAAAAAATAAATGGTTTCCCATTACATCCCATGAAGGGACTAGGGAGAACTTCTCACAATCACTGAGCTGTGCGCTTTCCAGTTTTCACTCAGTTTTCATTGGGACCTACAGTTTTACACCGATTCCGAACGGTATTTTGAGAAGCTTTTTCATGGCTAGATACTCGATAGTGTCGCCGTCACTATGCGAGGTGACCGTCGTCGAAAGAAAATTTGTAGGTGGTCAGAGCCGGGTTCGAACCCAGGATCTCATGTACAAGAGCCGCGCACACTAACCATTGCACCACCGATTAATTTTAGTCCAACCTGTTTAGTAACTCCATGTACAACTGCTCTACGCTTTGTGGGAGAAGAAGGAAGTGCTCTCACAGCGTTTTTAATATCTTTGCCAAGTGCTTGAGGTTTACTATAAGCAGATTTAGAGATGCTAATAATAGAATCCTCATAATAATAATAACACTAGGTCAGAAATAACAAAATTTTCTCTGTTATTTGTTTCTAGCATACTTTTTCTCATTGATTTTGACCTACTAAGCACGAAAATGAGTTTTAAAAATTTTTCTGTTGATTGGTTTTCGAGATTCAAATTTTTGAACTTTTTTTTTTAAATTTTTGGAGGTACACTTACAATTTTGAGCATATCTTTCGTCTTCTTTGACGTATTTGATCCTACTACTACTCAAATTAGAGTAGTCTATGAGTCTACAACTCATTCTCAGAAAATTTTCAAATCGGGTGAGTAGTTTTGATGTTGGCGGCTTAAAAAGGTTAAAAAACTGCGTTTTTTTAGTAAAAATGTGGCAGAAAAATTCATATAAAAATTCATATAAAATATAAAACGCGATGCTAACAGCGATTTTGGTTTTTTTTTACGTATAGCTGGCATTTTTCCAAAGAAAATAAGCACTTACTTAACAAAATCTGACAACAAATGGCGGACTTATAATTTTTTTGGTAAAACACCGAAATTCCGCTATTTCACGATATTTTGATTTTCATTATTTGCACAGCTTACCTACTAGGAGGGATCGAAAAAGCAAGTTTTTTATAATCCTTTTGGAATAGAACGGAACAGTTGCTCCTATACATAAGTTACTTCTGTTCAAAATTTCACCACCCTGGGTTAATGTCTTCTGTTCTGGCAAGGGACGTGAAATTTCAAAAATTTAGTGAAATCAGCAATTTTTTTTTTTGGAAATTTTTTTCAAATGTCACAGCACTTTGCAGTTTTGATAAAATTTTAAATTAATATTAATAACACAAATATTTCATAATTGTAAAAAACCTATCTACAATACCGTAGGGACGTTTCGTCGATGTTTTTAAGAAAATGGTATAATGAAAATGCAGAACATAGAAACACATGTGCATTTTACGATACGAATTTTGGCAAACCCACTTTACATGTACAAAATTGTTTGGAAAAAACGTTTACGTAATTTTTATGATTCTCAGAATTAAAAAAATAAGTAATACACAAATAGTTATTTAATTTTTATGATTGTGGTTGCAGAGTAATATACGCTTCTGAATGTGCGTGGACGCTCTTCGTGTTCCTTTATGACTGCTACTCCGTTCACAGTCAATTAAAGGGAATTACACTTTTTTATTGATGTGTGTTTTCCCGATGGCTACCTGTATCGGATTTTTTTACAGAAATTCCCCCCACATTTGTGAGTGGTCATTATTTGGAAACTTTTCCACAATTTGAAACGCACACTTGCTGAATCAGGTATATAGCCAGGTATAGTATTTATAGGTGTTCATTTATCGTTTTTTGTCATTCCACAAGTGTCTACGAACGCGAGTAGTACGAGTAAAAAGTGAAACAAATTGAATTTAAGTGCATATAATACCTACCCAACAAGTAAGACAATGAGTAAAAGACTACGTGTGTTCGAGTGTTTGAACAATCCAGACTATTTCTGCAATGTTTGTGGCGAGTTTATAAAGAATAATCACGCACACACGTTTACTCCAGCAGTGCAATTGCACTATTTGAATTATTTTGGTATTTCACCAAATATCACAGAATCATGGACACCTAAGTCGCTATGTGATCTTTGCTATATAATCCTAACCTACTGGGCAGCTGGCGGAAGGTAAGAATTTTTATTTAAACACATTAAGCAAAGCAAATATAGTAATATATTTTAATTTTAGGCGCCATATGAAATTCGATACACCAATGATGTGGAAAAAGCCGCTATGCCATTCCACAGACTGTTATTTTTGCCTCACCACAAACAGTGGGGTAGGGAGATTTTTAAAATGGAACTACGCTCAAGTGGGATCGTTTGCACTTCCAGTACCACATTCGAATGATGTACCATATCCAGTGTGCCCTGGTGCATCTCTTCAAAAAGCAGAATCGTCAGATCAAGAGTCCGAGTCAAGTGCAAGCGAATTTGGGGCGTGCAGAAAGCGAAAATTACTGTCACAGGCCGAACTAAACGATTGGGTGCGCGATTTTGGTCTCCCTAAGGAGAAATCCGAACTTTTTGCGTCTCGGATGGTACAGTGTGGATTTGCGGATTCAGAAGTGAAAGTAAAGAAGTGAAAGTGCAGCGAATACAAAAAACAAAGAAGAAGTCAGCTGTTTTTCCACATGGCATAAAATGTACAGTTATATCTTTGTTTCTACTCATTTTTTATGGGCGTTGATTTGGTTAATTTCGTTAGTTTAGCTAACCTGGCACATCCATTTCTAATTGTGCCATACATTGAGTATGTAGTGCTCTAAATAAATTAAAAAATAATATACTAAGACTAATTTGTTTATTTTAAATTAAGTTCAAATGTATTTATTCGTTTGCGTTGGGTAGGTAAGCTGTGCAAATAATGAAAATCAAAATATCGTGAAATAGCGGAATTTCGGTGTTTTACCAAAAAAATTATAAGTCCGCCATTTGTTGTCAGATTTTGTTAAGTAAGTGCTTATTTTCTTTGGAAAAATGCCAGCTATACGTAAAAAAACCAAAATCGCTGTTAGCATCGCGTTTTATATTTTATATGAATTTTTATATGAATTTTTCTGCCACATTTTTACTAAAAAAACGCAGTTTTTTAACCTTTTTAAGCCGCCAACATCAAAACTACTCACCCGATTTGAAAATTTTCTGAGAATGAGTTGTAGACGACTCAATTTGCTTTAATTTGAGTAGTAGTAGGATCAAATACGTCAAAGAAGACGAAAGATATGCTCAAAATTGTAAGTGTACCTCCAAAAATTTAAAAAAAAAAGTTCAAAAATTTGTATCTCGAAAACCAATCAACAGAAAAATTTTTAAAACTCATTTTCGTGTTCAGTAGGTCAAAATCAATGAGAAAAACTATGCTAGAACCAAATAACAAAACGACTGTTGGCTAGTGTAATAGAACACATCATCTTCATTCTTTTTAGCTCTACTTTTCCTCTTACGCAATGCTGCATTAAGCTAATATGTTTTTTTTTTGGTGTGCATTCATACCCCGTATCCTATTTTTTCTGATTGCTTCAATTCTTTTATTTTCTTTTGTCTGGTATTCAGGATCACTTGCTTTCTTTTTAGCTCTGGATTTTCTTTTTCTTTCTGCTGCTGACATTGGTTTCTTTTCATCCATGATTTTAAAACTCTCAAATTTAATCCAATTTCTTTAAAATAATAAAACTTTTAAAATAACTAATCAAAATCTTCAATTTGTATGTAGCTGGAGAATAATTTAAACATGTGCTCAGGTTAAATTAGAATTTATAGTGTCAACAACAAGTTAGTGTTGCCAGATTGCCAGTTTGCCAGACAAAACTTTAAAAAATGTGAATGCAATAACTTTAAAGTAAGTCCCCATTCACAATGTGACGTGTGTGACATTTTAAAATTTAATTTTAAAGTGTAAAATATGTAACAAAATTAAAAGTCTTAGCCATCTTGATGCACACTAATTTATAAACTAAGTTTTTTAGTTAATACTCACACACATTAATGTTTTATATTAACTTTTTTAAGTGAATGTGACGTGTGTGACTATCAAAAAGTTTTTCTTTCTTTTCCCATAATAAATTTTTTTTAATTATAGACCATGTGTTTTGCCTTTGAAACATTCCATAATATTATTGTTTATCTCCAGTTTTAATCATTTTAATATATTTATCATCTTAAAGTAAAAAAAAGGTGACTGTTAAAATCATATTAGAAATCGTGAAACAAATAGTGCAATAAAATAGTAAATTTTAGAGTATTCATTAATTTTTTTTTGGTCCAAATCATTAGCAAATTTGAAAAATTAAACTTTTTTTACACTATAATGCGACATTGTTTTTGTCAATTTGTTAGTTTGAAATTTTACCCCCCTTGGTATAGCAAACCATGGAATGGGCCAATACTAAAAGAATAATATGTTTGGATGTACCCGATTTTATAAAAGCGAACTGATCACCCCAGTACCAATTCAGGCGCAATAGTTTGGCATGACGAGCTAGTCACGGAGGTCCAAAATATGTGTGATTTCTTGAGTTGACACTACTGCAGCGAAACCACCCATTTTTCACTTACACAAATGTGTCCCACCCAGCTAACTTGTACACGCTGAAAAATATCGGCCCCAGGAACATATTGCAGGAACTATGTACATGTTTGGAAACATTGTTTTCGTGAATTGAAGACGTGTTGCTTTTTTTTCTTTAGTGTCGTGCCATGTTTTGGCTTTCAGCAGTTTTCAACAAACAAAACCAAATTGGGGTCACAAATATATATATTATAACCTACTTATCATTGTACCCATACCTAATATCATGGAAACCCAATGTAAACTTCACTCTCGAAGAACAAACTGGAAATACTATGTATAAGGAACTCTGAAAGTTTCACTCAAAACTGAAGATTATATCTTAAATGCAATCGAGAATTTAACTTCGTGCATTCAAAAAGCGGCATGGAACTCCACACCGGAGCAAAGTTTCTTAAAAGTCCCCCGCTACTCAGTAGAGGCTAGGAAAAATCTTTCCGAAAAGCGCAAAGCTTGAAAGCAGTTGCAGATAACTCGATAACTCGACTCTAAACATCCCCCAGACAAGACCACTTTAAACAAACTTACCTCCGAAGTTAAAAATTTACTACAACGTGAAAATGAAGCTCAATCTGAGTCTAAAATATTGCACCTAGATCCTACTAAAGCACCAAATTACTCTCTATGAAAGAGAACTGGTAGAATACAAAAACAACCGAAAACTAATAATCCCATCAGGAAAAATGACAACTGCTGGACTAAAAATAATACCGAAAAGGCCGCTAGATTCCCAACAATATCTCTATGCAATCACAAATATCCGACTTCCTAAATCAGACTCACCAACTTGATTTGCCTATTATAAAATTCTCCAAATCTGAGGTAAAATAAGTTATACGAAAACTTAAACGTAATAAGGCTCCAGGTTATGCTCTCATTACTCCGAAAACTCTCAAACAACTTCCTGAAGAAGGTATCTCTCGCTTAACATATGTATATCTATAACGCTTGTCTGTTACGCTGCTTTTTCCCATCTCAGTAGAAAGTGGCGGAAATCACAATGATACTTAAACCGGGTAAAACTCCAGAACACGTGTCCTTATACCGTCCAATCAGTTTACTACCAATTCTTGGTAAAGTACTGGAGTCTCTCTTTCTAAACAGACTAATGCACGTGATAGATACCCAAAATCTAATTCCAGACCATCAATTTGGGTTTAGGAAAAAGCATGGTACCTTTGAACAAGTCCACAGGCTTGTGGATACGATTAATCAGACCTTTGAAAATGAGCACTACTGCACTGCAGCATTTCTTCATGTCTCACAAGCGTTTGATCAAGTGTGGCATGATGGTTTGCTATTCAAACTACAGAAAATGCTTCCTATAAACTATTATATATTCCTCAATTTTAACATCCTAAATCGGTATTATTACGTTAAGGAAACAGATGAATTTAGCTCAGTCTATCAAACTCAAGCAGGTGTACTGCAAGGTAGCGTTCTGGGTCCGACTCTCTATCTGTTATTTACCTCCGATCTCCCTCACACTGATGGTGTCGCAATTGGAACGCTTGCAGATGATGCAGCAGTATTGTCTGTAGATGCTGATCCCAATAAAGCCAGTCTCTCTCTTCAAAAATGTATCGACAACATCTCTTTCTTTCTAAATGATTGGAGAATCAAAGGCAATGAACTGACATCAGTTCAAGTCACAATTACACTCAAACGTGATTCTTGCCCACCACTAACATTGAATCACGCAGTAATACCACAATCGGATGATATTAAATATCTCGGAATGCATCTCGATAAACGCCTGACATGGAAAAAACACATTCAAACTAAACGAAAGGCTCTTGGCATAAGTCTCAATAAATTTAACGCCCTCATTAACTATAGATCTCCACTCTCACTGGAAAATAAACTACTAATTTACAAATGTATAATCAAACCCATATGGACATACGGAAGTCAATTTTGAGGCACGGCCTCAAACTCCAATATAGAAATTTTGCAGCGGTTTCAATGAAAAACTCTTCGAAAGATCACAAACGTCCCATGGTATATAACCAACAATCAATTACACACTGACCTCCAACTTCCCACAGTAAAAGAAGAAATTAATTCCAGGATTCTCAGATACAAAACTCGAATCGATGCTCATCCAAATCCCCTAGCAGTAAATTTGATGGCAAATACCATAACATTCAGAAGGCTTAAGAGAACAGCTCCCCAGGATCTCTTAGCATAAAGACGAACAGTTCTCACTACTAATCTTAAAATCAGTAGCAAATTTGTCAGCAGTTGGATACTTTCTGTATCTACTTATAAGATATGAAATAAAATCTAGAATAGAATGATCAGTGGATCCTAACTATTCGATATACAAAGTCGCCCAAAATAATGCTAAATATTACATATAAGGAAATAGATTGCATTAATAAAGTATACATGAAGGAAAACAAACAATTGTACCCCAAACAAACACAATGTGTTTGGGCACAAGTATAATATGTTTGCGACAAGCTACAAACACGTTATATTTGCACCCAAACAACAAAAAAAGACAAATTTTTCAGCATGAAGTATGAACTGCATATACATTAACGTATCACAAACCCTGCTGTTGTTGACTTATTATATTTGTTGTACTACTGTTTTCACCTGGTTGACTGTACCACCACATCCTGTGATTATGTTTATCGACAACACTTTCTGATTCAAAGCCACTGGCCGGATGTGTTTACACAGTTACATATCCTTACCTTAATTTAGAAAGGACGTAATTAACATTTTAAAAATTTTACTACAAGAGGAGGACCAAACTTAATGAATGTCATAATTTTAAAAATGTTTTAATGCAGTTTTAATTAAAAAGGGGAGACACATTTTCGTGCACACCACACTAATTTTTTCAGTAGCGATGTATATGACAAAAAAAAGCTACTTGAAACAAATGGTTAGTTACGTCCTTTCTAAATTAAGGTAGCGATATGTAGATGTGAAACATAAAGTTTTTATGTAAACAAACAACATTTTTAAATTTGATTGGAGAATTTTCTAATAATTACATACACTCCGGTTCATTTATTTAAAGGCACTAAAAATTCCATATTCAGCAGCCTGTATCTTTTGCAATTTGTAAGCGATTGCAGAATTTTAAAATGGAAATGGAAGCTAGACATCTTGAGATATAAAAAAAATCATCACAATAGTGGTTTCTTAACTAAAGAACTATTGTTGAGCAATTTATAAAAAAAAATTAATGTGAGTCCGATCACAGGGGAGATGTGTAAACATCTAGTAATGAAGTTGGAAGTACTTATGCTTTTAGTATATTTTTTTTAATTAATCAATTAAAAGTATCAAAACTTTCAATATTGTAAATACATAAGAATTTGCTGGTTTTTGTTTGTTTTATTTACCTTATTTGGTTAGTAAATGGGCACACTGCAGTATATACATATGTACTGCATTAAAAGTTACAGTAAGCAGTAAATTTACTGATTACTGAAAAAATTCAGTAAATTTTTACTGATAATGAAATTTAATTTGCATTACCAGTAAAATCATATGGCCGTATTCATAATAATCAGTAATCGGGCATTACTAATTACTGAAAATTCAATGCACCTCATCATAATCATGTAGGCACTTTATAAAAATGGCTGAAAACAATTTTAGTAATCAGTAAAAATTTACTAGTAAAATAATTATTTTTACTGAAATTTTAGTAGTACTGCAAAGTGTCCATCTATGGTAAATGCCTTAAGTACAAATAGTTAATATTGGCTTATGGTAACTAAAATAAGATATATAATTTTTTGACTCGATTGTATTTAAAAATCTCTGGAAAACTGCATCTATAGTAGTGGAATTGTTAGTTGTGGGGGTTTGTGGAGAATTGCTCATATGCAAGTGGAAAACGTCAAATTAAAATTTTGATAAAGCTTGCGACTGTGGGTTTGCACAATTTGTATCTCCACACAGAAAAAAATATTCCAGAATTAATTTCAATTACTGATTTGCTTGAAAACAGAGATAAAATTCAATTATTTCATTATTTGACTCAATCATTTGAATACTTGGTTCAACAATTTTACATTTTATAAAGCGAAGAAGATCAATTAAAATTTCACTGGAATCAAGTACTTGTGTACTTGAAATTACAACATTCTTTATATGTTATTTGACGTTTTTTTGTTCGATTTTTAAGGCGAATTTTTGTTGTTGTCAGGGCGAACAAGTGGAAGATGCGCATCACCAAAAATCCGTTACAAACGGTGTTTTGTTATTACAGTCGGCACTCGTCAACACAATGACAGCAACAACACGTGCTACAAAATTATTGCGAAATCAAAACACATCTTTGAGAATTTACAAATAAATGTTCAAACGAAAAAAGACATACCATAAGCAAAAACAAGAAAATGCATGGGCACACACGCGCAATGCAAACATTCTAGCAGTAGTGGAATAGAGAAGAAAAAACGAAACAAAAATGTTCCGCTCTCCCTCCCGCAACATAAACTGTGACTGCTGATGGATAGAGCCGTGGCAGAGTGAACAATCAATGATCTGGCGTAAAGAGAAGAACAAAAGAGCATTGTATAGCTGAGATATAGAGTGGCATGCAAAAGTAAGGACACTGCAATAATATATTTAAAATAAATACAGTTTTTATTTTTCTTTTAAAAGTGGGAATATACACTTTTTATTTATAAAACAAGTCAAAACATTTCAACATTTATATAAAACAAATTTAGGGTGCCCTTACTTTCACGTGCCACTGTACATATTTATTCTATGGTTAGAGCTCAATTAAAAGGAGAAGAAACATTTTGCATCAGTTGTTCGATGTGATTCATAGACTACGGTTTATTTTTATTGAGTGTGCGCGCTACCGAATGGCGTAGCAAAATATCGAAAATATATAAAATAATTATTGGCCTCGCGAATATCCTCGCCAGAGAGGAAATGCATTAAATCCTTTTCTATTAAATGTCTTCTATTTAAAATGTCTAAAACATTATTATCCTGGTTTTTATTAACATAGTACTTCATAAGTAAAAGTATAATTGAATTTTTTTAAGTTTTATTTTTGAATCCCTTTTCTTAATTATTATTTAATCAAACTGAAATTAATTATAAAAATAAAATGTTCAAAAAATATGAGATGTTGGTTTTTGTTATTTTGGGTGTTAATGTTAACCATTAAAAATTACCGATTTCGATTGAAAGCGAACACCGACTTTTGATTACCAGAATACTCAAGTTGAGTACGCTAGTAATCAAAACATTATATAATTTCGATTAAACGCTCACTCAACTTGATTACGCGCGTAATCAAAACATTATGTAATTTTGATTAAGCACTCACTCAACTTGATTACACGCGTAATTGAAATTTTCCATAAAAAATTTATTAAAGTCATGCTTAACTCAATTACTAATTTAATCAACAATATTAAGAAATTTTGATTAAATCTGTGCTCAAATAAATATTTGCTTTAAGTGAAAACTTTTCAATTACGATCTTACAATTGGAGTAATTGAATTTACAAAAATCGTCATTGGCGGAAATCCAAGTATAAAAATAATTGAATTGACAAATATCGTAATTGATTTGAGCATTCGCTTTTTTCTGTGCACCCATAATAATTGGCATGAGATGGAGATTGTTACCCAATTGTCGTGCACCAGTTTCAGTGTAAGGCAACAGTACGTAATGAAGATATGTTATAATCTCAATTTATATTGGAATCTAATATAAATTTTATTAGAATTAGCATTACCTCCATTCAGCTTTGATACACTTTGTGTTGTTTTATGTTCTGAGTTATAATTTTTTTGGTGTTTTGTAAAATATTTTATTATTTTGTATTTGTTGCGGTTGACAAGTTAGTAATCAGCTGTTTACTGAAATGTAATGTTATTTTACAGCAATGGTTTTCGAAAATTAGTAGCTAATATTGCACACTAGATGGTGCTTATATGCAGCTGTTAAGTATGAATGACAATCTCAAAGATGAAGAAAACTTTTAGTTTTTAATTTTCCTTATATTTGACAAGTTTAGTTTTTAGTTTTCCTTATTTTGCTTTGTTTTAGTACATTTTTTATTAAAAGTGCAAAAAATCTTTTTAAAAGTTAAATGTTTTTGTATTCATTTTATTTATTTGTTTCCATTTGCCTACGATAACATAATGTACGACAATTAGTGAAGTCGCTACTATTGCACACTAGATGGTGTTGAGTATATTGTATGCAGCGTATGAGTACACTAATCCACTCATACATAGCTCACACCGATTTGATAACGCTTTACGATTGGTTAACGATTACATCGCACATCTTACTCTAAATTTGTGATTGTGTTGTGAAAAAGATTTTTACCCCCAGCGTATAGATGTTTACACATCAAAAAAAGTTCAAAAAGTTTTCGTTCCCTTGAATAAAGGCACTTTATTATTTTGAAAATAAGCGATGATTTTTTGTAGGGAGCGTTTGTTTATTACTTTTTATTACATCTTAATCATTTTACGAGTCAAAATGGAAAAAACAAAAAATTTTAAATCTGTCGGAAAAATCTTCAATCGATGTTTACCGATCTGAAGGATATTCTAACTGCGCAATAGCTACAAAATATTGGACGGAGCCCAACAGTTGTCGACAATTACATCGAGAACCCCGAGAGGTACGGAAACAATTTTAAAGGAAGGGTTTCATTGTCTTTATCTACGTATGAGAAAAGAAAAATCATCAGAATTGCTTCTAACTCTGCCTTATCTTTGACAAAAATAAGAGCTCAAGCTGGAGTGGAAGTGAGCAAGTCATCAGTATGCAGAGTAATTAACAGCTGTGAGTATCTTAAATACCTGAAATTACAAAAAAAAAACGCCACTTAATGTTCCTCGTAAGGAAAAGCGGCTTCAATTCGCAAGAGACTACATGGTAAGCACAGAAAAAAATATTGGCCTCTAAATTCCAATTACAAATATAATTGCATTTTTTCAAAAAATTCAATTAATAATTAATTGAATCAATTAAATTTTTAATCATATTTGCAATTTATTTTTTGAGTTTACAACAGAACTTGGAGTTGGTATGGCGCAAATCTGCGGCTCTAAAAATGTTTAATTTTTGAGTGCATTATAGAATTTTTGCTGTGAATCTTTTTAAATTAATATAAATATGCATGATATGTTCTTAACAGACCTTAATATAAACAATTTTTGTAAACAAAAATTGTTGTGATAAAGTATTTTACATAAAGTTGAATTTTACAGCGCCGTTGGGAGGCAATATGTGTGGCGGCTGAGTCACCAGCCGTCGTCGTCACTTTTCGTACGGCTCTAGTCTTTGATATACAACACTGTTGTTATTTATAATTCGTTTATTGTTCCTTGAAAGATTTTGTGAATTTAAAGAATAATAGCGTTAAATTGTCTTGTTTCGTGATTAAAACTGCGTTTTTTGTAAAAGTGTTTAATTGAAAAGTGTTTTTGAATAAATTTTATTGGAAATGAGTGCTTGCGTTGAATGTTTTGTTTGCAATGAAAAATATGGCTGCCCCCAAACATTTTTTATGAACTTGAAAAGACAGAATTTTCCGTCTTATGCCACATACAATTGTTTACACGAAAATTGTTTTCAAAAATTTCACCTAAAAATAAACTTTAAGACTCACCTTCTTAGACATTTTGAACGTGTAACACAAGAACAGTGCCCTAAGTTGGATAAAAGCAATACATTTATTTCTCCAACAAAGCTGTGAATATGCAAGAGAGATGGAATGCGACAATGGAGTGACTAAATTGAAAGTTTCTCCAGAACCACCAGATGTACCTATTTTTTTGTTTTTTGTATTTAATACAAATCGTATGAACATTAAATGTTTAATATGTAATAATAATTTAAGAAACATGGACCGATTATGCATCCAAATTCTAAAAAATTGAATTTTGTGTAGATATAAGTACATGTGTATCTGCCAAACCTTGATTAAAATCGCTTTAAAAATAGAACATTTTAGTTTTTTTAGCGTCGTCGCAGGGGGTGGGGGTTTAATGCTGAAAAAATCAATAACGGTGTTAATTGATTCAATTCAACATTTAATCAAAAATCGGGAAAAAATCAATAATTTTTTTAATTAACTTGATTACATACTTAATCAATGTTTTTGAAAAACATCAACAAATGTTTTAATCAAATTTTTTAATTGAAGTTTTTTTGTGACAAATTTCCAAATACCTTTAATTAATATTATCATTTTCGTGATTACACCAAAATCAATTAAAAAATTAATCAAATAAACAAAATTTTTAATTGAAATTGATTTTCATTTTTGACGTATGAGGAGTCATGTCAGGTTTTTATTGTTGTAATCTTTATTTCATTGAATTTGAGGAAACGGCTAGATGAATTTTTTTAAAATTTTTTTTGTAGGTAAATGAAGATGTTATCTTTCGTTTGATATACATTTCATATTGGTTGATATCTTCCTAATATTTAAATTTCTCAAATGAAAATTGTTTAAACACATACACTCAAACATATGTGTGGTGTTTGGTTGAGTGTTTTTGGTTGCTCAAGATTGCTTAGGAACATGTATCTAGTAAAAAGTGAAACGAACAGCAAGCTAATGTTGCTTGGCAACATGTATCTTGTAAAAAGTGAAACAAACAGTAAGCTAACGTAATAAAGCTTTTTTGCGAAAGCTTCAATAAAGCTGTTGTAACATTAATTTTGAATTGTAAAGCGTAAAGCTTTCACACAACGCTCGAATGCTAATGCGAAGACTCGATAAGGTAAACCTTTTTTAATATTAGGGCGGCCCTCTCAACATTCGCAGAACGTATTTCAATAAAAATATTAATTAAAATACATAAATTAAATTAAGTTGAAAAAAATTGAACATAATACTTTTTTTTTAAACGGACTTGAATCAAATGCCGTTGGTAAATATAAAAATTACAGTAGACAGTTGTCCGAGGCCTTCGATAAATAATATAAGCAAATTAATTTATTGTTATATATGTTTTCTGTCTTATCGGATGGCGTATTCTACGTTAAACTTAATGGCCGTGTCTCTGACACAGCCTGCAGGGACAGTCAGTGGCCGAAGGCCTCGGACAACTGTCTGCTGTAATTTCTTTCTGTGTGGGATGTGCAGCCAAGAGGTCATGTAAATGACTGGAGAACCGCATATTTACTGATGAGAAGAAGTTTAATTTGGATGGGCGGGATGGCTGCAACTATTATTTCCATGATCTGCGCAAAGAAAAGCATTTTTTGAACCGACATCACAGCCGAGAGGTTGGTGTTATGGTGTGGGGTGCAATTACCATGGCACTGAATTTCAAAGTGTAAAAATGACTGGTGCAAGCTATAAAACGTTATTGGAATTGGCTTTCCGAAGTTCAGTGAACTATTTGATCCCATATCTTGGATATTGCAATAGGATAATGCCCCTATACACAGCGCCAGAGTAGTAAAGGAGTTCATTGCAAGCCAAAATGTTAATATTCTTCACCCTTGACCTATTCGCCAGATTAAAACATTATCGAAAATGTCCTGGGTTGGATATCTCGTAAGGTCGATGAAGGAGGCAGACTATTTAATGACAAGCAGTCACTAATTCAGGCCATTAAGGATGCTTGGAATGAAATTTAGTTGGATTACGTAAATTCTGTGTATCTCCCAATGAAAACCCTGTATATTTGAAATTATTAAAAACAAAGAGGGTTGTACCCATTACTAATAACGGGTTTGTCAATAAAAGCGCTACAAAAGTTTTTTTAAATAAACAAAACCGGTTTTAGATACCAATGAAATTATTTATTCCTGTGAAAGTACGTTCGATGCCATTATGTATGGAACTCGATTTCTTTTGCATGACCACCACGGGCACGCTGGCAGAAGTCCAGACGCTGAACCCAATTTTCGACGGTTTTCAAGCATAAATCGGCCGATACTGCTGCAATTTCACGTTCGATATTCGTACGAAGTTCATCAATCGTCGCTGGCTTGTTGGCATAGACCATAGACTTGACGTAGCCCCACAGGAAATAATCTAACGGCGCCAAATCGCACGACCGAGGCGGCCAATCGACTGGGTCATTTCGTGAGATAACACGTTCACCAAACTTGGTTTCCAACAAATTGATTGTGGCACTCGCTGTGTGGCTTGTGGCGCCGTCCTGTTGGAACCACATGTCCTCCAAGTCCATATTATCCAATTGGGGCCAAAAATATTCGGTTATCATTGAACGGTAGCGATTCGCATTCACAGTAATGTGCCGGTCTTGATCATCATGGAAGAAGTACGGCCTAATGACACCGCAGGCCCATAAACCGCACCAAACCGTAGTTTTTCGGGATGCAATGATGACTCATGGATTACGTGTGGATTGCTGTCTGACCAATAACGCATATTTTGCTTATTGACAAAGCCATTCAGCCAGAAATGAGCCTCATCGCTGATTGTTGAGGCCTCTTAAAGTTGGCCTCTTAAAGTTGAGGCCACTGACTCAAAATTTCGGTAGTAAGTTTTAATAATTTCGACTCGTTGGTGGCTCGTATATCTTTCCATGATGAAATGGCAAACCTTACTGAAGAGAAATGTCAAAAGAGCGGGAAAAAATATGGCGTCGTTTGCTGTCCCTATCGATTTACTTTTGTAGCGTCTCTGTTGAAAAACCCTTTAGTTCTTAAATAAAGTAAAATAAATTAAAAAAACAAGAAAAACTGTTTTTCATTAAAATTAGTTAAAGTGCCTTTATTCAAGTGAACCAAATAAAATAGGAAATTTTTGGACTTTTTTTTATAAATTGTTCAAAAAAAGTTCTTTCGTTAAGAAACCACTATAGTCATGATTTTTTTTTATATCTCAAGATGTTTAGCTTCCATTTCTGCAATCGGTTACAAATTGCAAAAGATACAGGCTGCTGAATATGGAATTTTTAGTGCCTTTAAATAAGTGAACCGGAGTGTATTTGTGTTTTTTTTTCAACAAGATAAAAGTTAGCATTTCAAACGCAGCCGGAAAGTGAATTCTTTATTTTGGGGTTGTTTATTCTTAAATGTTAAAGAAGGATAAATCTATAAAAACTAAAAAAATTCCCAAAACCCCGCAAAAAAACCAAAATCCCACAGAATCCCGGCATCCTGAAAAAGCCCGGTACATATACCGAAAAATCTTAGTGATGATAGTGAATGATTTAAATCCCCAAACCCGGCATTTGTAAAAATCAGTCCCGAACGACATCCTTAATCCTAAGTTACCTTATAGTTATGCTCCTTTGCATCGTGTTCACACTACAATTATCTATACCAATTGGTCAATACGGAAAATAGAATTTCAAATAAATCTACAAATAAATAGATTTCACATACGACGGGTTTGCCACAAAGAACCCGCTTTAATAAAATATCCTCCAAATTTGAAATATTGTTTTATGTCATTACGAACAACGTACACACATGATTGAGTTGTCGTATGTTATACAAATAATATTTATTTAGTTTGTTTTTAATTTTACATTTGCTTTTTTATAAATAAAATCCAAACTGGTAGCAGGTTGATGTCACAATTTCAATTATAATTGCAATTCTTATTTTGTTTTGTTTTTTGTTGCATTTATTTGTTTATATTATATTTTATTTGTTTGCTCTCAAAACGGATAATACATACCTTTTTCGTTATCAGTATGTAAAGGACCCACCGAGCCAAAGAAACGTTTATCGAGAATTTGCAGCAACAGCAAAGCGGATGAATGGACTTCGACACGGGGACAGCCGGTCATCAGCAGCGTTACGGTAATGACCGATGTATAGTGATCACAGGGATATTCTCTGAAACGACGAACAATAGATATTATTTATTTTGCAAATTTTTTTAATTAAATTTTCCATTTCATCTAATAGAAAATAAAATCTAATGCAAATAAAGTGGTTTAAATTATTTTCAATGTAAAAAAAAACTTTTTTATTTGGAATATCTTGATTAAAATGGCTATTGAAATTGATATTGAAGACATGTGGCAGATTGATGGATGTATGATAAATTTAAGTGCTCAATGACAAACATCCATATCCATCTCAATCGTAAGCAACGACCACACCAAGCAAACAATCAACCAACCAACCATTAAAAGGTAGTGAGACTTGGAACGCCTCCAAACAGGCCTTCCACATAACATTTTCAATATCAAATAAAACGAGGGGAGATGATTCGTGCAGGAGGCCTACACGCTGAAAAATGTTACTTTTTTTATTGTTTGGATGCAAATATAACGTATTTGTAGCTTGCCGCAAATATAGTCTACTTCTACACAAACACATTGTGTTTACAATTCAATATAACATGTTTGGGACACAATGATTAATAGGTTATAATAATGGGTTTTCCAAAAGGTACTTGACAACATTGAATTTAATTTGTGAATTTGAATTTAATGTCAGTAAACTCTACATTTTCATCATGGTAAAGTACACGAATGAACAACGTATGCAAATTATAAAAATGTACTACCGAAATTCGGAGTCGGAGACCGCAACTTTAAGAGCGTTAACTCCAATTTTCGGTCGTTATTCTCGCCCTAGTAGACAAGCAATAACAAGTTTGTGCAACAATTTGAGTCTACATATTCATTGTGTGATGCTGACGTGCCACTGAGACAACGGGTTGGTCGAAGTGACGAAAATATCGCTGCCGGTCAGGCGACCGTAGCAAACGATCGTGAATTTTGCGTAAAGATCTTGGTTTACACCCATACAAAATCAAGCTGACTCAAGAATTGAAGCCGATGGACCATTTGACACGACGTACGTTCTCCGATTAGGCTCTGGAGATGATGCGCCAAGATGATGAATTTCATCGCAAAATCATCTTCAGTGACGAAGCTCGCTTTTGGCTCAATGGGTTCGTCAATAACACTGTGACACAAATGAAAGGAATTTGTTTCGGGCCTCAACCAAACCAAAAAATTGTGAAAGTACTTGGACGTGATATCACAAACCCCCGCTCAGTCTTGCCCCTATACGTAACAATTTCTTTTTACAGGCGGAAGAAAATTTTGGAGGTGGGGCAGGGCCCTATTTGTAATGCAATATTTCAAGCTGTTTAGGATTTATTGAAAAAAATTCTGATATAGGGTCCCGACCCACCTCCAAAATTTTCTTTGGCCTGTAAAAAAAATTGTTACATATAGGGGCAAATCCGAGCGGGGTTTTTTGATACCACGTCCAAGTACTTTCACAATTTTTTGGTTTGGTTGAGGCCCGAAACCCAGTGTTGCACAGTGTAAGCAAAATATGCGTTATTGGTTTGGTGAAAATCCACATGAATCACCACTTCATCCATAAAAAATAACTGTTTGGTGCAGTTTGCATGCCGGCGGCGTTATTGGGTCATATTTTTTCGTCGACAATAACGATCGTCACGTTACTGTGAATGGCGATCGTTATCGTGCCATGATTACCGATTATTTATGGCCCGAATTGGAAAACATGAACTTGGACGACATGTGGTTTCAACAAGACGGTGCCACAAGCCACACAGCACACGTTGCAATCGATTTATAGAAGAGGAAGTTTGGTGAGCGTGATATCTCAAAAAATGGACCAGTCAATTGGCCGCCTCGTTCGTACGATTTAACGCCTCTAGACTTTTTTCTTTGGGGCTACGTCAAATCATTGATCTATGCCAATAAGCCGACGAAGTTGGAAGAACTCAGAGCCAGCATTGAACGCGAAATATCGCCCGTTACGGCCGAAATGTATGACCGAGTCATCGAAAACTTGGTCCAACGAATCGACCGCTGCCGACGTGCCCGCGGTGGCCATATGAACGAAGTCGAGTTCCATTTATAAATGTTTTGATTGTATCTCAATTCGATCATAAAGTTTTGAAAATGTATCAAATGTTTTGCGTTTTATTTAAAAAAAAGTTGTCAAGTCCTTATTGGAACCCAAATGTGGTTTTGGTTGTTGAAAACTGCTGAAAACACTGGTGTCTGTCACAATAAAGAAACAAAAAGCAGCAGATCTCCAATTCGCGAAAACAATGCATGCAAACATGTTCATGGTTCCTGCAATATGTTGCTGGGCCGTTATTTTCAGCGTGTATTGCAAGAAGGTCTATTAAGACCACCAGAATTAATTGAATGCAATCCACTTGCATCACCTTACAAAGTTTATTTATAAATTATCAGAATTATACTTAGTCCTTATGGCACAATTTTAATGGTACACTCTAAAAAAACGGCGTCTGTATTATATTCTCTCAAACACATTCTGCCGGAACCATGTATATGTTTCGAACGCACTCCAAAAATTCATATATTTTCAAGTCGTACACTCTCTTGTATTTAAATGCAAACATTAGCATGTTTACTTGCATACTTTAACGCGGAGCCGTATGCGTGTTTCATCCCACCATTGTGTCTCAAACATGTAATATTGAATAGCAAACACAATGTGTTTGGACACAAGCATACCATATTTGAGACAACGTCAACTCACATGTTATATTTGTATCCAACCAAGAAAAAAGACAGAGTTTACAGGGTGTAATGTAGATGAACGGAACGGCCTTACTAGAGTTCCAACTCACGACTATAGAAGTGACAGACTGACAACCTACTACTCGCTGAAAAAAATGGCCTCTGTAACATTATGAATGAACCATGTAAAGGGTTTTTCAATAAGAGGGCTACAAAAGTTTTTTTAAATAAAACAAAACCGGTTTAGATACCAATGAAATTCTTTATTCCTGTGAAAGTACGTTCGATGCCATTATGTATGGAACTCGATTTCGTTTGCATGGCCACCACTGGCACGCTGGCAGAAGTCCAGACGCTGAACCCAATTTTCGACAGTTTTCAAGCATAAATCGGCCGATACTGCTGCAATTTCACGTTCGATATTCGTACGAAGTTCATCAATCGTCGCTGGCTTGTTGGCATAGACTATAGACTTGACGTATCCCCATAGGAAATAATCTAACGGCGTCAAATCGCACGACCGAGGCGGCCGTGAGATAACACGTTCACCAAACTTGGTTTGCAATAAATTGATTGTGGCATTCGCTGTGTGGCTTGTGGCGCCGTCCTGTTGGAACCACATGTCCTCCAAGTCCATATTATCCAATTGGGGCCAAAAATATTGGGTTATCATTGAACGGTAGCGAGTCGCATTCACAGTAATGTGCCGGTCTTGATCATCACGGAAGAAGTACAGCCCAGTGACGCCACCTGCCCATAAACCGCACCAAACCGTAATTTTTCGGGATGCAATGATGACTCATGGATTACGTGTGGATTGCTGTCTGACCAATAACGCATATTTTGCTTATTGACGAAGCCATTCAGCCAAAAATGAGCCTCATCGCTGAAGATGATTTTCCGATGAAAATCCGAATCATTTTCAAGTTGTTGCTCAGCCTAATTCACGAACATACGACGCTTATGGTGGTCAAGCGGCTTCAGTTCTTGCGTCAATTTGATCTTGTAAGTACGTAGGCCAAGATCTTTTCGCAAAATTCGCCACAACGACGTCACAGTGATGCCTAACGCTTGAAAACGACGTGTGAGAGACACATTTGGGCTTTCTTGAACTGAAGCCTCAGCGGCAGCAATACTCTCGACACTACGGGCACTTCTTTGTCTCACTGGCACGGGAACATTTTGTACTGTGGATGTGGACTCAAATTTTTCAACTAGACGCTCAATTGTTGATCTGGTAGGACGATTATGACGACTATAAATTAGACGTAGCGCTCTTAAAGTTGAGGCCACTGACTCCAAATTTCGGTAGTAAATTTTAATAATTTCGACTCGTTGTTGGCTCGTATATCTTTCCACGATGAAATGGCAAACCTTACTGAAGAGAAATGTCAAAAGAGCGGGAAAAAATATGGTGTCGTTTGCTGCCCCTATCGATTTACTTTTGTAGCGTCTCTGTTGAAAAACCCGTTATATGTTTGAAACATCTATATAACGGGTGCTTCTTTAGCTGCCTCAGAACTTAAATTGATAATACAAGTCAGAAATATTGCTGCAATGACACTTTTTTTTTCTAATCTGGTACATAATTTCATGACATTTATTTTTTAAATATGATTTCCGGCATATGCCCGCCGCGGCTACGAGTTACATGGTCCATACGATCAGACCAATGTTTGCCTACTTTTCCCTATAAATCTGTGGTGGCTTGAATTTTGGCTTCCAATGCTTCAAGAGTTGCTGAGTTGACGGCATAAACCAAAGCCTTAACATAGCCCCATAAAAAGTAATCCAGACGCGTTAAATCGCATGAACGAGGGGCGCCAGTGAACAGGACCACTTCTGGAAATAAAGTTATTACCAAATTGATTTTTCAATAAACCGATTGTTAAGTTGCGCCGCGCCGCCTGTTTGGAACCAAATGTCGTTGATGTTTAGTTGCTTAATTTTTGGAAATTCAGTCAGCAGTTCAGTTCAGACCGATGATGCCGCCAGGTTGTAAACCGCATCAAACAGTCAATTTTAATGGATGTAATGGTGATTCGTTAAAGGCTTGAGAATTATCTTGGCTCCAAATACGGAAATTTTGCTTATTGACGTAGCCATTTAACCACAAATGTGCTTCTTCTAAACACAATTCTTTGACCGTAAAATGGACGCAGTAACTTCGCGAACAGATTTTTTTTAAAAGTAAATTCCACAATTTGGAAGCGTTGTTGCAGAGTGAAACGATTCATGATGACTTGTCTTACTGAACAGAAATGTTAACACGGTTTGAGATTCTCAGTTCGGAAACCATAGTTATCGATATCGATAGTTCTCATGCAGCTAAAAAAAATACCCTTTACTTTCGTGAAAGTGTTATTTTCATGAATTGAAGATCTGCTGCTTTTTTGTTTTTTGTTGTCTGTCGCGTTTTGTTTATCACCAGTTTTCAACAAACAAAGCCATATTTAATACACAAAACTATATGTTATAACATATTTATCATTGTCTCTCCAACATATAATATTGAGTAGCAAACACAATGTGTTTGTACACAAGTACAGTATATTTTTGCGACAAGCTACAAACACATTACATCTACATCCACACAACAACAAAAATACAGATTTTTCAGTGTGTCTATAGTCTATTACCCATTACACCTAGACTATAACGACACCTGCTAATCGTCACCTAAAATGCCCAAAGACGTAACCCTCATTTTCAAAATTTTACAGGATAAGCAAAACACCTTATAAAATCCAAAGTATTTCAGTTTTAAACGCTTGCATTCCACAGCTTATCTTAGGGACTTGGAAGTCACATTTATATTTTAGCGTGGAGTATTATATTCAATCAAAAAAACTGTTTTCATTTTTGAGGGTTTTTGAGGGCATTTCAGGTGACGTAATGCATTACGTTAAAAATATTTGTGAACACATTTTTTTTTGCATCCAAAAGAATGCATGTTTCAAGCTCTTGCTTAAAAACTCAAGATATAATGGGAATCAACTATTTTAATCACCCCCTTAGTGAATAAAATTCTTCGGAATATAAAGTGAACAAAGAAAAGGAAACAGGACAAAAAAATCCCCACGAAACACATTTAGAATAAGGGAATTTAGAGGGCGGACCAATAAGTCCGTGACTTTTCGAACTTCCCTCGTAATTATATGAAATGCAACACCATCAAGTACCACCTGTTAACAGACAACTGTCAAATTTTGAGCAAGTTCCGTAATTTACTTCGCGTTTAACAGCTGTTCAAACCACAACCTCGTGCATTTTTTTTATAAATGGAAGAAAGTGAATTTCGAGTGCCCATTAAACATTATTTTTTGCGAAAAAAAACGCCAATCAAACCAAGGAAAAGCTTGATTAATACTATGGGGACTCTGCACCATCGATTTCAATGGTAAAAAAGTGGTTTACTGACTTTCGTTGTGGTCGCACAAGTACAAATGACGCTGAACGTTCTGGACGGCCAATTGAGGTCAATACACCCGAAAATGTCGAAAAATTCCACGATATGATGTTGGCCGATCGAAGAGTAAAAGTGCGTGAGATTGTTGATGCCATAGACATTTCATATGGCAGTGTGGTTTCGATTTTAAATGATCAGTTGGGTTAAAGAGAACTATCTGCAAGATGGGTGCCGCGTTTGCTCTCAATTGACCATAAACGTAATCGCGAGACAACTTCAAAGGATTGTTTGGAGTTCCATGAATTGGGCTACGCATTGGAACCTCATCCGCCATATTCTCCGGATTTAGCTCCCAGTGACTATTTCCTATTTCCAAACCTAAAGAAATGGGTCGATGGAAAGAGTTTTAGCTCCAACGATGAAATTATTGATCAAACATATGCCTATTTTATGGACGTCGAAAAATCCTATTTTTTGGAAGGGATCCAAAAATTAAAGAGACGTTGGACTAAGTGTATGTTCAAAAATAATTTTTTTTTTGCAAAAAAAACTGTTTTATTCAAAAAGTCACGAACTTATTGATCCGACCTCGTGTAAGTAATTAGCATATGTAATCAGAGTTCGTATTTACCCGCCATGTGTAACGCAAACACATCGTCGTGGGGAATGTGTAATGAACGTTTACCCATTACCCACAGGGTATGTGGAAAATAATGGGTAGCTACCCACGAAAATGGGGAATTACCCATTACGATTACCCATTACCATGGGGAAAATAATGGGTAACTACCCACGACAATGGGGAATTACACATTGCCTTCAGCGTAATGGCGATAATATTGGGTAGTTACCCAAGGTGATGGGAAATGGGTTACCCAAGGTAACCCATCGCCATTTTTGAACGAAAATATGAAAAAATTAGAAAATTAGAAAAAAATTATATATCTCGAAAATGGAGTGCTCAATCGGAAGAATAACCAATTTTTGAAGGTTTCTAAGGTTTGTTTTTTCAAAAAATCGCCACAATAAGAAAATCGCTAAGAAAATTGTGCCTTCTTAGGAGGCTTTAACCAATGGGTGTCTTCAATATGGATGTTTTCGACAAAACTTCAAATTTTCAAGTAAAAAATCGCTAAAACCCCGTCATGCCTATAACTCGGAATCGTAATGCCATATAGAAGACATCTGTTGGGTAAAGGTAAAAATTTATTAATTTTGCGAATCGACGCACCGTTTCCGAGTTATAGCCACTGTTTTATTTTATCGATTTCCTTACTTTGGGTAATTTTTTTAAAAAAATTTCCATACGAGTTAGACCACTTTTTGAACCACGTCCGTTCACAGTAGCAGTTGTAATGGAACTGATGAAATAATCTCGAATTTTCATAAGAGATTGGGAGTCAAATTCTCACACTTCTTTCACTATTTCTCAAATAATATTAATAGCATTAAATTAAACATGCATTGGGCTATAACGTGTAAAAACAATTAGAAAAATAGCTATAATATATAGTTATATATTTCAAATCGAATGTGTATATAATTTTCGGAAAAAAATTAAGAAAAAAACTAAAAAGATGTAAATTAAATTATTCAAGCTTAAGCTGTTGAAAGCTGTTAAAAAAAAAACTGTGTTTGACTCAAAAAGTCACGGACTCATTGATCCGCCCTCGTATGTCGCTATCGTAAAAGGCGGAATTTTGATTTTTTCAAATAATTTTTCCTGCTAAACAAAACATTCCTCGGAGTATTTTATTCCCGCTGTGGGTGGACAATAAAAAAGAAATTTCCAAAAGCTGGTAATTGAACCCGGAAATTGAACTGAAGCCGGACTTGATAAATGTTTACCACTGTGTCTTGTTTGGGAATTGACAATGTGATCCGTTGGAAGGCCTTCCAGATTTCTCTTAAAACAAGAGAATAAGAAAGAATGAGTGCATATCACACACGAAGTACAAAAGAACTATAACTAAAAATTTACATATTTACAATAGAGGCAAAAATCTGGTTCTGCTAATAACAAAAATGTATCAAAATTTATTTCTCAATAATAGAAATATTCAGACAGGATTGTTTTTTCTTTGCGAAGTGGAAGAAAAAATGAAAACAGATTTCTACAGCGAATCATAGACCAATAGATAAGAGTTGCCATCCCTCTCTTTACGTAAGTCATTTCATCGAGTTCGAGTTGCTGTTGTATGTTACTCTTCGGTTGGATATAAAACGGACAGGGAACCAACATACAACATAATTTAGCTGTCATTAGTCAAACATTATTTAAACTTAGTTTTCTGCATGGTTGCTTATCGCTCTCTCGTCTATCTACTCAGCTTTCTATCAATTTCCTACTTCATAGTCAATCAGCTGTGTCATGCAGACCCCCTGATCGAAGTGGAAAGTTTGCTTTGAGTTATGAGGTATTGGAAGTTAGGGTTCCAGATATCAGAAAGGAAGAAATAGAAGTTATGTTGATATATATGTAGATATGTAGATATCTGAAATCCGACAGAAGATTTTAAAAGGCCGCATTTTTTTTTTGGTTTTAATAAGGCCTCGCCAATTCCGTTGCTGGGTAGCCAACCAACCACCAACTAACCAACCATTCAGTCATCCCCAATGTAATGTGTGTGCCATGTAAACATCGAGTTCAGCCATGAAAACCATGATTGCGTTAACAGGATACCACTTTAAAGTGTTAAGGATTAAATTTCGCACTCCATGAAAAGTTAAGTAATTGATAGAATTCGAAGGCAACAAACATTGTACTCGTAGTAGAGTGATAAGATATAAAACTTGTTGTGAATGTAAGATTTAATACAATATAGGCGAGATTTCTAATTCAATTAACAAGTTACAAAAATGGTCGTTAACAATTAGACCGATAAATTCAGTTTAATTTTCTTTGACAGAAAGCCCTTTGTCACTGGAGTATTTTAAAATTAATTAATTTTCTACTAAAATATATTCTTCAGTTTCACTTTAGTCTTCATACTAGCACGTAATAGAATTATGTAGATTCTTTACGAGGGAACACCCTGCGTATAAGTATTATAATCATAACTTATTTAGTAGGGCAATCGAGCGTATAAGTAATATTATTAAAGTATGTCCGAAAATACACGCAAGATCTAAATGTCGTGCCATTTGTGCGGTAAAGTGTTGTTGTTAAACAAAATAAAACTATGTGGCAGCTAACAGTTCAGGGTTATTAAACATAAAAAAAGGACAACGAATTTTCATTGCTTAGAAATAATGTTAAAGTAATAAAATGTTATCGACCAAAATCACCATCAGTGAAGCAGATCATTTTCATCTTGATGGTTTCGTTAATAGCCATAATTGTCGCATTTGGGGGTTAGAAAATACACGACCGATTTTTGAGAAACAAGTGCATCAACAACGTGTCACTATTTAGTGTGGACTTTGGTCTGAGGTCATCCTTGAACCATTTTGATTTGAAAATGCGGCTGGTCGGATAATAACAGTTATTGGTGTTCTGTAGCGATACGATAATCTAGAATTGTTGTTCCCAAATTTAATGATATGGATGTGGACAAATTTAATGGTTTCGACAAGTAGAACATCCACCCGATTTCATGTTACGGTGCACATTGATAACCGTTATAATTTCGAGGTAGTGCACAAATTTGTTTACCTCGGATCTGCAGTGAACAGCAGCTATAACGTAATCCTAGAAATCAAACGGAGAATTGTGCTTGCAAAATGGTGTTATTTCGGGCTAAGCAAGCACTACGGAGATATGACCCTCTCTCTAGAAACGAAGATTAAATCAGACTCTCATATATCCTGTCTTCTAATGGAAAACGGCGAGTATCGAACCACGAGCTGTATAATCTGTATCCCGACATCGACTTAATTAGGCGTATCAAAATAGCGCGTTTACGCTGGCTAGGCCATGACTTTAGAATGGATCAGAATGAACCAGTGCGAAAGGTATTCGATGACGTACTCGAAGGACATCGAAAATAAGAAAAATAGGACATCGAAAATAAGACGTATCTCAATTTTTTGTTAATATACAGGAGAAGGCAAAAACTGGATAAAATCAGAGCAATTTGATACATTATTTGTATTTAAACGCAGTTTTTCAGTAAACCAAATTCTATATTGTTATCATTAACAAAATTTCTGGACGAAAGGAGTATTTGAAGAGATCCCTACAAAATTATGAAATAAAACGCGATTTTGTTAAAAATCACGATACGACCTTTTAATTTTAGCAATCGAGGTGAGCTATTGCTTGCGAGAGATTGGTGTTATCAACTGGGAGAGAAAAGTTTAAAATCGAGCCCGTTGGAGAAAGAGTTAGCAACATGTTGCAGGAAACATGTACATGTTTCCAAGCATTGCTTTATGGATTGAAGATCTGCTGCTTTTTGTTTCTCTGTTGTCTGTCTCGTTTTTGTTTTTAGCGGGTTTCAACCAACAAAGCCACAGCCTGTGGCAAAAACATATATTATGGCCTATCATCATTGTGTGTCAAACATGTAATATTGAATAGCAAACACTATGTGTTTGTATACAAGTATGGTATATTTGCGACAAGCTATAAAACATCATCAAGATAGTGTTCCAAACGTGGAGGGTCTCGAAAGATGCGTATTTGAAGACCTAATGACGGGAACATCAACCACATTTAATACGAAATTACTTATGGACCCCTACCGAACTTTGAGGTTTCGTTTCATAGTGTAAATTTGTTCTTTTTGTTTGTCAATATGTTGTGTTTCTGGGAATTTGTCCTGACTACAAGCCAATAGTTCGCCCAACGTTTGTATGGGAGGTGCGAAAATGGGCATGGCAAAGTAGGAAATTTTTATAACACAGTATCTTTTGATAAAATAATGGTTAGAACCAAATCTCAATCGGATCGGTTTTGGCATACGGCCCATTTCATGCCGATCAACCGAAAACCCGCCAAACTGTAAATAAATTCTGTAAATTTCTAGATACTAAGTAGCTTATGCCAAAACATTGCTCAGTACCACATTCTGGGGTCTGAACCCGCGTATAGGTCATTGGTGGTATACGACAGTAGTTATAAATGTTATATTATATTTAATGCCACTGGACTTTGTAGTTAGGGAGCATGGTAGTCTTAGGGAACTGTAACTCTGGTCAGAAAATGACGTATAACACAGTGTCATTCTCAATACAATGCCTGATACTCCACGTATTGTCGATTACACTTTGGCCGAATCACTTTTTGACAAGAAGTACCACACTCTTATACCTTATAGATCAGATTGGAATGGTCGCATCCCTGACCATAAGATATTTGTGAACTTCTCTACAGATGGTTCAAAACCTGACGATAAATTAGGCTTTGGTGTATTTTCTAAGGACCTAGGGAAACCATTGCGAAAAGATTACCTGATAGGTCTAGCGTTTACCACAAAAAAATCTTAGCTATTAGAGAAATTGCGGTCTGGCTAAGAAGTAAAGTTTTGACAACAGTCAGTCAATATTTTCTTTGCTAGTCAAGCTGCCATCAAGCCCCTGGAGAGTGTCTTATTGAATTCGAGAAATGCCCTCAACTGCCGCAGATCTCTTAATGAGATGGCTGAACAGTTTAATTTTCACCATATTTGGGTACCAGGCCACGTCGGTTAACCGGTTTCATGTTCAAAATTCAAATTTACATTGCCAGAAAATATTTTTCAATTTGTTTGCAAATCAATCGAATTCTTATTTTAATTCAATTCAATTCAACTTGAAATTCAACTCAATTCAATTCAATTTAGCTCAGTTCAATTCCATTCAATTCATTTCAATTCAATTCACTTCACTCCACTTCAATACATTTCAATATAATTCAGTTCAATTCAATTACATTCAATTCAATTCAATTTAATTAAATTACATTCAATTCAATTCAATTATATTTAATTCAATTCGATTCAATACAATACAATTTAACTTAATTCAATTCCAATTAATTTTATTTAGTTAAACTCAATTAAATTCAATTGAGATTCAATTCAATTCATTTGAATCCAATTCAATTCACTTCAAGTCAATTCAATGCAATTCAATTCAATTCAATTAAATTCAATTCAATTCAATTCAATTCAATTCAATTCAATTCAATTCAATTCAATTCAATTCAATTCAATTCAATTCAATTCAATTCAATTCAATTCAATTCAATTCAATTCAATTCAATTCAATGCAATGCAATTCAATTCAATAAAATGCAATTCAATTCGATTCAATTCAATTTAATATAATTCAATTCAATGCAATTCAATTCAATTCAAGTCAATTCAATTCAATTCAATACAATTCAATTCAATTCAATTCAATTCAATTCAATTCAATTCGATTCAATTCAATATAATATAATTCAATTCACTTCTCTTCACTTCAATGCACATCAATTCAATTCAACTTAATTCAATTCTGTTCAGTTCAGTTCGATTCCATTCAATTCACTTCAATTCAAGTCAATTCAATTCAATTCAATTCAATTCAATTCAATTCAATTCAATTCAATTCAATTCAATTCAATTCAATTCAATTCAATTAAATTCAATTCAATTCAATACAATTCAGTTCAATTCAATTCAATTCAATTTAATTCAATTCAATTCAATGCCATTCAATACAATTCAATTCAGTTCCATTCAATTTAATTCAATTCAATTCTATTCTATTTAATTCAGTACAATTCAATTGAACTAAATTCAGTTCGATTCAATTCTATTCTATTCCGTTCAATTCAATTTAATTCGGTTCAATTCAATTCAAGTCAAGTCAATTCAATTGAATTCAGTTCAATTCAATTCAAATCAATTCAATTCATTTCAATTAAATTCAAATCAGTTAAATTCAATTCAATTCAAGTCAATTCAATTCAATTCAATTCAATTCAATTCAATTCAATTCAATTCAATTCAATTTAATTCAATTCAATTCAATTCAATTCAATTAAATTCAATTAAATTCAATTAAATTCAATTCAATTCAATTCAATGCAATTCAATTCAATTCAAGTCAATTCAATTCAATGCAATTCAATGCAATTCAATTCAAGTCAATTCAATTCAATACAATTCAATTCAATTCAGTTCAATTCAATTCAATTCAATTCAATTCATTTCATTTCAATTCAATTCGATTCAATTCAATATAATATAATTCAATTCAATTCATCACAATTCAATTCCATTCTATTCAAATCAATTCTATTCAATTTAATTAAATTCAATTCTATTCAATATTACATTTTACATTACATTTTTGTCGAAAATTTAATAAAACCGAAAATTAACCGGTTTTACCGATTTATTCAGTTCTCTGAAAACGAACACCGGTTACCTAAAAAAATTATTTTTTCGAATAACCCAACACCGGTTGTTCAAAAATTTCGGTTTTTGAATACTCTAGCGGGCATTCCTCCAGCAGGTTACAAGCTCTTCCTAAGGAATTGTATCCATATGGCAACTAACGGTAGGTAGGCAACTACCGGTAAGCTGATGTGGCTCCGCCTAAACTTGAAACGCACTGTCGGTATCGAGATCGGACGTCTCATTTATCGGATCTGTTATGACGAGTCACTGTCTTATTGGACGCCACACAGAGAAACTGAAAGTCATGAGAAACTACTTTTGCAGATGCTGTGTTGACGAAGAGAAGACGGAGATAGATAGACCATATTCTGTGTCATTGTTCCGCTTTTTCCAGAAGGCGGCAGGCTATACTAAGCTCAGAATTCTTTGGTGAGTTAGAAAATCTGGCTGATGTTAGCATCCGCCTACTCCTGGTTCTTTTTATAGCAATCAAACTGATTCAAATGGAGGCACTAGGAAATTTAATATTTTTCCTTTTATTCCTGTGGTATCATAATAGACTAAGTAAGACTGACAGGCAGGCTGCCAATCTAACATAACCTAACCTAAATAGACGCCCTTCACCGCTCTGTGAATTTCAGTTCGATTTCATCACTTTATATTTTCTGGTGAACAAAACATTCACCGGGAAATTTCAACCGCGGTGAAGGTTATTCTGGGGTGAGGTTATTTTTGTTATATTCAGTTTAGTGTTGAACAACAATAAACAGTTTCGTATGTCCAATGATATTGTCGTTGGTGCAATGAATATGTGCGTTGGGGGTGGTGGATAGTTTAAATTGTACAAATTCATCGTCACAAAGTAAATGTTCCTTCAATCAACCGCAGAATAAACGGATGTATGAACGTTCAAACGAACTTTCTGCGGAAGCTGCCATTTGATGTCTCTTTTTTTCCAGCACAGTAGTGATAAAGTGCTAGTGTCAGCTACCTGTGGCCTTTGTGCAACTTCAATTGAGTTGTCCCTATAACACTGTGTGTAATTTTTTAAGCCATGGAAATATGTAAGGGGTTTTCAACGGAGACGCTACAAAAGTAAATCGATAGGGACAGCAAACGACGCCATATTTTTCCCGCTCTTTTGACATTTCTCTTCAATAAGGTGGGCCGTACTTCTTCCTGCCCAAAGTCATGGACTGTTTTTTTTTTTGACAAGAGCTACAACTTTCCCTCAGAGAGTAAATCAAAATTCCGGACGGTTTGCAAGATATGAGCCTGACAAAATTATCACTTTTTTGCAAAAATTACACCGACACGGGTCTTTTTTTTGTATTTTATAACGTAGTGGTGTCCGTATATGGTTATATTTTTTCGTGTTGCACTGTGTTATTTAGATAACTTTATAGATTTAATCATTAAAGGCATTCAAATGTTGTATTTTTATTTACATTTCCCCGCCATTAAATTTTACAATATTAAATTCAAACCACATAATGCAATAATAACTACATATTTAATTTCTCAACATAAAGATATTTAGTAACAAAAAACAATTCAAATTTAAATTAACAATTCAAATAATAATTATTATAAATTTATGAAACGGCATTTCTCGAAACACCTGTGAGACCATTACAGAATACCCATGGCATGTCCTCTGAAAGGATTGCAGGCACATGTAGTAGAAATGTGTGTGGGATACAACAGAAATGGTAAATAATTCGCCGTATCTACTCTCTGTCGTGATTTGGCAACATTTATATCGAAAATATTAAATGGTATAAAGGAGCATTAGCTATAGATAAGGACATTAAGGATAACTTCGTTGTCGTGAGAGTAAAATATAAAAGCCAGCAAAGAGCACAATGGAAATGGAAGCTCTAGAAATAAAATGGTAAAAGTTCTAGAAATAAAATGGTAAAAGTTCGACCAAGCTATATACATATACATTTTAAATTCTAAATATCTTTAATATGCTGCATTGTTGAGTCATAGATCAATAGATAAAGAGTCGCCATCCCTCTCTTTAAGTTCTCTCGATGACGAAGAAGTAGTAGGTCATTTCATCGAGTTCGAATTGCTGTTGTATGCTGGGCATAAAAAGGACAGACATAAAAGGGAATGCGTACTTTCGTTCGATGCAACCAACAGAAAACATAATTTAGCTGTCATTAGTATCAATTTAAACTTAGTTTGCTGCATGGTTTGTTTCTATCTACTCTAGTCTGTTTTCTACCAATTCGAAACAAAAGCGATCAACAACAAAGATGGCGATACTCATATTAGGTACCGCTGTGCAAATTGAGTGAGACAAAAAGAGCATGAACTAGTGAACTACTGAAACAAAAGAGCGGAACAGTTTCAACTAGTTCATCTAGTTCACACGAGTTAATCGGTGAGTTGAACTAGTCCGTTCGTGAAATATACAACTCTGTTGTTAACCCCGTCATTTTCAAGACAGGAAATAAAGTTACCATAGCGGCTATTCCTTCATAGCGGCTTCGGCTGAATAACACAGTGCAACACAAAAAAATATAACCATATACAGGTTCCACTACGTGATACGTCTTCTCACTACGTCTTCTTTTTTTTTTGGTCTTTTATCACGTAGTGGTGTGTCCGTATATGGTTATATTTCCATGACTTAAAAAATTACACACAGTGTAATCGTTCATAGCGGCCTCGGTCGACTATTCTTTCGCATCGACTTCGGCTGACTATTGGTTCATAGCGGCCTCCAGTGGCTTTTACTTCATAGCGTCTTCGGCTGACTATTCCTTCATGGTGGCCGCGGGTGAGTAATCGTTCATAACGGCTTAGGCTGAGTATTCCTTCATAGGGGCTTCGGTTGATTATTTCTTGATATCGGCCTCGGCTGACAATTCCTCCATAGCGGCCTCGGCTGACTATTCTTTCATAGCGGCCTCGGCTGACTATTTCTTCGTAGCGGCTCCGGCGGACTATTCCTTCATATCGGTCTCGGCTGACTATTCCGTCATAGCGGCCTCGGCTGAGTATTCGTTCATAGTGGCCTCATCTGGCAATTCCTTCATAGCGTTCTCGACTGACTATTCCTTCATAGAAGCTCCGGTTGACTATTCAATGGATTCTTTATATCAACCGATGTAAGTTCCCGATCCAGTTTTGCCAATCCGACTATAAGATGTCCCTACTGAAGGACGATTTCGCCGAACACGATTAACCACGTGTGCGACACACCATGTTCTCGTTTATCTGAAATGGATCGACCGAACCCAAAGGAGTGTACCCAAACAATTCCCTGAAAGGTATTCTCAACCGTTCTCAGAAGAATGTTCTCAGACCGAACCCAAAGAAGTGTTCCCCAACCTTTCGCAGTAGGGTATTCTCAACCGTTCCAAGAAGGGTATTCTCAACCGTTCCCAGAGGAGTGTCCTCAGACCGAACTTAAAGGAGTGATCTCCAATTATTTCCAGAAGGGTATTTTCAACCGTTCCCAGAAGAATGTTCTCAGACCGAGCCCAACGGAGTGTTCTTCAACTATTTCCAGAGGGGCATTCTTAACCGTTCCAAGAATACTGTTATAAACGAGTGGATCAATTGATGTTGTTACTTTAAATTAAATTATTTTGTATCATAAGAAAACCAATAAAGAATCTGAATTCAAAGCCAGAGAAGGATAAACTATTGTGTTCTAATTTCGTACGGTTTGGTGGAGCCTAACGACACACCCTAGACATGACTGAGCTTATGCGATCACTGATACGTCTCAGGACTATTAGGTGACCCTGTCACTGAGGCTCTCCGAACTAGTGAACATATTCTTCTGTCCTTTGAAGACGGATGAGCCAACACCCCTGGCCAACGGCAGATCAAAATTGAAGAAAGCGTCTGCTCCACAATGGGCGGCGAAAACATACTCATCCTGGCAGTAGGTAAAATTCAAACCACAGTGGGCTGGGGTCGCCTCCCGCCACCGTTATATAGGCAATGAAAATACACAAGAATTATGGTAAACGTAGAAACCACTAACTGTTGGCGACCCTCGTTATAAGGACCACGATTTAAGGACATGTACCTGGAATGTGCAAACACTGTACAAGACGGGTGTCACTTTCCAACTGGAGGATGTCCTCGAAAAATATAAAGCTGACATCACAGCTATCCAGGAAATGCGGACAGGATTTGGTTGCACCAGAAAGAACAACTATGAGCGAAATCACGAATTCGGGTGCGGATTTATAGTTGGCAAGAGACTGCGACACCTGGTTTCAGGGTTCAATCCAGTGACTGAACCCATAGCCACAATTCGCATCAAAGCGAAATATTTCAACATCTCGTTAATTTGTGTGCACGCACCGACAGAGGATAAAGATGATGAGATCAAAGAAACATTTTATGAGCGTCTGGAGGAAGTATATGAACGCTGCCCTGACAACGACATTAAGATTATTCTAAGCGATTTTAATGCCAAATTGGGAAAGGAAAGTGTCTTTCGACCAACCATCAGTAATCAGATACACTTCATCGCTGCAAAGAACATGGTAGTTTGGAGCACACGATTCCAACATAAGGATATACATAAGACGACTTGTTTATCTCCTGATCAGAGATCGAAGAACAAGACTGATCACTTGGTAATAGATAGCAGACACTCTTCTAGTGTAATGGATATACGTGGGATTCGAGGTGCCAATATCGACTCGGATGATTGCCTGGTGGCTGCGAAAGTTCGCACAAGAATGAGAAGGGCGAAAAACGTACGAAGCCGAACACAGGAAAAGCTAGATATTGACAAACTACAAATACCGGAGATATCAAAGTTCTATCAACAAGAGCTCACTCTCCAGAAGAATATTCCCCCTCCTGAGGACCAAGAAGCGCAGTGGAAGCATATTTCCCATTCTTTGAAACCGCTGCAAGGACTGAACTTGGCTACCAAAACCGCACAAGGATAAGCCATGGTACGACGAAAAATGTCGCATTGCAACTGATGAAAAAGACGCTGCACGTATGGCAACGAAACAGTCAGATACAACGCGTGCTGGGAATGAACGGGGCAAGAGGCTGAGAAGGGACGAAACCGGACTATTTGGGAGGAAAAAGTGTCAGTAGGAGCAAAGAGTGTGTAAGGACCGAAAGGTGCAGGATGAACAATGAATACCGAAAATTGTCCAGAGGGTAAGAAGATCAAAAACGGCCCAAATAATGAGCTGCCCTCCTGCACGGACAAGAACGGAACGGAATTTGGTGACAGATAAGCAGTGTGTGCTTACAATATGGAGAGATCAGTTTCAGTACTACTCCACTAAGATTCTTCCACTGAAGATTAGGAGGTAATGATTGTGGAAGACAGTGTAGACTGATTGGACCTTATCATTGTGGTTTTATACCAGGCAAGTCCACGACTGACCAAATATTCACGCTACGCCAAATCATGGAAAAAACCCACGAAAATTACAAAGCTGCTTTCGATAGCCCCATACGGGGAAAATTGTACAAAGCTAGCTCTGAACTTGGGATTCCGGCCAAACTGATCAGCCTCTGTAAAATGACGCTGACCAACACCAAATCAGCAGTGAAGGTGGAAAGACCTGACAGAACCATTCTATACCAAGCGAGGACTGAGACAAGGCGACACACTTTCGTGCAATCTCTTCAACATCTTAATAGAGATAATAATGAGAAAAGCTGCGGTAAATACGAACAAGACCATTAACACGAACGCCCATATGTTTGCGAGAGGGCAATAAGCAACACGTGCATTTTTTTTTATTAAATTAACATCTATTTTTGTTATTTCGGCAGATATTTCAGCGTTTTGAAAAAAACGTCTTGCCGTATTCCCATCATTCGTGTTTCTAAACCCAGGTTTGGGTTGGTCAACCATTAATCCCATATTCTCTTTAAATTTTTTCTGAATTTCTTTTTTTGTTTCAGCTACTGTTCTTTTTTTAGAATCAGTTCTACCCTGCCACTTTTGTAAAGGTATTTTATATGCCACGTGCAAAAGACATTCAAAAAATCTAATCCAGCCATGATGAATGGAAAGGCCAAATCTTAAATTGTCTACATGTACAGGTCTTTGGATCATGGCTTCTGTATTATTAAAATCCTTACTTGTAGCGCCACATAAGTAACACGTTTGTGTTGATGTGGTTTCTGTTAAGGCATTGCAAACTTTTCCATCTACCATTGCCAAAATTAATTTGTGGAAAACATGTACAACTTTCTCACCAATCGTGACAGGTGAACAGGTTAACTTCTGTATTTCCTCTTCAACTCTTTTTTTTCACCATTTCACACATATGCGGTCTCTTTGGTAAATTCAATTTTCAAGGGTCTGCAAAATCTAGTTGAAGACGACCGTGGATTTTGCCAAATTACCTTCTCCTCAAACATAAGCCTAAGTGGTACAATTGTGGTTAAAAAAAAAAATTAAGAATCACTAGCATCAGATCCATGAAAGGCTTGTTTGTATGATCTATGGCCAGAGCTTCCATCAAAGCCCCATTTTGAATATAATACTACATTCGAGTTCGTAATACCTAATGAGTCAACAACAGTTTCTTGAAGTTATATTAGTCGCTCCGCTGTGTGATTAAGAAGACCTTGTAAAGTTACTTCAACGGAGGTCTCGCTTATTTTAAAGCTGGTCGATTCTGGGTAAGTTTTTTGTTTTTCAGTTTGAATATTGTTGTAGGAGGGAAATATTTGAGGAGCAGCTTGTCTAACAACATTGTATTGATTTCGTGTTAGTTTAGCTTCTACAAAAACAGCCAAAGCTTTTGTATTCCATATTTTCAAGGTGGGAAGTTGTTGTTTCAACGTTTTTTTTTAAATTTATGCGCTTGCAACACTTTTCATATATGGCTCGCAACACTTTTGATTCCTCGACATAACCTGCGCTTTGTAATTTAACCTGTGAAGCATAAAGTAACTCTGGCAATGATATGCTGTCTCTTAAAAACTTTGTTTTTTATATTTACTCCAACCACTGGACTCGGTAAAACTAATTTCTTTTTGATCACATTTTGCCGTCGGGGCAAGAGTAAAACCAATAGAGGATTCCAACCAGATTTTATTTTGAGTAATAAACCTCATTTCCATTCTATGCGCTCTAGTCCACCTAGATTTAAATTTATAAAAGAAACCATAAATTCTTTTATTAAAATCACACATATTATCCTCAGAGCAGTTGGTGCGTTTTTTGATTTCTTCAGCTAAAAATTTCATCTTGTCATTCATTGTTTGAGCGCTTGAATTCATCATAATATCAAATAAGCTTCGACGAGTATAAATAACAACGTTCGATCTTGTTTCTATAAAAAAAAAATGCTAATACAAAAAAAAATTACAGCAGACAGTTGTCCGAGGCCTTTGGCCACGGACTGTCCCTGCAAGCTGTGTCAGAGACACGGCCATTAAGTTTAACGTAGAATACGCCATCCGATAAGACAGAAAATATATATAACAATAAATTCATTTGCTTATATTATTTATCATTTATTGTTGTATATGTTTTCTGTCTTATCGGATGGCGTATTCTACGTTAAACTTAATGGCCGTGTCTCTGACACAGCCTGCAGGGACAGTCCCTGGCCGAAGGCCTCGGACAACTGTCCGCTGTAATTTTTATATTTACCAACGGCATTTGATTCAAGTCCGTTTAAAAAAAAAATATTATGTTCAATTTTTTTAAACTTAATTTAATTTATGTATTTTAATTAATATTTTTATTGAAATAAGTTCTGCGAATGTTGAGAGGGCCGCCCTAATATTAAAAAAGGTTTACCTTATCGAGTCTTCGCATTAGCATTCGAGCGTTGTGTGAAAGCTTTACGCTTTACAATTAAAAATTAATGTTACAACAGCTTTATTGAAGCTTTCGCAAAAAAGCTTTATTACGTTAGCTTACTGTTTGTTTCACTTTTTACTAGATACATGTTGCCAAGCAACATTAGCTTGTAGTTCGTTTCACTTTTTACTAGATACATGTTCCTAAGCAATGTTGAGCAACCAAAAACACTCAACCAAACACAACACATATGTTTGAGTGTATGTGTTTAAACAATTTTCATTTGAGAAATTAAAATACTAGAAATATATCAACCAATATGAAATGTATATCAAACGAAAGATAACATCTTCATTTACCTACAAAAAAAATTTTAAAAAAATTCATCTAGCCGTTTCCTCAAATTCAATGAAATAAAGATTACAACAATAAAAACCTGACATGACTCCTCATACCGTAAGGTAAGACGTATTCTACGTCAAAACCTTTCAAAAACCCCATTTACCCGACTACTTGAAAGTGCACAACACGATCACTATTTGTCAAAACAAAAAATATTATTAAAATAAACAAAAACAAAATATTATTGAAACAAAACAAAATATTATTGAAACAAAGAATATTATTAAAAGAAACAAAAATAACATCATTAATATACTGAAATGAAAACAAGAGCACAAATAAATAGAAAAAAGTAACATGAAAAACAACAAAACACAACACACAACAACAGCAGCAGTCGCGAGATCAATGTGATTTTTAGCTAATTTGACTGCTGCAACACTTGTATTAAACAATGCATAGCTTCTAAAAGGCACAAAAAGGCAGCGTAAAATTTTGCAATATAATAGAGATTTATGTCCTCTTTAATATAAACTAAAAATTATGACACGAATGTGGACGAATAATAACTATATATCCATTTAAAATATAAAAATGCTAATTTTTTTGGCATTTCCAATATAAATAACTAAATCTAAAACATTTCCACACACAATTTGATACACAAATGTTAACGAAGTATTTGCAAAATAACCTGAACTTGATGGTTCCATTGAAAAATTGTTAACTTTTGCAATACTTTTTAAAATAAATAAAATTTTCAACGGGAAAGTTTTCACTTTTTTCAGCCTTTTTTGCACAAAAATTTCTATAAAGTTTGACTTTGAAGTTTCACTACAAAAACACCAGAGCACTTTTGACATTTATTTTAACGACAAGTGATGTAGAATTTTATATACTCTAACCGGGTACAAAAAATTTTGACGGTACTTAAAATTTTTTTTTTTAAATAATCCAAGAAAACAGGCTATTCTAACCCTCTGTGCGCCGTTACGATTTTCTCAGTAAAGGCTCGGACAGACAAAGGACTTCACGTTGTCGCCTTTCCAGTTTCTTTCCTCAAAATAGCTTCTCTCTTTGGTATCACACATAAATATATACGAAACACATACACAAAAACCAAAGTACCATCACAAACCATTTAACCGTCCGAGCCTTCGTTAATTCTTTTTTCACTGATCAAGCGCTTTTGATATCCTCTGTCCGATGAACCATTGACGACTGAATACATTAAAATAAAACGCAATACATCAGGCAAAATAAGAAACACTTAATCTGCAATTTACACTCACATTCAGGAATATTTATGACTCACTGACTGAGAGTATAATGCAAAAATTCAGATAAACGCATACAAGATAAACTCTCTCGTTGTGCCTCTTCTATTCTCTTGCTCTCGAGAGAGCACAAACAGACAGTGCAACAAACATATCAGTATTTGTATCATAAACGCAGATATATTTGGGTCTCAAACACATATATTATAATATATTAATCATAGTGTCTCAAACATGTAATATTGAATAGCAAACACAGTGTGTTTGGACACAAGTATATTATATTTGCAACAAGCTTCAAACACACTTTATATTTGCATCCAAGCAACAAAAAAAGATCGATTTTTCAGAGTGTATGTATGTCATTTGTCAATTAAATTCTTGGCAAATCAAATCAGGTCAATTGCGTTGGCTAGGCCATGTTATCAGAATGGATAAAGACAAGTTGTGGACAACGTACCCGATGGAAGGAGGAAAAGAGGACGACCATGACTCCGATGGAAAGACCAGGCCGAAGAATCCCTCCGTATGCTTGGTGCTACCAACAAAGGCAAAGGATAGAGCCAGATGGAGGAATATGTTGAAATTTGTTTAATTTGTTTGTTTAACAACTATGTGCAAGACATCTGACATCATGAGGTTGTAAAATAGTCAATAAAAGTAAGAGTTGTTAAAATGAAATAAAAGTGACGAAAATTGTACCATCAGCCATAACAAAATGTTGACGCGTGAATCACGCAAAATGTGGGATTCATCCCTCTTCATTTTCAAAATTCACCCCTTTTAGGGGAAGAAGTGTGATAAAAATGGTATTATCGAGCAAACCATTTCGCTGAAGATAAATTAGGAAATTTTGCGTGTATGTTCTCTTTTAAGTCCTGCCTTCAATTCTTGCGAAATTTTCGTAAAGAATTTTGTGTGTTATCTCGACACGGAACTTTTTGTTGTTAATTTACCTTGAAGATATTTTAAAAATAATTCCAGCTCATAAGCCATTTTAATTTTAATGCATGTGATGTTACTTGTGTCTTTTTGTAATTAACCAATTACTTTTCTTTGAAATATCTTTTATCTTTGTAACAATTCTTTTCTTTGGAATAACAACACTGTATTTGATTTTGTTCCCGAAATGTTCGCACAGAACTGAGAACCAAGCAAATTAACAGTGAGTGAAATTTTAAACTTACGAAATTTTCGTATTCTATTCGATTTAGACGTTAAACAGAATTTAAACAGGGTAGCTGATCGACTTTGTAGTAGGAAATTTATAGAAAACAGAGTAGATAGGCGAGAGAGCGATAAGTTACCAAAAGCAAACCCTGCAGCAAACTAAGTTTAAATAGTGTTTGATTGATACTAACGACGGCTAAATTAGGTTTCATATTTGTTGCATCGAACGAAAATACGAATTCCCTTTTAGTTATATCCGTTTTATGTCCAGCCAAAGAGTAACATATAACAGCAACTCGAACTCGATGAAAAGACCTACTACCTTGTCGTCATGTGGAGAACGTAACGAGATGTTTAGAGACTGCTGACTATGGCTGTATGATTCAAGGCGTACAGAACTCCCAGAAGAATTACAAGGCTATATTAACTCTTAACCCTTTGCAGCTAGAAACCTCGACGGTATCAAAATATTGTTACGAATTTCCTTATTCGTCCTTTTTGCGTTGTGTTATTCCCAATATTAAACCAAGGTTCGTTTTAAATTACGATAATTACAACGGTTTAACTTCCTTTTATTTTACTTATATAGTACAACAGTTTACTTTATTTATAACACTTTAACAAGTCTATATTTTACTATCAATTCGCGTTGCTTACTTTAATCACAAACTGAACTCTCCATTCCAAAGACCTCCGTTATTTATACCAACTCACCATACTCAAATGAAGTTATATCTAGCGAATTCAAGAACCTTCTAGGCGTTGTTGTTGCATATCTTTGTAGAATCATCTCGAATGGTGGAGAATTATTTTAACTGAGGCGAATTTATGCTACTGGTTTAACGAGCTGTGACGTTGTTACAATGCATACTTTCAGGCGCAGCACTAACCGCCTGTTATTTACATAATGTTAGTAGAGTCATTAAGAGCAAGCAAAAGCTTTTACTTATTCGTAACAATATGTATTTATCAATACAGCAGGATGATCTGTTTTTACTGTAATATCACTAATAATTCTACAATCGAAATTTAATCAATTGTGGTCAAAATATTTAACAGAATAAAAATACTTTCCTGTTCTTATATTAATTTTGACATCAATCGAAAAACTTTAGTTTTGTTGACGAAGGAATCTTCCACATACAAAGCAGGGTTCGCGAGAGAACCGCTCCCGAGCCAAAATCATCCACAATCCAACCTGAGGGGTCGACAGGTCTATAGGATCCCGGCTCAAGAGCCCAGTCTACGAGCCACTTGAAAGCGAACCCTGATAAAAAAGTAACAAAAATCTGCCCCTTTTGTTGTTTGGATGCAAATATAACGTATTTGTAGGTTCTCGCAAATATACTATACTTGTGCCCAAACGCATTGTGTTTGCTATTCAATATAACATGTTTGAGACACAATGATTGATAGGCTATAATACATGTTTTTGAAATCCAAATCCGACGTTTTTTTGTTGAAACCCGCTAAAAACAAATACGAGACAGACAACAAAGAAACAAGAAAGGCGGCAGATCTTGAAAACAGTGCTTGTAAACATCTACATGTTTCCTGCAATATGTTACTGGGGCCGATATTTTTCAGCGTGTACATAATATACCAGCTGGTATAAAATAAACCAGCGAATTGTGTATTATTTGTTTTTAATAAAATTATTAAAATACAAAAGTAATATACTACGCGTATAAACAAATGAAATATGTTAATACAATGGACGTCGAAAAACTACGATTTTGTAAGCGCATTGGTACAAAGTACAATTCTCATTTTGCATCCCTGATTGGTCGTAGAAAAATTAAGCAAGTTTTTTATATTATTCTGAGTCCATTCTACGTGTACTCTGGTCAATGGCAGTGTTAAATAATTAGATAAATCGTTGGATATATCAAAATTTTCATTTGATGGGACCAGATGGAAAAGTCTAAACTTGAGGAGAACGATTTACAGAACAAATTTGGACAGATCTGTTAGATTTCTTTAATTTTTTGATTATCCTCATACAATTATGCGATCAGGGTTGCATTTTGAATGAAACGAACAAAAACAAAAGCAATAAAATCTTTTATTTTGTCACTTTTTTCAGAGGTTCAATCTTTCTTCACAATTTTTTCTACTTTTATTTTATAACTTTTGTATTTTCTTTGCCACTTTTTGCGTTCTTCAAAATTGATAGTGTACGCATAATAAACTTTGTTTTTTTTGCGGTTTGGATGCAAACATAACGTTTTTGTAGCTTGTTGCAAATATAGTATACTTGTATTCAAAAACATTGTGTTTGCTATTCAATATTTTATGTTGGAGACACAATGATTAATATGTTATAATTTATGTTTTTGTGAATTTGTTTGTTGAAAAGTGCTAAAAACAAAAACGTCTGATTGTCTCGTATTTTCTTTTAGCGGTTTCAACAAAAAATTACCATTTGGGTCTCAAAAACATATATTATAGCCAATTAATCACTGTGTCTCAAACATGCTATATTGAATAGCAAACACAATGTTTTTGGGCAGAAGTATATTATACATATTTGCGGCAAGCTACAAACACGTTATATTTGCATCCAACCAACAACATAAATACAGATTTTTCAGCGTGTGGTAATGAAAACCGCCCACAGCGTCTAACAGTCAAACCAATGACCATGGTGCGACACTCATAAAATTTCATAACAATTTCCATACAAAATTTTTTAATGTTTTCGAATTTTATCGTTACAAAGTTACAGAATTCCGGTGTTGGTTCATGAAATATTTTGAATTACATGCGTACAAAAAACTTCACAATCGACAAAACGATAATGAATTTGACATAGTTTCTACATAATAGACGTATAAATATAAAACAGCATTGGACAATAAAATATAATCACTAAATGACGTATAAAATTGGTGTAAAAACTTACACCCGTGTCCATAAAAACCTTCAACGATAGTGTGTCCAACAAGTGATTACGAGGCAAACAAATACATACTGTCTTTTGACGAACAGTTGTCGTTTTACCAACAACAATCAAGAGGTTGAATTCGCTAAAATAAACATGTTATTGTTATAAACTGTAGATAGAAACCTGTAATATCAATCAACCATTGACTAACGAGTGGCTAAGTCTAAAAAATATTGTCGTTAGATACTCGTTAAGCGGATCGTGACATTCAGGGGCTAACTTTGCGTTATGAATGCGGAGGTGGATCGTATACTGATCAGTAAATTTACATGTCGTTATTAATAGTATCCCTAGTAATATAGGAGAGTCTCTCCATTGCAATTAAAAATTATTCAATTAATTAAAAAAGAATAAAGAAATTGTACAACCAAGTTACAACACCCATGTTTTCATAACGAAAAGTTAGCCATAGGATATGTTCTGTCTCTAACGATTTTCAATCATAACACTTTCAACTAAGCTATGGCCAACGAGTGGCTACGAAGCGAACCAACAGTTATTAACTTGTGCTTTGCTAACAACAATCACGACAATCAGGGTTGCATTTGACTAAAACATACATGTTCGCATTATAGTTAGACACTTGCAGAGAATACTAGTATAAATCATGTCCTGACTGAACTTACAAAACATTTTTGTTAAACACTCGTTGTACGGAGGTTAGAGCCAGTGACCAACTTTTCATTATGAATACGGTGGTTAATAAGTCACAACTCAATCAACAAAAACTACATAACACTCACCTTGCACTGAATATGGAAGCCAACGCCAAAAAACATGCGTCTGCCTCTCTGGGTGTGGATGTGTAACACCTATCGATCACCCATTCCAATAACTGACCCATATCTGGATTTGATTCCAAAAGTAAAACCACAGTATCACGAGCCAACTGATAAATCTGTCAAAATAAAGAACAATGAACAAAACGGTTTAATATCAAACGAAACGAAAAAAGGTAAAACAAAAAGTAATTGATCCCATTGTCAAGCGATTGACCTGTCGTCATGCAAATAATCAACAACTCTCACTTACCTTTTCATCTTTTGAGGTTAATAGCATGTCCAGCCACTTGTATATAATGCCATCATCCGACAAATAGGGTGTATAAAAGACATGACCACAGCACAGCAGAGCGGACATGGCCTGCAAGAGGATAACGCAGCAAAAGGACACAATAACAAAATAAGTTATTCATATTTCCCAGCAGGCGAAATAGAAAGATGGACAGGGCAATGGTGCTGCTCGCCGCCTGCCTGCGTACATACCTGTAAAGCGCTGAATTGTAATTTTTCCTCTTCCGGCGTTTGACCAATTTGTGATGTTATACCCAGGGGTTTGGAGAATGTGCCACACCAGGTGGCAAACAAATTGAAAAGATTGCGCTTTAAGTCACGAGTTAGGAGAGTAGCACACGATTCCACTAAAATTGAAAGAAGATGGAGCAGCAGCCGGATTACTAAAACAAATGTCATATATTTCAAAATTATAGTAACTTACGGGAAAAGTTCTTGATCATTTTCCTAATAAAGTTACAAAAATGAGCCTTGACCTCGCGTATACTTATGTTGTCCTTGTCCGTCTCGGCCATCAAATATTGCATGGCACCATCGATGTACTCCACGAAAGTGGGATGCAGTGACATGGTATCACGTTCCAGGACACAAGTACTGCAAAGAAAACCACAACAAGCCACAGGAATTTAAATGAATTGAGGTGACATATCCGGCAGGTCAAAAGTTTGAGAAATATTGTTACACCAGAGTGTTATAAATTTAAAATTTAATATGTCAATACCATGAGTGGGCAGGCAGGATAAAATAACAGCAGGTAACAAAGGACAATACAGCACAAAGTAGTTCAACAAAATTTGATATTTCTATATCATAATTCCCAGTAGCCGTTGCTCATTTTAACCATTTGTATACATAGAGTAAATACACCTAGAGTAACCACGTCTCGCAGTAAATTTACGACATTAGCCTTGGTTGCATATATTGTAAAGTATTGCCTTAATAATAGCAGATAGAGGCATTAGTTTAAACATTATAGAAACGTCAATAAATTCTGGAAAAAAAATCCCACTCTATAATGACATTTGGCGTTAATCCATTTTGAGCCGCTGTTCGAGTTTTCGAACAGCTATTTTCAACCCAATTTTTGTCTATGACGATGTATACGCGATGTTAAATGCAATACTCGTAATGTTGTTCTATAGGAAATTTTGTTGCCTTTCAAAAAATAATTACATTGCTCAAATCAAAACTTTTTGCACCACAGCTCAAAATGGGTTAACCAACGGTTGATGATTGATACCTGGAATGTAAGAATTCGCTTCGAAAAATCGAGACTCGAACTAGTTAGACGAGTTATGGAATCCTATAATATGGACATCCTATGCCCAAGCAAAGTACGTTGGCTTAAAATTGACAAATCTCAATTACCATCTAGTCACTGCTTTATACACTCCGGCTATGATACGCAACGTATAAACGGAGACGGCCTTCTTATTTAACTTAGGGGCTAGAAATGCTCTAATATCATACAACGGTATATCTGATCGAATCGTCATTGCGAGATTTAATACCAAATTCCGCAGGATTTCTGTGGTACGGGTTGAATTTTATGTTTCGGGATTTGGCAACCCTAGTGTTGCAATCTGGCAACTGACAGCTCTATCGTAAAGTTGGACATTTTTGAGGTTATGCGTACTCACAGAACGTTTTGACATACGAGCGCTATTTGTGTTGTTTCCAGTAACTTAAAAGATTCATCTCGGCCCAAAAATGGAATTAAACCGTGAACATTTTCGTGCGATTATTTTTTACAACTGTGGATTACAACGTGGATTAACTCAGCAACAGTGCATGGATGAACTTAATTAAATTTTTGGCGATGAAGCTCCATCAAGGACCAGTGTTTATCGATCGTATGGTGAATTCAATCGTGGTCGTAGTTCACTCCAAGACGAATTTCGTGAAGGTCGTCCAAAATCAGCTGTTGTTCCGAAAACCATTGATGCTGTGCGCGAACTGATTTTGCAAGATCGTCATGTGATCTATCGTGAGATTGAGACAACCTTAGGCATTAGTGGGACCAACATACGTTCAATATAGCATAAACATTTGACTGTCAAAAAAATTTGTTCGCGTTGGCTCCAACACAATTTGTCAATCGCTTAAAAAAAGGCTGGTGTTCGATTGGTCGAAAGAAATGCTCCATAAATACGAAACACGTCTATGACATCGTGACAGGTGATGAATCCTGGATTTACGCGTATGAGCCCGAAAGTAAACAGCAGTCAACTGTATTTGTGTTTCAAGATGAGCCAAATCCAACAAAAGTTGTTCGCGCCCGAAGCACTTCCAAGCAAATGGTCGCCTGTTTTTTCCGGACATGTCGCAACCGTACCACTAGAACAACGCAGAACAGTGAATTCTGAGTGGTACACAACCATTTGTTTGCCAGTTGTCTTCCAAGAAATCAGGAAAACCAACTGCCGAAGACGGATCACTCATCACCACGACAATGCGAGCTCTCCCACATCGGCTGAAACAACTGCATTTTTGAGCACCCAAAACATCGATTTGATGGGTCATCCGCCGTATAGTACTGACTTGGCACCGAATGTCTTCTTATTCCCGTACGTAAAAAACAAACTGAGAGATCAACATTTTTCGACACCTGAAGAAGCGGTTGCGGCATTCAGAATGCAATGTTTGGAGATGCCTCAATCAGAGTGGCAAAAGTGTTTCGACAATTGGTTCAAACGCTGGCAAAAGTGTATAGATCTTCATGGGGGGAATATTTTGAAAAACAATTTGATTTTCGATGATTAATATTTGTTTTTGTTCTCTAATCCCGAAACGTAAAATTCAACTCTCGTAGGGTTAAACAATTCTCAAATTAACGAGATTTGTTTCAACAACACCTACTAATGCGAAAACATCCAACCCAATACATTACCGAGAACATCAATAACCACAACTTCTTGTCTATGTAGGCATTCGTTGAAAACCAATGCATAGATGCTGTTGTTTCAAAATAGAAACAGCGATTGCCATGAGATTGGTGTTACAGTGTACCGTCTGCGTATTCCTTCCGCTTTTGCTTTTATTTTATTGATCTTTAAAAGTTACGTTTTCCAGTCAGAATAGTATTGTTGACTTATCATTGTTTTGTCGTAAACGCCAATTGTTTGAAACGGGGAGATACCAATATTCACAACGATACCTCTATTACCAACTACCAATTTTTAGGGATATAAAGGGTTTTCCAATTTGAGTGACATGATTTCTTAAAAAATAAAACACACTAATTGTTAAGGAAATGCAAATGTTTTTTATTTTATGTGAAATACAATCGATACAATTAAGTTCTGAATAAAACGCCTTTCAAATGGCCTCCACGTCTTCTTTTGCAGGAACGAATTCGATGAACCCAATTTTCGAGCACTTTTTCCACTAAATCCAGTCGTATGTCATGAATAATCCACTAAATCCAGTCGTATGTCATGAATGACGGCGACACTATCGAGTATCTAGCCATGAAAAAGCTTCTCAAAATACCGTTCGGAATCGGTGTAAAACTGTAGGTCCCAATCAGTGAGTGAAAACTGGAAAGCGCACAGCTCAGTGATTGTGAGAAGTTCTCCCCTGTCCCTTCATGGGATGTAATGGGAAACCATTTATTTTTTTTTATGTCATGAATAGCACGCACGTTCAATATTGACTTTTAAAGCTTGAAGTGAGTCTGGTTTATTGCTAAAGACCAATGACTTCAAATAACCCCACAAGAAATACTCAAATGGTGTTAAATAACAACTTCTTGGAGGCCATTCAATGTCACAATTTCTTGAAATAATCGAATCTCCAAAGTTTTCTCGCAATAATTCGGTTGTTGCACCTGCTGTGTGGTACGTAGCCCAGTCTTGTTGGAACTAGATGTCAAGATCTTTAGGCTATAAAAAATTGGTTATCATCGATCTATACCGCTGTCCATTGACAGTAACGGTGTTACCAGCTTCATTTCGAAGGAAGAACGGACCGATGATTCACCTGCCTGAAAGGCAGCAATATTTTCATTACTTCGAGCGGTTCGTTGTCTTATTGGCACTTGAACATTATGTAAAGAAAATGTACGCTCGTAATTTGCAACAATTCGACGAATAGCGAGCACAGGTGGACGATTATTACGACCATAAAATGGCAACAGCGCACGAAAAGTGCAATTGGAGAAAGATTATTTTGATAAAAAAATTTAATAATTTGTAAACGTTGTTCTTGCGTACACTGAAAGAAAAACGCTTCGTCGCATGGATGAAAGATTTTCGTTAATGTTTTTACGTTGTTCTAGTGAAAAGTGTCGTATATCCGACTATTTGGTAGTCGCTGCAACGAAAAATTGCATACTTGACTTCTTTGACAATTTCTCATTTCGTTGCTCCAACAACTTACTTTTCGTTCCTGCAACAATTTTATTTAATTTGAATTTTGCAGAAAAATGGGTTAAAAATTAAAAAAAGCAAAATCATGAGATTTAAACTACTGATATTTGGTTTATCTTTTACTTTTTATACAGCCCAATTCTAAATACTCACAGGGAATTTCATTTCATTTTTCCCGGGAATAAAATCCACCTATTCTAAACAGACGGGGAATAGAATAATAAGGGAGAGAGAATTACGAATTTTCGAAGTCACCTGTTTTGCTTTATGAAGTTTGGTTTTGGTTGTTAAATGCAAATCATTTTAAGCAAATAAAACTTAATTAAGAATCAAAATAAGTGAAAATGTACACCATAGCCTTTAGAATGGCAGCAGAAGAACGACCGGGAGCAGGAGAAGCAACAATAAACGTTTTCAAGGAGATAGTTACGCGATGCGACGAATTCACTTGAGCTGCCGCAAACTTCGTAAGTAAACAAGGGAACACAACGGGTTTTTCAATAAGAGCGCTACAAAAGTTTTTTTTAAATAAACCAAAACCGGTTTTAGATACCAATGAAATTCTTTATTCCTGTGAAAGTACGTTCGATGCCATTATGTATGGAACTCGATTTCTTTTGCATGGCCACCACGGGCACGCTTGCAGAAGTCCAGACGCTGAACCCAATTTTCGACGGTTTTCAAGCATAAATCGGACGATACTGCTGCAATTTCACGTTCGATATTCGTACGAAGTTCATCAATCGTCGCTGGCTTGTTGGCATAGACCATAGACTTGACGTAGCCCCACAGGAAATAATCTAACGGCGTCAAATCGCACGACCGAGGCGGCCAATCGACTGGGCCACTTCGTGACATAACACCTTCACCAAACTTGGTTTCCAATAAATTGATTGTGGCATTCGCGGTGTGGCTTGTGGCGCCGTCCTGTTGGAACCACATGTCCTCCAAGTCCATATTATCCAATTGGGGAAAAAAATATTCGTTTATTATTCAACGGTAGCGATTCGCATTCACAGTAATGTGCGGGTCTTGATCATCACGGAAGAAGTACGGCCCAATGACGCCGCCGGCCCATAAACCGCACCAAACCGTAATTTTTTCGGGATGCAATGATAACTCATGGATTACGTGTCGATTGCTTTCTGACCAATAACGCATATTTTGCTTATTGACGAAGCCATTCAGCCAGAAATGAGCCTAATCACTGAAGATGATTTTCCGATGAAAATGCGGATCATTTTCAAGTTGTTGCTCAGCCCAATTCACGAGCATACGACGCTTATGGTGGTCACGCGGCGTCAGTTCTTGCGTCAATTTGATCTTGTAAGGATGTAGGCCAAGATCTTTTCGCAAAATTCGCCACAACGACGTCACAGAGATACCCAACGCTTGAGAACGACGTGTGAGAGACACATTTGCGCTTTCTTGAACTGAAGCCTCAGCGGCAGCAATATTCTCGACACTGCGGGCACTTCTTTGTCTCACTGGCATGGGAACATTTTGTACTGTGCCTGTGGATTTAAATTTTCCACTAGACGCTCAATTGTTGATCTGGTAGGACGATTATGACGACTATAAATTGGACGTAGCGCTCTTAAAGTTGAGGCCACTGACTCCAAATTTCGGTAGTAAATTTTAATAATTTCGACTCGTTGTTGGCTCGTATATCTTTCCATGATGAAATGGCAAACCTTACTGAAGAGAAATGTCAAAAGAGCGGGAAAAAATATGGCGTCGTTTGCTGTCCCTATCGATTTACTTTTGTAGCGTCTCTGTTGAAAACCCCTTTACATATTTACTTGGCTTAACTCTAGTTCAGGGGCAATTCTTTTAAATTTTTAAGCTGAGCTAAAATATATTTTTTTTTTGTAGAACCGGCTCATCTTCTTGAGATATGGGCTTGCAAAGCTTGAGTGTTTAGTCGCCTATATCTCTGAAACTACGTTTCCGATCTTCTTGAAATTTATGTCATTAGAAAGGTCTTTTTAAACTCTGCAAAGGCGGTTAAAAATATTTTACTTTTAATTAACCCATTGTGGAACAAGTTTAAAAATATGATTTTATAACCTCACTTTTTTCTTTAAAATCATTATTTTTCAAAAATAGACCGTAGTGTTGCTACATTTTTTTCTACACACTGGCATAGAGAAGATTTCAGACTTTCTTTCAAGGTATAATACGGCTCAGTAGCCCTTGAAAGACTGGGAATATAAAAAGTTCAAGTTTTGTTATCAAACTTTCAAAATAATATGAGGACCTGTTTTCATTAAAATATCAAAAATTATTTTAAAACAATCGGGCGATTTTACTGATTTTGCCACAAATCGACTTAAGGTCTTAAGGGACTTAAGGAAATATACATTTAACGATTTTCAAAAATATATTTTCATTTCGACGTTACGGAAATTTTACTCGAAATTAACATGTTACATATGTATCTGAACTTTGAACATATGTTTCTGAAATTGCTCAATTGCCCCTAAAATAGAGTTGTTCCAAAAAAGATAAAAAGAAGGCGCTGGTCCAAATTTTCCGAAATATAGACCTCCAAAGCTTGAATATATAATCGGGCATAAGTCAGCCATTTATTGTCCGATCTAGTTGGAATCGGTACCATTACAAAGGCCTTTTTACACCCTATAAATCTGTGTATAAACATTTTTATTTATATTAACCAATTGGGGAGCAAAATAAAATAAACGATTTTTTAACCTCACTTTTTTGATAAAAATTTTTTTTTTTTCAAAAAATGCCCTATTGTATTTCTTTTTTGGGAGGCTCCGATAATAGACAAGACCTTAACTTTTTCTTAGGGTATAATATTCACCTAGTATTTTTGTGTTATAAAGCTTTCTGCGTGACTTAGGGATTTTCTCGTCTGGTGCGAGTTCAACACCCGTTTCGTGGCATTGGCATAGTATTTTTGTGGCATAGTATCGCGCGATTTTTAAGAAATAATTTTTTAATTTTGGTGAAAAAAGTGGCAAATGTATTCAAAACTTTGAACTTAAATGTCTCCGGTCTTTGAAGGGTTATTGGTAAGAATGATACCTTTAAAAATGCAAGTCTTGTCTATTATCGTAGTCTATCAAAAAATCTACCAATTTTTTCAATATAATAAATTTTTATTAAAAAAGGGAGGTTAACAAATATTGTTTTTTTAATTTTATAGAATTTGGAAACCCCTTTGTAATGATACCCATTTCTACTAACTTTGATAACCTCTTTTGAAACTTTTGAACTGAGTGCAGACGCTTTTCTCGGTGGTGACATTTTGGTGTAGATCTGACAGTAAATTTATTCCGAAGAATAATACCTTAATATTGATTAAAAAATAAAAGTAATTCTTTAATTTTTTATAGAAAATATTAAAAACTTACATTTTTGCGCAGCACTCCCTAGCAATATGTTGGCGGAATTACTCCCAAAAGTTGTTTTCACATTCTCCATTTTATTGACATTTAGAATATCTACTTTTTTCCCGGCGAAAAATTTCCCTTTTTCGAAGTTCGTTTAGAATAAGGGAATAGGGAAAAAACTCCCAGGGAGATTTTATTAAGAATAGGGGAACAGGGAATAGGGAAAAAACTCCCAGGGAATTGCTATTGAGAATTGGGCTGATAGTTTATTTTCATTAGTTATTTATTTTGTAGGTTTGTCAAAATTTTTAGTTGACGAAACAATGTCGTTATTGTAACGAAACTAATTTTTATGAAGGTATAGAGAGAGAGAAGCAGTCGAAAAAATGAGCGAGCGTAAAATAAAGGCTAGCAAGAGAAAATGGTGAGCGTGATCTTATATCAGTTCCATTGCAACAACTGAAAGTGGTAGACATATTTCTCCGCCGGAATAATTTAAATAAATTTGTTATAACAGACTAATTAGTTATACATACTTAGTAATAATCTTTTATTGTGAAACTAAATTCAAGTTCATCATTAGAATTTTAAATTTTCATAGCAATTTAAAGCAATTCCGATGCAAAAATTGCCACAGATTATAATATTATTAGTTTCATAGAATAGGTAAAAAGCTTTAAAATGGTATAACTCTGGAACAGTAACTGCAAATTTTTTTTACAAAATTGCTTGGAAGTTATATGTCTTTAAAGTGCATCATTAGTTTTTTAAATTTTCATAGGAATTTTAAAGCGTTATTTACAAAATTCGTTGCAATAATGAAGCAAATTTACGAAAAAATTTAATACGTGGTACCTTATTGAGGAAAATCGTTGACAAAACTGATGGTTTGTGCATATACAATAAAAGTTTGGACGTTTAGCTTCAAAAATGTTGACTCACAAACTAAGAAAATCGTGGTTATTAACCAAGTTTTAAGTAAACTTAAAAAAACGGCCGGAATACCCGATTTTTGGGGAAAGTCGACTTGCGCGACCTCTAAACCACTTCCGAAAAATCTGAAAATATTCTCAAATATACTTTACCCTATAAGCTTTCAAATAAAGCTTGAGCAAAAAAAAAATTTATTTATGGGACGCCCTAATGTCCGAAGAATTCAAAGAAACGAAGTGTTTCAAGTACGAAGAACATAAAAAAATAACAATTCAACGTACAATCAAATGAATCCAATTGAAATTTTAACAAATTTGGTTAAAATAAATATAAGAGCAGTTGAAGACATTGCATACAGAGTGATCACTGACTTAGCGACGGGGAGACTTGGCGCTACAATTGAATGACGGAACCCTCAACACAACAGCAATTGCATGATTTAAGAAAACAATGATGTAGTTCTATATTAAAGGATTAGAGCATAAAGGAGTAGCACTTATGTTCATGGTAAATACACGCATAGATATGCACATATTTTAATAAGAAATCTTAATAATAAATTCCTCATAATTGGTTTTAGCTGCAGGACCTGCATACGACGGCCACAATAACACTAAACCCCTCGACTACCACAATCTTCTCCAGACAAGTGTTTCAACATGGAATGAATACAATCTATTTAGCAAATTGAGACCATTTTCGAAACAAAAATTCAAAAAATTGTTATCAAAACACTTAACCAGTGTATTTATGTATAATTGTCAATAAATAATTTCAAACACACTTCAAAACATTCATTGCAGCAATGAAACAAAATCATTGTAGTAATGAAACAAATTCATTGCAACAATGACTCAAATTCGTTGCACCAATGAAACAAATTCATAGCAGCAATGAAAAAATGCATTGCTTTGCTGTAATGAAACCAATTCATTGCAGCAATGAAATAATTTCATTGCAAGAACGATACTTATTCGTTGCAACAATGAAACAAATTCATTGCAGCAACGAAACAAATTCGTTGCAATAATGAAGCAAATTCATTGCAGCAACAATAGTAGATACCTTCACCACAGTAACGAACAATTTGCTGTTGATGAACACATTTTCATAGCGGGAATGAAACTGTACGTTAGCTCACCTTCGATGACAAAAGTTGTTGGGGTGATGAACATTTGCATCCCTGTGATGATGCTTTTCCTTGTAAGTACTATTACTGAACACAATGAAAAAAACATTACTGATTATGACATAGTCGAAATGTCACTTAGAAATGGAAAACCCTTTGCAAACAAATTAGAGTAAACATCACAGTAATGGTAAGATATATAAAAAATCTGACAGCAGATTCGCAAAGAGAACGAACAAGCACCTGTATACACAATAGTCGTGTTTTGGTTACAAGCAAGCGATAATCAAAGAAAACGGATAATTAGCGAAAAGTCATATTATTCAAAAATATGACAAAGTGTTGAATATGGTAAAAGATATCAAAAAACAAAAATTATAAACTTAGCGAAAATGATTCGTGTCGCTAAGTCTTCGTTTAGGCCGGGGCCACACTGGCGTTTTGTTGTCGCGCGTTTTCAAAAGCTTTCGTAGAAGTATACACAATCAACGTATACAACTCAACGTTGAGCTTTTTTTTGCGTTAGAGCTTTTGAAAACGCGCGACAAGAAAACGCCAGTGTGGCCCCGGCCTTAGTCTCCGCTAAGGGCTTCATACAAAACAAGCGATTATATAAGCAAGTGGTGTAACCAAAACACGCATAATATCAACTCGAACAAATATAAATGGCATATACGACAAAACAATAATCAACCGATGATATATAAAATGTTATTAGTTTTAATGGAATAAATAACATTATAGACCTGTTCTCTCGATCGTGTAAGAGATATATTCACTACACATATTCAATAGAATGCGGCTTTTCTGGCGTTCAATCTTTTCCACGTCCTATTTTTAGGAAAAATTGAGAGAAATTGCACAAAAATTTAAAACAAGTACCATTGGACACAAAATACGCACCAAAAAACTTTGTATGACCATTCCTCTCTATATTGGTCAATACAGTCAAGAGATAAGACTACTTTTGTGCTAATTTAGTGTCCAATTTCCGTCGAACATCTCTCTATTCGCACCGACCTCACCCCGAAGAGTGTGAAATTAAACGTCCGAAAAGACGGATGTTACCTCTAGGTATCATTACTCTATGTCTGAATAGATTGGTTTAGTAGTAACAAGGGAAAACGGATAGGGAGATTAAACATTTGTTGTATATTCACAAATTGTCCAAAATATTCTTAAATAATATAAAGTTTCTTACCTAACCCCAAATGTGCCATTTTCAGCGATTTTCTCCAGCACCCGCACCAACTGCAGACGCAAAGCATCTCGTCTGCGTCGTCGCCGCATATTTTCCTGTTTGCGATCGACAGCTTCGCGGATGTAGACCACAAGTTCTTCCATTAGATCTCTACAAATAAGATAAAACAAAAATTAATATAAAAATAAACTTAAAGTTAACAAAAATTAAACAAGTCAATATAAACAGTCACGCGGGGAAGTTAAAGTAGATATTCTGTGGACAAGTGTTATTCTTTTGCTTCATCGCATAACATAATCAAAATTTTCCCGTATTTATTTTTAATTAAAATTATGGCACAGTTGTTGTATGCGCGATAACATAAGAAATTCGAATCAATGTTCATATCAAATAAACATATATACATAAGTATGTACATAGTATCTATGTACTATGTACATTGGTATATAGAAGATTCAACGTAAGTAATGAGGCATTAAAAAAAATACTCCTCTTATACCTGGTTGTAATTTTTATTAGATTTGACATAAAATACATAATGACACTCAAACATATGGTGCCACACTTGTGGTTGGCACAAACACCATCAGGATCCCGCTCCTACAGTCTCGTTGACGCGCGTCCGCTTTTCAACACCCGTATTTCCCAGTAAACATTTTGTGTGTGCAAACTACATAAATTTCGAAATCATTATTGGGGAATATAAAATATGATTTCACGTACAGGATTCGATATCTTTAAGCTACGCTGAGGACAGATGGGAAAATATGCTGAACATTTTGACAAATTGTTTCGTTATGCTTCTGCGACCAAAAGATTTGTTTGCACAAATAAGTTTGTCGGCAATTGTAAACTAAACTGTTAGGCAAATGTGTTGGCCACTAACGGAATTGACGAGGTCTTATTCAAAAATGTCATTCTAAAGGAATTCTGTCAATTGTCTTCCAAATGATGGCGCTCCAGACGGCTCACTTCTTCCTTTTGGATACATATATCTTCTCACACGTTCTTCACCCCTTCTTTTATGATCTGGCATGTCTCACAATGGTGGCGAGAGAGCATGTGCCACACATTCTTATTTCCTGCATTTAGGAGACATGCAAGAATACCTTCCAAATGTTGGTTCATTAGCACAACTTAATAGTTTTACCCAGTGGTATCCATGACACAGCTAATGAAGTAGGAAATTGATAGAAAACAGAGTAGATAGGCGAGGGAGCGATACGCCAACAGAAGAAACCCAGCAGCAAACTAAATTGAAATAATGTTTAAATCATACCAATGAACGCCAAAATATGTTTTATGTTGATTGCATCGAACGAAAATACGCCTTGCCTTTTATTTCAGTCAGTTTCATGTCGAACCAAAGAGTAACATACAACAGTAACACGAACTGAATGAAATTAAACTGAATGAAAATAAGGTGCCCGGACATAACAATGACAAATATACTCGCAACATTGAGCATGTGCATTAGGGCGGCATTCTGTTGTATGGAAAATAATTTCTTTCATAATATTAAGGAGCGCGCGGCGGAATATTATGATGCTTGGGGAAAGACTCTAATGCTGAAAATTTGGGGAGAATCGGATAAAGTTAACCCGTGGCGCTTTGAGTTCAAAGGTCAAATTTTAGAAATTTCCTATTTTTACGCGGACAAGATCAGGTAACTTTGTTTGTTTTTATGGGATCTTGATAAAACTTGACGTAATTGTTCTACTGGGCCGAGCACTGAAATGATATTAATTTCAGACAAATTGGATAATGCTAACTCCTGCCGCATAAAGGTCAAAAGTCAATTTTTGCATTTTTAAACAAGTTTTATATGGAAACTTAGTGAAAATTGCTATTTTTTATGGTAATTGTATGATTTGGGATTTCAAATTAATCCATCTGTAAAGCCTCTTTGTAATCCTCATATTTCTATAAAAAATTTGGACATTTACGTGTGAAAATGGTACTAGTTTTTTAATTATATATAAATATTTCATAATACACTAATAAAATAATATCTTTATCATTTCATTCAAAGCCTGTTTTCAAATCTTTTAAATTGGCTTCTTTTGAATAAATTTTCCGATAGTGTTGCACAACCTGAAACAGAAAGTTATCATATTATAAATACCAAATTAAAACAGCTCAAATTCATACTATCAGCAAATGTTGCCTTTGCTCCTCATCCTTAGTAACTTTGCCTTGATATTCTTGAACCAGCTTAATTCCTCTTTCAGCACTGTCATTTACTACGTTTAACTTTTTAATGATATTCTTTCCTCGACTGTATTCATCAGAATCATTCCATGAATTTGCGTCTTTTATAAAAAAAATCAATGGAAATGCCAAATCTCTTAAAAACTTTTTTTGAGTGTTTTGAAAATAAATCTTCTAGGATTGTAAACAAATCCCTAGAACTAAATTTGCTAAAATTTTCCTTTTTTATTCTTAGCTTTTTCGGAATTTCTTCATCTTCATCCACATCAGCATCATTAGTAGCGTCGACAAACATTTTAGCCAACAGTTTGCACTTAGTTGCAGTATCTATTCTGTCCTCGAATAGAGAAAATCCCACACATTCCTCACTAAGATAATAAAGGTGATTTAATATTTTTGTAATGGCAATATCCCCAATCTTTTTGTTGATTATTTTGTAATTTTCTAATTTTTTTAGAAATGCCAAATCATTTAAAGCCGCTTTCTCTGCTTTGTTTGCATCAGACCAGTAAATGGTGTAACATTTAGTAATGAAACCTGCTACTTCTATTAAACCATTTACTTCGGAATCGGCCAATAATAGAAATTCATTGCGAAAAATTAATATTTTAAGACAGTAAATAGCTTTTGCCATCCATCTTGCGTGATGCAGAGCACCTGGTTTTGCAAATTTTATTCCTCGAGGTGGTCTTCCACCGAGGAATACTATGACTAGCTCCAAAAACTCTCTATAGTCATCTCTTGGGAATGATTCCTCAATTTTGGTATATGCAAAATTTAAAATTTCTCCGCAATCAACTCTTAAAATTTCATTAATTCTGGGATGAGTTATTCCTGGCAAAAAATTATCTTGATTTATATCAGGCCAGAATTTTTGAAATCTTTTGAATATTTGAATGTCCGGACCAGTCGCTGATTCAACCTTTGCCTCCTTAGACACTGCAGCTAGGACAATTTCGAAAATATGGTGCCTGCAACCTAGGAACAATATATTTCGTCCGATAGCTTTCTCTAATAGTGTGGTTTGATATGAAAGTTGGATGTTGAAAATTATTGCTTTAATAATAGCAGAGGCATTAGCTCAAAACAACCTACAAGAAAACAACAACGTTGTTTCGTGTTTGTGTGTTGAGAATGTATACTAACAATAAAAATCAGCAAAAATTTCAGTTTTTCACCAAACCAAGTCAAAAGTTCTTGTAACTCCACCTGGTGTAAGTCAATTTTCGTCAAACATCTCTCTATCTCACCGTCCTCACCACGAAGAGGGTGAAATGAAACATCAGATGAGAGAAATTGTCCCTCTATATTTGAATTACACTATGAGTGAGAGAAGTTTGAGCGTAGTAGTACAAAAGCGTGAATGTATTGCTATTGTCTCCCCAAAATCGTCTCGTGTAATCGCCAAGTGGATAATATAATATCGCCGTGGTCGATTCTAGCAGTGCTGGAGATTTCCTGTTGGACATTTCGGAAGGGGACCATGTCGTACACACATTTTTATAACCTCACCCATAGGGATTCGGGTATGTATCAATTAATACGGGAAAAATTTAAAGCATAGAAGAAGCCGTATTAGACCCTTAGTATCTTTGGACGAAATTCGTTTTAGAACTTTTTAAGACGATTGTGCAATATCCGTCTGTGTGGCTGGCTGGATGGTCAACACGATAACTGCAATAAATCTTTACCGACCACAGTGCAATTTTGTTATTGATTAATATTTGGCCAAAGTTAGTTTGGGATTGAAAATAGCGATTGTGACCACGCCCCTTCTGGTGCCTCCCATACAAATTGACACATTTATTACAAAATCATGTTTGTTCTAAAACTTTTTCCATATGATTAGCTTCAGCTCAGATATTGGTTAATAATCTGTAAATGTCTACTTTACCGTTAAAATGTACCCATTCTGGTGCCTGCCTTAAAAAACCTGGGGTCGGTCCGGTTTACCGATACGACAAGTCGTTAAAAACATTTCCGATCTTAATGAAATGAAGTATTAGCTTTATTTTATTTTGGTACTCCCATCCAAAGTTGTGGTTCCAGCTGGTTGGTCGGCACATAGATTAATTTATACATAGATTTACCAACTCGCTCCTCGGGTTATTGACTGAAGGGAAGCGAACTTGTGGAATTTGCAAGTTATAACATCAAGAGAAAAATTCTGTCGCTGTGGTTTGATAAACAGCTTTGAAACTGTGAATGTGCAAAATGTGACCATTGTGAATGGACAACACGCCCATTTTTCACCTCCCGTATAAATGATGAGCGTCAGTCCGTTGTTCGGCACGATATCTCCGGTAAATCACAATCGATTTTAATGAAACATAATTTCAACTTAGTTTACTGCATGGTTTGCTTCTGGTTGCTTATAGCACTCTCGCCAATCTACTCTGTTTTCTATCATTTTCCTACTACATGGTTGACCAACTGTGTGATGGATACTCCTTGCTACGGCAAGAGAAATATATAAGAGTTTCTATCCCTCTCTTTACGTTATCTCAATGGCGACGAGGAAGTAGGCCATTTCATCGAGTTCGAGTTGCTTTGGTATTTTCATCTTTCGTTGGACATAAAACCGACAGAAATATAAGGTAATGCGTATTATCGTTCGATGCAACTAACATAAAACATAATTTAGCTGTCTTAGTATGAATCAAACATAATTTAAACTTAGTTTACTGCATGGTTTGCTTCTGGTTGCTTATCGCTCTCCCGTCAATCTACTCTGTTTTCTATCATTTTCCTACTACATAGTTGACCAGCTGTGTCATGGCTAAGGTCAGACAGGCAAATAAATTTCCACAAAATGTCATTGGAAACTTTGAGAAAATCAAAGAACTTTTGTCAAACTTTCAATTGGCAACATAAACATCACCCTAATTTGTTTTGTCGGCAAATGATTTTGTATTGGTCAGCTATAATATTCACTTCAACTTGAATTTCGCGTTTGGAATATGTCATTTAATTCCAAGGAAATGACTATCAGTGCTCGGACTCCGAAGCATATGTGGCGTTTTGGCGACGACCCTATTGGGTCCCATCGTTTTTATAACACTTCTAAGGTAAGTCAAAAAATATTACAGATGGGTTTTGATAAATTTGTAATAGGATTTGAACTAATTTGTAAAAAAAAACTGATTTTTAAATATTTTATCGATACTTTTAAATTTAATTATACACACGTTATTTTAAGTTGTCCGCTTATTATTTAGTTTCCAATCAGAATGACTAATTTTAAGGAAATATACCTAATGGCCCTGTTCTGCATTCAGAATCATTTTGAATCAGAATTTTCTTGCAGAATAAAAAGTCTACAACTTTGATGTTCTTAAAACATGAAAAATTTTTGTTCTGAATTGTTTGTTTTTAAAATCACAAGGTATTTGCCTTCTAATTCGAAACTGATATTTTTACTCTGAATTGATTTACAGAAACCCAAAAATTTTGAAACGTCTGGATTCTGTTTACAGAACAGGGCCGTAAAAGTGTTTTTTAACTATTTTATATCTTAAAAATGATCCGGTTCACGGGATCTTAATGCTAGACAAGAAATATTTTGGGAATCATCATAAAACAAACCAAGGTAGATTTTGAGGGATGGACAAAATAAACTTTTTTTTTTGTGAGTCGGTCATATTTTATACAATCTTACATTTCTCATTTTGACAATCAGTAATGTGATTGTCAATATCATATGGTTCTGACTATAGGTTAACCAACCAACATTGGGTGGTTAAATCATTGTTAACCATTGACTGAAAAACAAAATTCGATGTTAAACCATAATTAAACTAAGAAACGAAGATGACCACTAACTGAAAAATTGTCCATAATGCATGTAAGCCGAATACCAAATGAATTTGAATGGATTTTGTTCTTAATTTTGTATTTACTTACTTCAGAGCATCGTGATTTATCAAACCCAGAGCATTAACAGCAGCATCGCGTACGTCTGCCACTTCGCAGCGCAACAGGGGAACCACCAATTTGTATAGGGCCTGGGGAGATGCGGCACCCAATGCCGATTTATCGCTACGATCGGCATTTAGGGAGTCAGGTGATGAACTAAAAGATATTAAGAAAAGAAGAATGTCACACACTTATACACACATATTAAACACCTAATAATGAATGTACCAAAGATTGAGAAAAAGAATGCATTGCATACTTTGTCGAGCAGAGAATTTAAATCAATTTGAAAAAATAAACTCAAATAAAATTTCAAATACATACGCCAATCATATAAATTTTTAAAGTTTTGCCAAAACAAAAAATGCATTCCTTTTGTGATAAAGTGTAATTACAAGATACCTAATTATTCAAAACATTACAAACATTTATAAATACATAATTAACAAATTATATTAGCAGCCAGTATTAAAAATACCTTAAATATATTTAAAAACAAAAAATAACTTAAACTTAGTTACTTGATTTATTACAATTTGTAAACGATTCAAATTAACTGATTCTCTTTAAAACAACAGAGGATAACGAAATATTTACTGCAGCACATCAAAAGACAAAATCAGATAGTCAAATCATACAAAAGTCCACGTAATAAAACGGAATATCATTTGACTAAACTCCCACTTATTCGCTCTAGATCAAACAATCAAAGAAGTAGTTGGATAACATTGATGCTAGCTAGAACTGCTGAATCCAAATCAGTTCATCTCTCAACCTTTGCCACAGTTGCGATTTAAAATCCCACAACCGATTTCCTTTTTCCGGCTGATTAAAAGTTTACATTATTTGATTTGAAATACTGAATTCAATTTGAAACAATTTTAATTTAATTTTGGACTTTAAACATGTCAGAGTAGCTTTTGATTTCGACTAGCCCCAATGTTCAGCAACCTCCTCCAAAGCATTTGGAATCATTGGTGAGATATCAGCCGAAGTGTGGAAGAAAGTGTGCCAAAATTGGACTTGAAAACTTAAAGGCTCGGAATTACTACCGTTTGCTGGTAGATTTATTTGGAAAATGTTCCCAAAGTGCATGCTAGTCCAAAGGGTGTTTTTTTCTATTTGGTTGTTCAGTGTTAAGTTTTTGCCAATTCACGCGGGATTCGTGACGTGAGCCAAATATGTTCAATTTCATTATGAATAATCTTATAGACGAATAACGCTTGGAAATCATTGAGATTTATTATCAAAATTCATGTTCTGTGATAGATGTATTTCGCAAGTTCTGTGATAGATGTATTTCCGCTGGCTATTCAAGCCATTGTGACCAAGATTGCCGAATTTGATTCGAAAGCAGCCGGAGGTTCTTCAAGAGCTGCCTACGCACCGTAAAACATGCACTGTTTGGTGCGGTTTATGGAGCGGCGGCATCATTGAACCATACTTATTAAAAGAAGATGATGACCGAAACGTTACGGTCAATGGAGTAAGGTACAGTTCTGAAGAATGGAAGAATTGGACTCGGTTGACAAGTGGTTTCAACAAAACGATACCACATGCCGCGCTACCATAAACCAATTGAGATTAAAGTTTATTTACTTACTTAGGTGGCCGCAAACAACCCAGACTGGTCAAGGGACTTTCAAAATGGGAATAACATGTTTTTCCATCCAGCTCGATCTTCAGCTGTTCTTTCCAGCGAATTTTTGATCGTCCTATTTTTCGGTGCCCTTCGAGTACGTTTTCGAATACATTTCGCACTGGTTTATTCAGATCCATTTTACTGACATGGCCAAGCCAGCGTAAACGCGCTATTTTTATACACATAACTACGAGGGCGGATCAATAAGTCCGTGACTTTTTGAATGAAACACAGTTTTTTTTAGAAAAAAACATTTATTTTTCAACATAATCTCCTTTTACCTCAATACACTTAGTCCAACGTTTCTCCAATTTTTGTATCCCATCCAAAAAATAGGATTTTTCGAGCTCCATAAAATGGGCATTTGTTTGTTCAATAATTTCATCGTTGGAGCGAAATCTCTTTCCACCGAGCCATTTCTTTAGGTTTGGAAATAGGAAATAGTCACTGGGGGCTAAATCCGGAGAATATGGCGGATGAGGTACCAATTCGTAGCCCAATCCATGCAATTTTGCCATTGAAACTACACACGTGTGCACCATAAACGAAAGGTCAATTGAGAGCAAACGCGGCACCCATATTGCAGACAGCTTTCTTAAACCCAACAGATCATTTAAAATCGAAACCACACTGCCATATGAAATGCCTATGGCATCAACAATCTCACGCACTTTTACTCTTCGATCGGCCAACACCATATCGTTGATTTTTCCGACATTTTCGGGTATATTGACCGCAATTGGCTGTCCAGAACGTTCAGCATCATTTGTACTTGTGCGACCACAACGAAAGTCAGTAAATCACTTTTTTTACCACTGATATCGATGGTGCAGAGTCCCCATAGTATTTATCAAGCTTTTCCTTGGTTTAATTGGCGGTTTTTTTTCGGAAAAAATAATGTTTAATTGGCACTCGAAACTCACTTTTTTCCATTTTTAGAAAAACGCAAACTAAATGACGGAACTTGCTCAAAATTTGACAGCAGTCTATTAACAGGTGCTGCTTGATGGGAGCAGTGTTGCATTTCATATAACTACGAGGGAAGTTTGAAAAGTCAAGGACTTATTGATCCGCCCTCGTACGTCGAAGTCGGGATTCAGATTATACAGTTCGTGGTTCATCCGTCGTCGACACACGCCGTTTTTTTTTATTATATGACCATATATCTTTCAGAGCATTTTTCTCTCGAAGACTCCCAGTGATGTTCCATCAGCGTGCAATATTATCCAGGATTGAATCTTTGTTTCTCGAGAGAGGGTCTTATCGCTGAAGTGCTTGCTTGGTCCGAAACAACACTTGCTTGCAAGCACAGTTCTCCGTTTGATATATAGGCTGATGTTATTGCTCATGTTCCCGGTAAATACGAGGTAAATATATTTAACCACTACCTCCAAAACATAATAGTTACCAACGTTCTCACTTTCATCCAATCGGGTGGATGTTCTGCTCATGGAAACCATTTATTTTGTCTTGTCCTCATTTACTGCCAAACCCACTTTTGCTGATTCGCTCTCAATTCTTGAAAATACTGCAGTACTTTCTCACAGATTTCACCCAATGATGTCTATATCATCATCATACGGGAGCAGCATGTGACTTTTGCCTCTGATGGTATTATATGCGTCGACTTCAGCATTTCTCACGATGATCCCAATTAATATGATGAAGAGATCGCATAATAGGGTGTTGCCCTGCCTGAGGTCTAGCCTCGTACTAAATGGTACGGTGAGATATTTACCAATCTCGTCGAATTGTTTTGCGTGGGTTTTCTGTAGGATTTGTCGTAGTGTGAATATTTGGTCGGTACTTGACTTTCCAGGCTTAAAGCCATAATGATCCGGTATGATCAGGTCTGCAATCTTTAGCACATTACGCTTGATAGGACCTTGTATGCAATGCATAAAGGACATATCCCACAATAGTTTTGTACATATGTATATTAGTGTCGCCTTTTTTTTAAACAGGACACAATATGCTAAGACTCCAATTGTCGGGCAGGCATTAGTGTAACCGATTGTGCATATGAGCTGATATATGCACCTTTCCAACTCATAGCCGCTAGCTTTAAACAGCTCTGCCGGTAGTCCATCAGCACCAGCGGCTTTGTTGTTCTTAAGCGGCAAATTGCAGTTCTAAATTCTGTTTGGCTGGTAGGGGAGCATTCGATGCCATCGTCCTGTATGTGTTCAACACTGTCATCAATATAGAAGTCTCCTGGGAAGAAGTCTCACTTACGTTGTGTCAAATCCAACACATACGTATACCAACAATAAATGTAAATAAACAGAAACAAAAACAAAATACATGTAAAGTTGACAGTTCAAAAGTGGTTTACAATGTAAACAAAGAAAATCAGCTGTGCTTATGTGTTCACCATATATGAATCCATCTTGAAAGTGATCTTTTCGTATTTCCAATATACTCTGCACATGTTTTGAGAAATTCCCGTTCGCATCTCTACAATAGGAGGGTCCTGATCCATTTTCGTTGATTTGGCTTTGTATTTTTCGGGTCTCATTCTTTACGGGTCTCATTCTTCCGTCTGTAAGATTCAATTTGCTCACTCTCGCGCTTTCTCCACAACCGTTTATTCTTCTTAAACAAACGGGTTTCTTTTCTTCTCTTTTCCTTATATCGATCTGTCGCAGCTCGCGTTGCAACTGACTGAAGCATTGCCATAAAGGCAGTGTTATTTTCATCACTTGTCATGCGACTGTCTTCATCGTATCATAGACTGTCTTTAAACGGCTTTTGCAGCAGTTTACATAGAGTGAGAAATGAACTTGCACTGCCCTTCAGGATCATGAGGCAGGGGTGCGTTCTGCGCCAGTACGTACCGGAATGAGCTCTCTGCATAGACCATGGCTATCTCTGGTAATGGTATCTTTCCGATGTCCAGCTTTCTATAAGTCTGGTTTTGTACGACTTTCGCTCTGCTTAACCTTATGGATGTCCAAGTAACCATAAAGGGTAACCTTACCAAGTAACTTTTTAGCCGCGGCAAAAACTAACATTCTGATTTTGTTATCGGAAATGATGGTGTGTAGACTGAATTTGCCGATGGTTGGTTCAAAGACATTTTCCCTGCCGACTTGAGCATTAAAATCCCCTAGAACAATCTTAATGTCATGGACAGGGCAACGGTCGTATGTTTCCTCTAGGCGTCATAGAACATGTCCTTGGTGTCATCGATTTTTTCTTCTGTCGGGGTATGTACACAAATTATACCAGAGACCAGATGTACCAATCTTTTGCCAACTTCAAATCCGCAACCACATTCATGTTTTTTCTCATGACAACTGTAGTATATGTCACAGTTCTTCTTCCTTGGACAGCCATCATGTCCTGTCCATCGCATCTCCTGGATAGCAGTAATGCCAGCCTTAGAATTCTCGAGGGCATCTATCAGTTGTATATTGGCACCGAATCTGTATGTGTTCTAACATTCCAAGTGCATATCCATAAATCGTGGTCCTTATAACGTTTGCGGGGGTTGTCAACACATAGGGGGTTTTCTGTTCCTCATTCTCATTTTCATTGCAAATGTAACGGTCGCCGAAGGCAAGCCCAGCACACCGTGTTTGCGCATTCTGTCTACTACTCCAAAGATTCGAAACCTTCTGTTCTCAATCATGTGTCTATGACTTTTGCTCCACCTGGTGGTTCCCGGACAATGATAGAATATTTTTTTCCAACGGCTAAAGTCAAGGCTTTCCGCTGAGCATGGGCATGAGTTATGCCACCACTGATACGTCTCAGGTGTAGTATGCGAATTATGTCGCTGAAGCTCATCAAGATATCGGGCACATTCGTTTGTCCTTAGAGCCAAATATGTGGGCCAATGGCGGATAGAAACCAAAGAAAATCCAGGTTCGAGATATTGCATCCTGGTCAGCGTATGATCCATAACGGGCGGCTCCAATCAAAAAACTTGGCAGTAGGTAAAATGCAAAAACCCGGTGGACTGGGTTTTCCTGCCGCTACCGTTCATAGTGACAGTGAATATACAAAAATGAAAAATATTAAATAAGCAACCCCTATTTCCCGACGACCCCCAATTGATAGATGTCCTCGAATGTTATAATAATTGGCAATTTCGGTCTTAACGCTGACAGTTCCGACAACGGTATGAGAATGATTGACTCTGCCGCGGTAAAAAACATGGTCAGTAATGGTACAAGATTCCAGCATAAAGGCATCCACTGATCAAAGAACGAAGAACACAATTAATCACGTGGTAATAGATGGAATCCAGTGTAATGGACCTACGAGTACGATCAGAGGAGCTAACATCGATTCTGATCACTACCTAGTAGCAGCAAAGGTTCGCACAAGATTAAGTAGAGCGAAAAGCGTACAAAACCAGACGCAGAGAAACACAGACATCGGAAAGCCGCAATTACCAGAGGAAGACACAGCCTACTCAAGGAAGCTCTCGCTACTTTTGGCACAGAATCCACCCACTCTCGATCCTGAAGCGCATTGGAAACCTCTTTCCGTCTGGATAAAAACTGCCGCAACAACCGTACTTGGTTTTGAAAGCTGCGTCGCAACAAACCATGGTACGATAAAGAGTGTCGTATTGCAAATGATGAAAAGAACTCTGCACGCATGGCAATGCTTCAGTCAATTGCAACGCGAGAGAGAAAGCGCGAAAATTGAGGCATACAGAAGGAAGAACGAAGCAAGAAAATTCTATCAAAAAGTCGAAAATAGATCCAATGGGCATGATGGTTTAGGGCCCTCATTCTGTAAATTCAAGGAAGGAAATCTCATCGCAGATGTGCAGAGATGATTGGGAATTAACTCTTTCAACGAACAGGTCCTCCACGAGATAAAGCCCTTTCTCGAATAACAGCTGTAACAGACTCTCATACAACATGTCTTGCTTTATCGCAAGCAGACGAAACGTCTGTAGGTGTCTTCGAGAGAAAAATACTCCGTATAATGTATGGCCCTGTACTGCACAACAGCGAGCATCGGCGATGCAGGAACCATGAGTTGTATGAGCTTTATCCGGATATTGACATAGTTAAGCGGATCAAAATCACCCGATTGCGCTGACTAGGCCATGTCAGTAGAATGGCTGAAGACGAACGAGCACGAAGGGTTTTCGAAACCGAACTCGAAGGAAGACGAAAAATAGGAAGACTAAGACTCCGCTGGAGGGATCTGGTTAACGAATACATCGATGTAGTAGTTGGAGAAATATGTTATCTTCGTTTTGTAAGGTCCCTGACCCCCGGGTTTGTTCGAGACCGGATAAGTAAGATTTTTATCAACGGAATTTTACAGAGTTTGTCGGCGAGAGTTGTGAATAATTTTTTGTGGTCTTTAAACTTTGTAACTATCGCAAATTGCGGTACGTTTAATTTTTTTAAAGTCACGATAAATGAAAAAACCTTTGTCTTTTTCTATGTAATAAACCGAGTTCGAAAACGGTTGGAAGTAACTGATGGGAGTTTTAGAGGTTTAAACCGATTAGTATTCCCCACCGAAATGCGTTCGGTAACCTGTTGAAGAATCAGTACATTCGTTGCCGGTCCTAGCCTAAAACTGGATACAGTTAGTTATGCTTTGAAAAATGGAAAATAGATATCGATTCCATGTTCTTATGAACAAGAGTCGAGCACGAATTTAATTTTTTTTTTCTAGAATTGAAATTTGTGCTGATATCTGGTACAATTACCAAAATTCTGGTACCATTATTTTCACTTTAAAAATTTCCGGTAGAAGTCTATATCACGCTACAGCTACAATGATGTATGGTTAGCAATGAGGATTCAGCAGTCATCAGATTTGATTCTGGGCAAAGTAAAGTACCCCCAATTTTGCTTCTCAAGTTATTTATACTCTGTTTCATTTTTATGCACCTTTCAAACTTACCAAAATTTATTTAAATTTAATATCAAAAAAAAAAACTACCTGCAATATAAGCAAACAAATATAAAAAAAAACAATAACAATAAAAGCTTAATAACTAATTTAAACCAACTAGTAACTAGTAGAACTTTTAATCGGTTAACTGGTAGCACAAAGAAAGACGCATCTGTCAACATCTCAGCAAAACAAAATTGCAAAAATTGTCTATTTGAACAAATGTTTTCAAAACGGGTTACATTCATTATTTTTTTTTTGCTTTGCTTTTGCTTTTTTTGCTGCGGATTAACGTTTCTCAAAATGCCAATAACAAATGTTTATTATTGCTACGAGTATTTTCCAACTTTGTTGGTCTTCAACAACATTCACTTTTCTTATTTTAAATTGATTTTTTTTTTACTTAAAATTCTTTAAAATATTACAACAATGTTTACCCCAAACGTTTTTGTCGCGCCTCTTTGCGGCCATACGATAACGGCAGAGTGAAACGGGTCACGATTCCTTCCGGTCCAAAGACATTCGACGGTATATTGTCCAACGAATCGGAGAGTGAACGTGAATCCGATTGATCTTGTAAACTAAAAATGTGTTTATTTTTTTTTTTTTTTGAAAAAAACAACATAATTAAGTTAAAAATTAAAAAAAAAAGTTAATAATAATAGTGTTGAACATAAAACATGGACGAAATTCGAAATTGCAAAGGAATGGTTAACACAAATGGTAGACGTGTGGAAAGGGAAGAGGATGAAAAGTGGATAATGTGTTCATACTTTACACTATATCTAATACAAAGTGGGTATGTGGGTGGATGGATCCAGATAGGGTAGACGAAATAGCCGCACCAAATAAACACAAATACGAAGGGATGGGAAAAATAGCAACTAGCAGTAAAACATTTGTTTCTACCGAATGTTGATTTTATGAGAGAAGAATCTGAAAATGTTAAATTAAAAAATTTATATTTCTATGTCTTTTGCAATAGCAATTTGTTCGAATTCCTACAAATATTTTAGTTTTTTATTTGCAAGAAGGAAGTACACGCCAAGAAAAAAGGATCTGTCTCAAATACAATTATGTTTGGTGAAATTTTACAAACATATTTATAATTGCAAACTGCAAACATTTTATGTTTGAAGCGAATTCAAATAGAATTGTATATATCTCAAACGTATCAATCTGGATATTATGACATATTTAGTTAAATTATAACAGTTTTACATTAATATTTTTAGTATATGAAGTATATTTAGTATATGAACTTGCACAATTTTTGGAAACTGAAAACTAAGGGATACACAAACATGAACTATATAACTTCATTGAGTATAATGTGTGTTCTTGATTGACCTCCACCAGTGACGAATCACTGGAGGGTGCTCCTAAATACACATTTCCCTGTCAATTATGAGGGTGAACTAGAAAGGGAACTTCAAACATTTCAAGTCACCATGGCCAAACAATGTCTCGCCAGCGGAACTACAGGCAGTGGCTGATAGACTGGTGCCACAGCTCAAAGAGCTTTACACCGGATGTATCTACCAGTCCTACACATATTTGAAATGGAGGGAAACTAAAGCTGTCTTCATTTCTAAAACGGAGAAACCATCCCATACGGGACCTAAGGATTTCCAACCGATTAGTCTATCGCCGTTTCTCTTGAAACCCTTGGAGAGATTACTCGATAGCTATCTTAGGACACACATTGATCACATGCTTACTCACTTACTTAACCGGTCTCGAACAACCCCTGGAGGTCAGGGACCTAACAAAACGAAGATAACATATTTCGCCAACCAGTTCGGTCTTTTGCTTTATTTCTCCAGTTGGCAATACCAAGTGTACTCAGGGATTCGTCTAGCTGATACCTCCAGTGGAGTCTTGGTCTTCCTATTTTTCGTCTTCCTTCCAGTTTTGTTTCGAAAACCCTTCGTGCTCGATCATCTTCATCCATTCTGTTCACAAGGCCTAGCCAGCGCAATCGCGTTATTTTGCTCCGCTTAACTATGTCAATTAGTGATATGCGGTTCCGCGTTTTTGGGGAACCGTTTTTTTTCGAGTCCGGTTCTCAGCAAATTGTTGTCGCAGAGAGGCTGAAGTGTAATATCTTCTTATACAAATATAAAATTTGTTAAAAAATACACATTTTCATACCCTCAAACGTTAACACTTTTGGATCCTTTGGAACTGAGTCCTGTTATTTTGAAACCGGTTGTTTTTAAACCGTTTTTCAGCTCTGTTAGAATCGTTTCTCGGCCTTTTCGGAACCGTTTTCAGTTCTTTTGAACTCGTTTTTTGTTCCTTTAAGAACAGTTTTCTGTTCATTTGGACCCATATATCGGTCCATTTGGAACCGTTTTCTGTTCTTTGGAACCGTTTTCTGTTCTTTGGAACAGTTTTCGGTTCTTTTGGAACCGTTATTCGGTTCTTGTAAGAAATGATCTGCACCGGTCTTATAAAGAACTGGTTCTGCATAACCGGTTCCTCGATGCTGTGCATCACTAATATCAATGTTGGGATATAGCTCATACAGCTTATGGTTTATGCGTCGCCGATACTCGCCGTTGTGCACGCGAGTATTTTTTCAGAATATTTCAGAATATTTTCAGAATATTTTCCATATATTTTTCAGAATATTTTTCTCTCGAAGACTCCTAGAGATGATTCGTCTGCTTGCGAAAAGACCCAGGATTCTGCGCCAGAAAGCAAAACAGGTTGAATGAGAGTCTGGTACAGCTGGACTTTTGTTACTCGGGAGAGGGCTTTATCTATAAAGTGCTTGGTTGGAGCAAACTATCATCTATTCTCAAGGCTGACGTTGTTGTTTTTGTTTATGGCAGATCCGGGGTATATAAATTCGTCCACCGCCTCGAAATTATAATGGTTATCAATGTTCACGCTTTGATCTAATCGCTTTGAGGCCTCGTTGAAGGCTCGTTGAAACCATCAATTTTGTCTTGTCCTCATTTACTGTCAGACCCACTTTTGCTGACTCCGTCTTAATTCTCGAAAACAACGCTGTAACTTCTTTAATTGTGCGCCCAATGATATCTATATCATCAGCATACGCGAGCCGCATGTGACTTTTACTGCTGATACTTCTACTCATGTTGTCTGCAGCTTTTCTCATAATGATCTCCATTAAGATGTTAAAGAGATCGGACGATAGGGTGTTGCCTTGCCTGAGGCCTCGCTTAGTTTCGAAAGTGTCGGTAAAATCTTTACTAACTTTCACTGCGGATTTGGTGTTTGTCAAAGTCATCCTGCAAAGGTGTATGAGTTTCGCAGGAATACCAAGCTCAGACATTGCTACGAAGAGTTTCTCCCGTATCGGGCTATCTAAGGCCGCCTTATAGTCGACAAATAGATGATAGGTGTCGATTTGTTTTTCGTGGATCTTCTCCAGTAATTGGCGTAGCGTGAACATCTGGTCAGTTGTCGATTTTTCGGGCCTAAAACCACACTAGTATGGCCCAATCATTTAGTCTTTTGCACATTATACTTGATAGAACCTGCTATGGATAGAAGATTATTCCACGATAGTGAGCACAGAGACTCGGGTCACCTTTTTTTAATATGGGACATAGTACCCTGAGACTCCAATCGCCGGCATGCATTCAACAAACGAAATTTAGCTAATGAGCTGATGCCAGAAAACCATCGGCTCCTGAGGCTTTGTTGTTCTTAAGCCGGCTACACACGGCTAAACAGCACGCAAATGTAGGTCTACCGAAACGGCTGTGCATGATTTGGTCAAGCTTTAGAGAAGGTTATCTCGCTGTTAAAGAATATACCATGGTAGATTTCGTAGAGGGAACCTTTAACAATCACCCCTACCCTGTAAGTCGTCGCCCAAGACGTCGACGTCTGAATGGCGTGGTCACCTGCTAACGACGGCGTTGTCACATCAATGCAAAATCGGTACCGGCTAAGACGTCGCGGCCTGTGACGCCTGCGTATCGATAATTTACTACCAAAAAGTGTAATCCCTAACGCGTAAAGAAAATTTTCATCAATTTGTTTGCTAGCATGTATTTTTTTCTTGATCTAAGTTCAAGTTGTAGTTATGAAGAACAGAAAAAATTCCTTCTTCGTGTACAAAGAAAAATTATAAGGCAAAGTTCAGATATAATCAACGTACCAGATATCAAGTAAATTTTATGATTTTTATATATTAGGCCATGATAAAGGGTTTTCCAACAGAGACGCTACAAAAGTAAATCGATAGGGACAGCAAACGACGCCATATATTTTCCCGCTCTTTTGACATTTCTCTTCAGTAAGGTTTGCCATTTCATCATGGAAAGATATACGAGCCATCAATGAGTCGAAATTATTAAAATTTACTACCGAAATTTGAAGTCAGTGGCGTCAACTTTAAGAGGCCTCAACAATCAGCGATAAGGCTCATTTCTGGCTGAATGGCTTCGTTAAGAAGCAAAATATGCGTTATCGGTCATACAGCAATCCACTCGTAATCCATGACTCATCATTGTATCCCGAAAAAATTACGGGTTGGTGCGGTTTATGGGCCGGCGGCGTCATTGGGCCGTACTTCTTCCGTGATGATCAAGACCGGCACATTACTGTGAATGCGAATCGCTACCGTTCAATGATAACCGAATATTTTTGGCCCCAATTGGATAATATGGACTTGGAGGACATGTGGTTCCAACAGGTCGGCGCCACAAGCCACACAGCGAATGCCACAATCAATTTATTGGAAACCAAGTTTGGTGAATGTGTTATCTAACGAAATGGCCCAGTCGATTGGCCGCCTCGGTCGTGCGATTTGACGCCGTTAGATTATTTCCTGTGGGTCTACGTCAAGTCTATGGTCTATGCCAACAAGCCAGCGACGATTGATGAACTTCGTACGAATATCGAACGTGAAATTGCAGCAGTATCGGCCGATTTATGCTTGAAAACCGTCGAAAATTGGGTTCAGCGTCTGGACTTCTGCAAGCGTGCCCGTGGTGGCCATGCAAAAGAAATCGAGTTCCATACATAATGGCATCGAACGTACTTTCACAGGAATAAAGAATTTCATTGGTATTTCATTTGGTTTTGTTTTATTTAAAAAAAACTTTTGTAGCGCTCTTATTGAAAACGCCTTTACATGCCATTCATCAAATATGTCATTTCAAACCCATTTTCGCAACAATGAAGCAGCATTTAAATGCTTGATACTATTACGCCGAAAATGAAGAAAAATATTTGTTCAACATCTGTGTCCGCAAGGCTTGGGGGTTTTCTCCAGTTCTTTTATTAAATTTTCGAACTGTGTTGCATTTGTAATTCTTATTTTTTCCATTTTATCTTTCATATTTCACTTTTCACCAATTTACAAATCAATCAAAACACAACTGTTTGCATCAAGGCGTAGCAAGTCGTGTAGAAAAAGCGTAACGACCCGAAATAAGTCGAGTCGACTGACTCAACATGGTTGTAAAAACGCCATTGCGGGTACCAAATACTCGTCGTCTGCTGTCGACACGACTTCAGAGGTGCCAAAATTAACACGGCGACACAAGACGTCGACGTTAGCTGTCGACGACGACTTACAGGGTAGGGGTGAATGTAAATCCAGACGCAATAACTGCGGCAATTGCGGATCACCAACTGTTGTAACAGTCGCCTTAGGGGTATTGAAATCCCCTTCCCAGAAAGCGCAAAATACTTAAGTATTTTATTCGACATGAAGTTAAACTTCAAACCCAATACTCTGGAAAGAGCCAACAATTTGTGACAGACCTATATTCCTGTAAAAGGGCACTACGAAAACGGTGGCATCTGAACCCGCGAATAGTTCATTAGATGTATAAAAATAAATAAAAGGTTTGCCAGTACATTCCATGAAGGAATTGGGGAGAGCTTCTCACAACCAGTGAGCTGTACGCTTTCTAGGTTTATACTCACTGATTGGGACATACAGTTTTTACACCGATTCCAAACAGTATTTTGAGAAGCTTTTGCATGGCCAGAGCAGGGATCGAACCCTGGATCTCAAGTACAAGAGTGGCGCACACTAACCATTGTACCACCGACGACCATTAGATGTATACGGCAGTAATTAAACCGGTAATGCTAAATGGCGTTATCGTCTGGTGGACAGCTCTACGAAAATCCACCTACTGCGCGATACTGGATAAACTGTTACGAATGGCTGGTGTGTTGAGAACGACACCGACTGATGCAGTAAATATAATACTAAATTTAATACCACTGCGCATTGTAAATAGGCAGCATGCCGCTGCTACTGCTGTTAGATTGAATGAACTGTCACTTTAGTCAGAAAATGGCTTCGGGTACATAATGACTGACCTTCCAGTATTGCCGATTACACTTTGGCCGAACCACTCTTTGAAAAGAAGGACCCCACTCATACACCTGATAGATCAGAATGGAATGGTCGCATCCCTGGACATATGAGATTCGTGAACTTCTCTACAGATGGTTCAAAACTTGACGATAAAGTAGGTTTTGATACCTTTTCTAAGGACCTACGGCAATCCATTGAGAAAAGACTGCCTGGTCACTGTAGTGTTTACCAGGCTGAGAATTAATGTTGAGCCTAAAGTCGGAATCAATATTTTCTCTGATAGTCGAGCTGCCATCAAGCCCCTAGAAACTGTCTTCCTATATTGGACAACTGCACTCGACTGTTGCAGATCTCTTAATGAGATTGCTGCATAGTTTAATATTCACCTTATGTGGGTTTCGGGCACAGTGTAATACCAGGGAACTGCAAATCAGATGAAGTTACCAGACTAGGGACTACCTTACATGCTCTGCTGCTTGTGCATGGATACCTCTCTAATCATGCCTGTTTAAAACCGATGGTGTTTGGACATGATAAAGATGGGTGCATGAAAGTGTTTCCAATGTTAGTGCACGGTATTTTTCGAACATATGTATAAACGAATTCTCATTAATATGATGAGTCTTTCTATACATACAGTTTTGATGAATTTACCGGAAATCATACCAAAAACGTCTGCTGATGAAGATCTTGGCAAGATCCGAAATAGCTATACAGACAGCCCCGGTATCATTGGAACACTTTTTGTGCTAGGCTTTTGTGAAAATAATACTAACTAAAAATATTACTCGCAAAAAGGTTTTGAGCTTGAATTTATTAAAAAAAATTTAATTTACAAATACTTATTGGTGTTAATGTCAAGAATAAATATCCGAGCGTTTCCGAGGGCCAACAAAGCATCTACAAGGGCGGATCAATAAGTCCGTGACTTTTTGAATGAAACAGTTTTTTTTTTGCAAAAATATTAATATTTTTCAACATAATCTCCTTTTAGCTCAATACACTTAGTCCAACGTTTCTCCAATTTTTGTATCCCCTCCAAAAGAAAAGGATTTTTCGAGGTCCATAAAATAGGCATTTGTTTGATCAATAATTTCATCTTTGGAGCTTAATATCTTTCCACCGAGCCATTTCTTTATGTTTGGAAATAGGAAACAGTCACTGGGGGCTAAATCCGGAGAATAAGGCGGATGAGGTACCAATTCGTACACCAATTCATGGAATTTTACCATTGAGACTACACACGTGTGCACCTGTGCGTTTATGGTCAATTGAGAGCAAACGCGGCACCCATCTTGCAGACAGCTTTCTTAAACCCAACTGAACATTTAAAATCGAAACCACACTGCCATATGAAATGCCTATGGCATCAACAATCTCACGCACTTTTACTCTTCGATCGACCAACACCATATCGACGATTTTTCGACGTTTTCGGGTGTATTGACCGTCCAGAACGTTCAGCGTCATTTGTACTTGTGCGACCACAACGAAAGTCAGTAAACCACTTTTTAACCATTGAAATCGATGGTGCAGAGTCCCCATAGTATTTATCAAGCTATTCCTTGGTTTGATTGACGTTTCTTTTTCGCACTTGAAATTCATTAACACTTGAAATTCACTTTTTTCCATTTTGAAAAAAATTCACGAGGTTGTATGTTTTGAACACATGTTCAGCGTGTAAAGTAAATGACGGAACTTACTCAAAATTTGACAGTAGTCTACTAACAGGTGGTACTTGATGGGAGCAGTGTTGCATTTCATATAATTACGAGGGAAGATCGAAATGTCACGGACTCGTAGTATCAGTGTTTAAGGAAAATTCAAAAAATATCATATAAGGGAGACCCTACAGTACATGTCTGGAAATAAGCAAATGTCTTCAATAATCATTCAAAACGTCTTGTGCAGATGTCTAGTAAATACTGCAAATTTATGAAATTTATGTGGTATATTGCTGGCAAATTTGAAATGTTTTCCAGCAAAAATTTAATATAATTTTAAAATGTGTGTTACCTGCAAAGGTGACTCTGAGAGTCCGCGTAACATTATGTCGCCTTTGGATCACACCATTTACACTCACCAATGTTTGTCGACTATGGTATGCATTCCATACACTTTCCCTTGTCTGCGAAATAAGCACTTATTCTTATTTGTAATTTATTTCTCGAGGTCCTTGACATTTTTAACAACAAACTGAGAAATATCGAGCACTGACTATTTATCATTCCTCGTACACATCGAAGCAACAACCCGATATTAACTATTGTCAAACAGAAACGCCTTATGTCTTAACGGTTGTAATAAACTATGTAGTGTAGTTGTAGAGATGCCCGTTTACTTTAAATAAGTTTTAAAGATACAACACGATTTACAATTCATAAGCATATGGTTACTTGGAGACTCCAATTATAATTATGGTAAAACCAAAATTGCACATACATACATATATATTATTTTTGGGATGAAAACAATCAACTATGACAAACATTACAATATTCTCCAGGAAACATATGCATAATAATAATATTAATAATAATAATATTAATAATAATAATATTAATAATAATAATATTAATAACAATAATATTAATAATGATAATAATAATAATAACAATGTAATAGGATCCATATTCCAAACATATAAAGTATGTGGTAGTTTGTAAATACATTATATTTTTGTGTGCACATATTCAACAATTAATTATCTCTGCGACAAATGAATTATCTATTTTCACCACTTTACTAACAAGGTGGAGAGTTTTGGAATTGAATTAGTAAATTTTATTTCTTCTATATTGAATATTTAAATCCAGCACAATAAATTATAAGCTTTGAAAGCAGTATGTTTCTCCTCGCAACAAACCAAACAGCACAACTGGCATCACTTTTTTTGTAAAAAACTCCGTTTTAAGGATTTGTTTTTGAAAACGTTTTAGTTTTACGAATTTTATTTAAAAAAATAAAAGTGAAAAGAAGCCTCCTAAGGAAGAAAAGAAATTATTACTTTTGCGATTGGGCACACAGTTCCCGAGTTATAGCCATTTTTTATTTTAGGGATTTTCTTATTTTGGCGATTTTTTGAGAAAATAAATCTTCCATACGTATTGCGCGGCCACTTTAAGGAAACCGCTTAGAAATCCCTAACAATTTGTTATTTTTTTGATTCGACATTGTGTTTCCGAGATATAGATATTTTTATTACATTTTTCATATTTTCGATCAAACATGGGGGTCGTGGGTAATGGGTAAAGGCCGCCTACCCATTCCCCATGTGTAATGGGTAATCGTGATAGGTAATTCCCCATTGTCGTGGGGGGGACACACGACATTAACCAAATAGTGGGTAATGGTTAAACGTTTATTACCCATTCCCTTCGGCGATCTGTATGTGTTACACGTGGTGCGGTAAATAAGAACTCTGCTTTTTGTAAACGTTCTGCAGTTATGTTCCAACAGTGAATACAACTACCATTTCATAAATTCGCATGATCAATTTCAAATTCAAATTGTCGACCGACCACAATAAATTCAATAGAATAAGCTCAGTCTCGTCAATCCAAGAATTTGCGACGAAAATGTGTTCTAATTAAAATTCGAAAGAAATTTGTATCAGACAAAAATGTGCCACAATTCAATTATATACATTTTAGGGTGGCAATGAAAATGCAACTTCTAATTTTTGGTTAATACCAAGCGGATTCTTATTCCATTTGGTCTAAAACTAACGTGGTTAAAATTTAAGCCAAATCGAATAACTCAAAACCGACCCGACTTGTGGTCAAAATTTTCGAGTTTTGGCATTTTGACTGTAAATTTGTATACACTACAATAATTTTCATTTCTCAGTTCATTTGAATAACAAATTGCACATTGATTTCGTTTGACCTGAATATAAAGTTGAAAAAAAATTAAGTAAAATCCCACTACTCTAGGCGTTCAAACTTTTAATTTAAAAAAAAATTGTAAATTTTTAGAAAAAATTTAAATTTTGGGTTATCGGATTTTTCCCAAAAGTTGTATTGTAATGAAAAAAAGATTCAAGTCGGATACCAATGCCTTCTAGTAGAAGTCTATACGCTTGCAATAAGGTATAACACGATATAGTCACTTAACGGCTTCAGGATGATATGGTGCGGCAAAATAGGCCACCTCGGGGAAAAAACGCCAAATCATAAAAATTAAAAAGATGAGCTAAAAACATAATATATGTGCTCAAGCCGATTCTACGAAATAGGATATGTCAATTGCTTACAATAACCGGTTTTGGAAACCGGTTTAATAACCCGGGTTTAACATACATACATACATGGTTTCCCGTTACATCCGCTCGCTCGCAAAACACAAACATTTTTTTTTGAGTTCGAATCTTTTTAACTCGGATTTCGAGTTATAAAACGAGCGAATTATTGAAGATAGAAAATTTGTTCCAAAAATTACATATTTATATTATATATTGTATCAAAGTGTCCTAAATCGACCACAAAAGTAACAATAATGTACCAAAAAGTACATAAAATGTACAAAAAAACGGGCATGTGTGTCAAAAAGTATATAGTTATTGTAAGTGTCCCAAAACCGTAAGTGAACAAGTGACAAGGACCGCACAAGCACTGGTAAAGTCTTTCGAAGACAGCTGCCTACTTCGAGAGAGGAAATCGGCCCAAGAAAAACCCTGGGTTACAGAGAAAATACGAAATCAAGCAGAAACGCTGTAGACGATACGGGGAAGAGAATGGAGACAATGGAACAAAGGTTAAGACGCCTGATGAATACACACTTTCCAAATGAGAACGCGGAACCCTTAGGGAAACTACGGCAAGGTGAAAATGTAGTATGTAAAGGGTTTTTCAACAGAGGCGCTACAAAAGTAATCGATAGGGACAGCAAACGACGCCATATTTTTTCCCACTCTTTTGACATTTCTCTTCAGTAAGGTTTGCCATTTCATCATGGAAAGATATACGAGCCAACAACGAGTCGAAACTATTAAAATTTACTACCGAAATTTGGAGTCAGTGGCCTCAACTTTAAGAGCGCTACGCCCAATTTATGGTCGTCATAATCGTCCTACCAGATCAACAATTGAGCGTCTAGTGGAAAAATTTGAAACCACAGCCACAGTACAAAATGTTCCCGTGCCAGTGAGACAAAGAAGTGCCCGTAGTGTCGAGAATATTGCTGCCGCTGAGGCTTCAGTTCAAATGTGTCTCTCACACGTCGTTCTCAAGCGTTGGGCATCTCTGTGACGTCGTTGTAACGAAATTTGCGAAAAGATCTTGGCCTACATCCTTACAAGATCAAATTGACACAAGAACTGAAGCCGCTTGATTCATTCGGATTTTCATCGGAAAATCATCTTCAGCGATTAGGCTCGTTTCTGGCTGAATGGCTTCGTCAATAAGCAAAATATGCGTTATTGGTCAGACAGCAATACACACGTAATCCATGAGTCATCATTGCATCCCGAAAAAATTACGGTTTGGTGGGGTTTATGGGCCGGCGGCGTCATTGGGCCGTACTTCTTCCGTGATGATCAAGACCGGCACATTACTGTGAATGCGAATCGCTACCGTTCAATGATAACCGAATATTTTTGTCCCCAATTGGATAATATGGACTTGGAGGGCACGTGGTTCCAACAGGACGGCGCCACAAGCCACACAGCGAATGCCACAATCAATTTATTGGAAACCAAGTTTGGTGAACGTGTTATCTCACGAAATGGCCCAGTCGATTGGCCGCCTCGGTCGTGCGATTTGACGCCGTTAGATTATTTCCTGTGGGGCTACGTCGTCTATGGTCTATGCCAACAAGCCAGCGACGATTGATGAACTTCATACGAATATCGAACATGAAATTGCAGCAGTATCGGCCGATTTATGCTTGAAAACCGTCGAAAATTGGGTTCAGCGTCTGGACTTCTGCAAGCGTGCCCGTGGTGGCCATGCAAAAGAAATCGAGTTCCATACATAATGGCATCGAACGTACTTTCACAAGAATAAAGAATTTCATTGGTATCTAAAATCGGTTTTGTTTTATTTAAAAAAAACTTTTGTAGCGCTCTTATTGAAAACCCCGTTACAATCATAACGGACCAAATGGTCATGTCAAAAACTCTATAAACAGCTTCTCCCAATACAAAGCGGCAGGACCGGATGGATTTATCCGGCTATCCTACAACATGAGGTTGACTAATAACAACTCATTTGGGGGGAATTTTCACTGCATGCTTAAAATTCGCCTACAAACCAAAGAATTGGCAGGAGACTTGGGTAGTATTTATACCCAAACCTTGGAAAAACAAGCTGTGCAACGGCAAAGGCTTATAGACCAATTAGCCTTACCTCGTTTCTATTCAAAACCCTGGAGAGAATAGTGGAATACCCGACGATACGCTGAAGTTCAAACAACACGCATATATCAAAGGCCGATCACCGGAAACCGCACTTCTTGAGGTCACCCACTACATACAGGAATTTCTCAATGACAAATTGTATATACTCTCTGTATGCATAGATATTGAGGGAGCGTTCAACAATGTCCGGACCGAAACACTCATCCAATCATTAGACTAGTTTATGGTGGACCGGGCATTAAAAAACTGAATCAATCATATGCTAAGTAATAGGTGGATAAACTGCGGTTCCCATGCTATAAATATTAGATACAGAGTGCAACGTGGAACTCCACAAGGGGGATAACATCACCACTCTTATGGTTCCTCACAATACACAACCTCCTAAGGAAACTTACCGAAGAAGGACTTAAACCAGTCTACTACGCAGATGACGTTATAATACTTTTTAAGGGAAAGAATCCTAATCAATCATGCAGAGAGGCCGAGAGGGCACTGAGTATAGCGTATAACTGGGCACAGCCAAGGGTTTTAAATGTGAACGTGGAAATAACGGATATATGTTTATTCACAAGGAAAAAGAAAATCTCAGAGTTCGAAGAACCACGATTCCTGGAAAAGACGATTGAAATATCCGATTAGGTTAAATACATAGGGTTAATCTTAGATCGGAAATTGAATTGCACCACTTAGAAGACAGGGCCAATAAGGCCTACAGATGTTGGTCGCTATGCAGAAGGGCTATAGGATCCAAATGGGGTCTCAATCCGGAACTAAAACACTGGCTCTATAGAACCGTAATTAGGACCGGACTAACGTACGCGTTTGCAGTATGGTGGACGGCAGTTGAAAGGAAATGTTATATCGCAGTACTGCAGTACTGCAGAGGGTTCAACGAATGTGCTGCATTGGTATTAGCGGTGCAATAAGGGGAACCTTGACAAGGGCCATGGAAACTATTTTATGTATCCAGTCAATATTAGAGTCAAATACGAGCCCGCCCTTGCGGGAAAACTCCAACACGCAATAGGTGAATGGATCAACAGGGATACGAAAAACATTTTCGGGTGTATTGACCTCAATTGGCCGTCCAGAACGTTCAGCGTCTCTTGTACTTGTACGACCACAACGAAAGTCAGTAAACCACTTTTTACCATTGAAATCGATGGTGCAGAGTCCCCATAGTAATTATCAAGCTTTCCCTTGGTTTGATTGACCGTATTTTTTTCGCAAAAAATTATGTTTAATGAGCACTAGAAATTCACTTTTTTCCATTTTTAAAAAAATTCACAAGGTTGTAGTATGTTTTGAACAGCTGTTAAACGCAAAGTAAATGACGGAACTTGTTGAAAATTTGACAGTAGTCTATTAACAGGTAGTACTTGACAAGAGCAGTGTTGCATTTCATATAACTACGAGGGAAGTTCGAAAAGTCACGGACTTACTGATTCGCCCTCGTATCATCGGAAGTTGTCAAATCTGGAACGGTCCTTCACTTTAGGAAGGTAAATAACGATTATTCTATGCACGCCAGACTAAAATCATCTGGATGCCGGGAAATAGTGGAATAGTCGGCAACGAACGTGCGAACCTCCTGGCAACGAAAGCCAGGAAACTTCAAACGGTGAGCCTAGAGAGCGCTAAAACTTTTAGAGTGACGAAGGCCGAGTTGGGTAAATGGGCGCAATCAGCCCACAGAGCCCTGTGTAAAGACGAAACAGTAGGCAGGATGACAAAGATCCGATGGGGAGACCCAGATGGATCGAGGACAAAAAAATTTTGCTGAAACTGGGAAAACCTGAAATGAGCAAAATGATGGGTCTTAACGTTACATGCGGGATTACGGGCCCACCTGTACCGTATTTGACTAGTGGCGAATAGTAAGTGCAGGGCATGCATGGACGACGATGAGACGGTGGAGCATTTCATATGCCACTGCCCAGCCTTCGCACAAGCTAGATCCGGGTATCTCTCGGACAGTATAATACCGGACATGACCAAACTTATGGGAATGGACTGGAATAACTTAAGGAATTTCGTGAATAGTACCGAATTCCTATGAAAGGTATAGTGACTTAATAGGGTAAATTGAGATCGCACAACAGATCGAATCAGCGGATTAAATGTATGTCTACTGACATGGGAAAGGTCAGAGTGCTTTCTTTTTGAACACTCCGCATCACTCTTTTCAAACTAACTACTTAAATTACTACATTGTGACATCAGCTGCGATGCCCGTAACGCCGTTCTGTTAGAATCACAAGTCGCTCACATCCATACCACCAATTTTTTGGTTATCATCGGTCGGTAGCGCCCTCCGTTGACAGTGATAGCAATGCTATCATCGTTTTCAACGAAGTACGAACCAATGATGCCGACGGCCTATAATCCACACCAAACAGTAACTTTCTGCGTGTGGATTGCTATCTTTCCAAATCAGGCAATTTTGCAGGTTGCTAATTTTTTCCTGAAAGTGTGACGATGCAGTTTTATCATTTGCACGGACTGCTAGACTTGGGGTAATTTTTCTGTATTGTCTAAGAAATAGAAAACAGGAAAATTAACAAAAGATAAACCAACATAACCCCCATGAACTGTCAAAATCTGCAGGTCCATCCATATTGGAAAACTATTTATAAAAATTGTTAAAAACAAAAATCGCTGTGCTTTCGACGAAAGAAGTTTTGATTCTAATAAGATTACTCCAGTTTGTCTTAATAAACTAGGGCATTCATTATGACTTTATTTGTCAGGATAATTATTATAGCTTTATTAAACCTTCATACTTATATTTTCACTGAAAGCTATAAATCTATTCGATATGAGAAACAAAAACCTTTATGAACATTTGACCATTGATGTCTCACGTTATCAAGATGTGACTGTTAAGTTATCGCCAGAGCTGAAAAGGTTTGTGCCGATAATGATTTACGATGTCCTTACTATGGTTTAAAAATGTTTGTAAACAATTGTTCACAACAAAATATAGATTATTGCGCCATTTAGTCAAGAACAGTGATGTTATTAAACAAAAAAGGAATGTTGCAGTTTGATTTCCAATATCTACGATAATCTCTTTGTCCCAAGATACATTCAATATATCGAACTGAATAAAACGTCCTGAGAATTTTGTATGATAAATTGGAAGAAAATCAATTTAAGATGTCTACATTTACAACTAACATGTGTATGTTTATATACAAAATTAATACTAAGTTATACGAGTATATATGTATGATATGATAAATTAATGTAAAACAAAAACTGGAATACAAACACAATCAAATGATTACAAATTGAGGGAATAGAAACAATATATGTGTATGTAAATGTTGTAAAAATATGTAATGATATGTGGCAGATACATGATATACATACAAATATAAATGGTAAAATATGAAATAAAAATATAGAAACATTGAAATTGAAACTAATTACAAAATACACAACTCACCTTAAACTCAAATCGGGAGAGGCACAACGTATGGCCACACTCAAAATCTGAGGAACTAGACGCATAGCCATGGCTACTTGATTGCGCCAAATGCGTAGATAAAGATCTTTTTGACTTTCGGTGGGCACACGCTTTGTAGGAGCAGATGAGCGCAACAAAGAAGCTCGATTGTCACTTACAGGACTATAAATGAAGAAGATTAAGAATATATATATTTCAAAACAAATAAGGCTTGAAAATTTTATACATAAATTTTGATAAAGGTGCCGTAAGAAATAATAACTTTTGAAACCAATTTAAGAATGCATTAACTGGAGCTATCTTGAGACATTTATATGTGTTAGCTCAACAACAAGTACTGATTGAGTAAGACAAATGGCCTTTTTGTAGTCGTTGTTTAATTAATTTTATTTTAATTTCGGTCTTCATCGACGAGCATCATTGGGGAAATATAGACAATAAATAACTCAAAAAAACGTAAACTCCCACCGTCGAGCTTTTGTATTCATCTATTGTTGTCTAATTAATGTTGAGTCGAACGACAGCAGACAACAACTTGATGGCGGGAGTTACACCTTAACGACCACAACGAAAAGATAGTCACTGGTTGTTCGCTGCGTACAGTAAGACTGTAGAACCATATATTTTCGCAGCATTTTTCTTTCGAAGACAAGACAAGTTTCATCAGCATGCGATGTAACCCACAATTGATTCTGCACCATAAAGCAAGACAGGTTATCTGAGAGTCTGATATAGTTGGATCACCGTTTCTCGAGAGAGGGTTTTATCTCTGAAGTGCTTGCTTAGCCCAAAATAGCACCTGTTTGCAAGCACAATTCAAACAAATTTGTGCACTACTTCGAAATTATAACGGTTATCAACGTTCATCCTTTTATGCACTAGGGTCCATGTTCTGCTTGTAGAAACCATTAATTTTGTCTTGTCCTCGTGTACTGCCAACCCCACTTTTATTGATTCCTTCTCAATTTCTCCTGGAAATACTGCAGTAGCTTCTTGCAGATTTTGCTCAATGATGTCGAAATCATCAGCATACTCGAGCAGCATGTAACTTTTGCTGCTGATCGTTTTATACGTGTTCACAGCAGCTTTTCTCATTATGATCTCCCTTCCTGAGGCCTCGCCTCGTACAAAATGGTTCGGTGAAATCTTTACCAATTTCTACTGATGATTTCGTGTCGGTCACTGTGATTTTACAATGTCGTGACAGCTTAGTAGGAATACCAAGCTCCGACAAAGCTTGGTACATTTTACCTCGTATTGGGTTATCGAAGGCTGCCCTATAATCTACAAAGCCCAGCCCTAAATTGAAAAAATCTAGTTGCGTCATTGAGAATTTTATAAAATGGGTTGGTCAACATGAAAACACAAAATGACCGTTAAGGACACCGCTGGTCAGTGACAGCGCCAAAAGAGGCATAAAATGGGGGTTACTATTAAAGAAGCAGGCTTGCGTCGTTTCAACAAATACTGAAACGCGACTTGAAACTGTTATATAGGACAAAGTGTGCATAACTTGGGCTCATGCCAAGACACGAATTAGCCAGATTTAATTTCGCTTAAATATACAGATTTTTGGATGAGGGATATTTTTCGATGAAAAAAATATAAAATTGGGTGGACCTGATGGTTCGAACCAATATTGGCGTTCCAGAGATTTTTCCATAGTCATGCTTCAGCTGTGAAATTTTGGCGGTGGCTCCCTTATGGTTTGGGCAGGTATGAGTTATAGAGGAACCACTCCAACATGTTTCGTTTCCATAAAGATGCACTCCGAGTATTATATGCCGTCTTAGTTAATTCTGGAGAGGAAATTTGTGTCACAGAATTTATCATCCCGCAGGACAACGCAGCAATACAACGGTCTAAGAAAACTCGAAAGTTTCTGGAGTTCAAAAATAATACCAACTCTCGACTGGACTACACTTAGTCCTGATCTTCTTAATACGATCGAGAATCTATGGCATTTTTTACCTACCAAAGTTTACCACCCTGAACGCCAGTTTAAGAATGTCAAGGATCAAAGAGTAGCAATTCAAGAAAAGTGGAAGATAACTGATCCTGCGCATATTTATTCAATGATAAACTCAATGTCAAGACTCTTAGTACTATGTCAAGATCTCAGCGATAATGGAGATCATACGTCTTACGAAAATTTTTAAAATATTTTAAAAAAACCTTTTGCCTTTATAAATACTTCGCACTAGTAATTAGTTTATTTTTGTTGATTCATCTTGAAGAAGTCGTAGTCAAAGAATTTATTCTGAAAAATATTTACTTTTGAAAGGACTAATACAATATAAAATAAAAACTTGAAGAATCCTCTCAACATTTGGAAAAAACAAACAATGGTGTTCCCTTTATATTTATTTCGTGGAGTGTATTGTCAAGAATGTAGCTGTAACTTGGAATACTATAGCCTAAAGCGCACCACAGACTTGTCATTCATGAGCACGATCATCAGCTATCGTTGATGTTTATTGTCGGTTTGCTTCTTGATAGCAAATAAGAATGTAATCGAAGTTGTTCGCATCACTATCATGTTTACAAAATTTTTTGGTTATACTTTTTCAAATTCATCAGCCAGATAAAAAGTTATCGGCCAAACTCATGCTCATAAATGACAAGTCTGTGGTTCGCTTAAACGTTAACTAAGATTCCGGGTAATTAAATAACGTCAGTGGGACTTGCAACACAGGCTCAGCCCCGGAACAAACTAATCCTAGACCCTGTCGTGATTTGGGCACAGTTTAGTTGAATTTAAAATCGTTAGCCAGATGATAGCTGCTATCTTCATTTTCTTTAGGCGTAAGTTTTTGTGTTATTTATCGTTTTTATTTTACTGATGATTATCGTCGATGAAGACCGTAATTAAAATCAAATAGATAATTATATAAAAAGACCTAAGCATGATTTTGAAATGAAACAACCTTAAGATAAAAAAAGTTCGAATGACAAGCAATAATGCAAGTTAAACTGTAATCCCTTACAAACTACAAAGGTTTACCGCTGATTATAAACAATTTATCGAAATATACTTACGTAGGATCTATAACACTGTAAAGTGTTGTTACCCTCGCATAACATATCGGCCAAGCCTGTGCCACTACTGAGGGGCACTTTTGTAAAATACGATCTCGTTCCAGGAAGCCAAACAAGCACACAGACCATGGATCAAATTGCTGTTGGGGTGTACTGCTAGTTTGGGATAAATTCAATGTTGATGTTGATGACTTCGAATTGTCTGTTGCTAAAGTGCAAAACAAGAAATAAAAATGAGATAACAAATCATTCATTTGAATGCAAGAAACCATGAATAAAGATACTAATTACCTTCTATAAGGCCGCCCAACCATACACCACTTGAACGTTCTGCAATCCATTGCAAATCAATTTGTGTAGCATTCAGAATGGCGGTTTTCTCAGCTTGAGGTAGATGTGGAAGACATTTCTCCAGAACCTAAATTCATAACCATCAATACATTAAATTTAATACATATTGGAGATATATATTCTACGAATATATAATCGTAAAAGCATTACAGAAAAATCGCATAAACAGAGCGAAAGTCATACGAAACCAGACTTACATATAAAAAGCTGGACATCGGAAAGCTGAAATTACCCGAGATAGCCATGGTCTATACAGAGAAGCACACTCAGATACTTTATGTATTTATTTATATTATATTAATCAACCAACGCTCTTAAGGACAACATGTTGATACAATTATTAAAAAAAAAGGCAAAGTAAAAAAACAATCAAAAATTTATTTGTTAACAAAATTTATTGTCATAAAGAACAAAAATTGCGAACATATAAAATCAAAAAAACTTCACCTTCCAGATCAAAATCGCAAAAAACTTAAAAAAATTCGATTTTTTTTACCTTTTTCCCCGTGTTCAGGTCCATAGGTAGCAAACCGTTCAAAATTCAAGGAAACAATCAACTACAAAAATTTACCTAAGATCTCAATAAACAAATTTCTAGAACATATAAACTTCCTGGGAATTATTCTTAACACCGTTTTTTAATTTCATTTGTTTTTTATTTACTTCAACATTGAGATTCTATGCTATGTATTACAAAAATATTAAAAAAAAGTATTCGTATTATGTTTATAATGTTGATAGCCCTGGACTTGCAAATCGCGCTCTCTTAAGTTGTGGATCCAAATCGTCGTCCGAATCTGACTCTGATTCAGCAATTATGGTGTCCACAGGCACGTTGCTTCCAGACTGCCCTCCATCATCAGCTCTTTCTTCTTCAAATACTTCATTAACATCATACAGGGTGATCTTGTGACTCCACCAACATACCTCTGCAAGCAATGCGTCGAGGTGTTTGCCTTTGTACCGTTTTTCCATGGGCATTGTGGTTTGGTGAAACCGTTCTGCTTGCTCATCGGATTCGGTAGGGAGTTGTTTGATAAAATCGTCAAAATGAAAATGAAGAAAATGCAGCTTTAATGTCATCGATGCGCCGATTATCTCAAAATAATGCAGCATTTGTTTCACCCATTCTCTTGCTTCCGGTTCCGCGTCTCGTTCCCCTCCCAAGACTCTGGTGCATACACGCTGAAGGTAAATCCATGCCATTGAATGATTTTCATCAAGCGATGAATCAAAGTTGCTCTTGAATAGCTTTCTAATGTCAGGGCCATTAAGTACGCCTGTTAAATGAAAACAAAAAATAAAGACAGAAAAGAAAACATTAACATAGTGTAAATAGTACAATTAGGTGAACAAAAATTCGTTTTAAATTTACTACAATACCTTTTTTAATTTTGTCATCGCTACGCTTTGGGAAAACGCTTTTCAAATAGTCCAATGCGTTTGGACAATTTACAACGGCCACTTCGATGAATTTTTTAACAATTCCCAATTTTATGTGGAGCGGTGGCAGCAAGATGTCTTGAGTATTGTCAATTAAAGGTGCATTCTTCAGTCTATGTTGTTGTATTTGTTCATCCACACTTCCTCTTGGCCTCCACGAGTTACATTGGAATTGATTCAGAGGTGAGCGTGAATCCCAATTACAAAGAAAACAAAAGAATTTTGGGAAGCCGCCCTTATCGATGATCCCTTGCAAAATGTTGATGACCTTCAAATCGCAGCAAATCTTCCTTTTATTTTCGTAATATTTGATTTTTTCCATTATATCTTTCAATGTTTCATAGCTTTCTTTCATGTTGATACCCATTGCTAGCGGAATGGAAGGTTTTCGGTTCGACACATGCAACAACACTGCTTTCAAGCTTGAAACAGAACCATCAATAAATAATCTCCACTCACTAGCGATGTAGTTCATTCCCATTTTTACCACCAAAGCTTTTATATCGTTGCAGTAAGCGAACGAATTGTCATCATTTAGAGTGTAGAGCATCTGAAATTCAGCTTGTCGTTTGCGGTACGCCGTAGAGTTAACATTAGCATGTGTGAGTTATCTTTGCTTTAAAAAAGCTGTCAAAAATATTGCAAGTCGCTGCGATAATCCCAATATGGCCACAATGAAATCCATTTCCATTTGTGTTATTAGTTGTGGTCCATCTCTTCCCTGTTGGGGCTCATAATCGGTATCAAATGGATCTTCATAAGTAACACCACTTGCTGTACTCATTGCTGTAAATTCTGTAGTACGATCTGGAGTTGGCGGCCTTGGTGATTCAAAATTTTCAGGTGCATGCACTGGTAGTGTGGCTGTTGCAGTTGCTTTATAAATTTTGTTCTTCTCAGAGTGTCGATTTAGACGACATGTGTAATTTACGCATGCTTAGCAACTGGTTGCATCATGATCACCTGGGCGATTAATCCAGTTTACCGGCTTACAATACTTCATAGTACCTCTGCCTCCACTCAACCATGCCATGAGATTGTTATAACATTGGCGACACACTGTATTAGGTGTGTAATTTTCACCGGTCAAGTCTACTTCGTCGAAAAACAACTTATATGCTTTCTTGAATGCACTAGTTAAAAGATTCTTTCCCTTCTGAAATCTTGTAGATGTTTTTTTTCTGGTTTGATGACCGCAAACGTAGCAAAATAAATCAATATTTTCACACTGCATATTGAAATTGTCAGTTGCCAATGTTGTGAGCGAATTATACTGTAGCACTTTCACTTTTTTTACTTTCACTTTCACTTTATAACTTTCACCGCTGAGCTCTCGTTGACGTCGCGCTGTGTAATGCCTCGATGTGATAGCATAGCATAGCATAGCTTATATTTATTGATCCATATTGTATTTCATTTCCAGTTCAAGATCTTATTCTAGTTACATATTTACATACGTACAAAAACTAGTCTAGCGTCCGAAGACGGTTTTAGACGTACTTAAATCGATATTCAATTTAAAGAGGCCATTCGGCCAGCCCATTTACTGTATTACTGACATTCTCAAATTATTCAATTCCCGGGGAAAAGGACATAAAACCCCTAACTCTTTACTTAAAACTAACTTATAACTAAGAAACTAAAGCTAAATAAAATAAAATCCAGAATTCACTAATAATTATATACAAAACAAAAATAAAATAAAAGATAAAAGATAAACAATTCACCATATATAGCGGGCCTTGCCCCAAATTACTGTGCAGTGTTATACACTGTGTCCTCAATATTGTAGGTACCATATCTTCTATGGTAAAACATTAGTCTATCATTTGTATCAAATAATAGGTTATTCCGGTTCAACAAAAGTAGGCCCATCGGAGTTAAAGCCCCTCTCGATTGCATAACACCTTCGAACTCTTGAGCCCCCATTTAGCACTCACCAACGAGGGTATCTCATTAATATTATCTCATTAATATTATCTCATTAATATTATCGCATTGACGAATATAATTTTTTGTTGTCTAGTCATTGAGGCGTAGACTTATAAGAAGACCCCATAGGGCTCTAGTTTTCTCGGCTCCATTTGTGATACAGGAGTATTCTTCCGCGAAGTCTCCTATTCTACTCATGCAGGTCACTATGTCCTTTCCCAGGTACCTGACACAGTCTGAATCGATTCTGCCGAATAATTCATCGGCCCTTATTTCCTGTCTTAGGCCTCCATTTCGACCCGTATTCATGGCCGTTGTACTCCTGTTGTTGTTAAGCGCGCTTGCGTAAGATTTGTTGCCAGCTCTATAAGACGAAACAAATTTTTTCGGTATTTTCTCGGCTCTTTGCCTTTCTACTTTACGCTCATCGAGTCTGCGCTTTAGTTCCTTTCTTTTTGGGCACATGTGGGAGCTCGCCACATGGCCCTCTCTTTCGCAGTTTGCGCATTTAACTGGCAACCCGATTCTCCTTATTATATTTCCAGTTACCTGGTCCTTTATCGTGAACTCCTCGGTGTTTAACTCTCTTTTTGGGACCTTGCAATTTCCTGGCCCATGGGAAAGGCTGCATTTAACGCAGCGGTACGGCATGCTACAGTTGGTCGATACGTGTCCGTATCGCTGACAATTTCGGCATTGAATAAGCCCACCTCTTTTAAAATGCTCCAACCGAACTCGGCAATGGAGGATGACCTTTATCGAGAAGATTGATTTAATATCCGAATCACAGCTGAACTGAACCAGCCATCGGTCGCCATTTAACTTGATTATGCGACTCACCGTCAAGTTTACCTCCAATGCTTCAAGGTATTCCTTTACGTCCTCGATTTCGTAGGTGTTCGAAAGTCCCCTAATTACAACCGAGAAGGGCTTCAAATCCGAAGGGGTATAGGTATAGTAGTTTATACCTTCATCTTTTAAAAATTTTCCCACCTTTTGGTGGTCGTCGTTAGTATTTAGCCTTAGCTCTATCATATTTTTATTAATAATTTTTATGGAGAATAGGGTATGTCCAATTAAGTTTTTGACCTTGAATGTCATATTCTTTACGTCTGTATTATAAATCTTAATAATGGGCGGGCTGGCCTTACCTTTTACATTCTTATGGTTACTTTCTACAATATTTCTGCTTTCTTGTCGGTTGGTCCTCTTCTGCGTTTCCACTTGTTGAATTCTTTGTTGTTCTTGCTTCTTTGTGTGTTGTAGGGGCGGGAACTCATCTGCTACGCTGCTTTCGCTTCTGGCATAGCGATTCTTCCCTCCTGTCACAGTGAGCCACTCTGGGCCACATTCTTCATCAATGGAGCCTACGGCTTCGGCATCCATTCTAAATTCTTCGTCACTATCATACTGTGTATCGTCGTTTTTATTGGTTCTCAACATTACTCTATATTCTTTAATTTTCTTTTCTTTATTTTCGAGTTCATATTGATTCTCATTTAGTTTTTTTAATAGTTTTTCATGTTCTTTTAGCAATTTTTCAAATTTATCATTTATTATCTTAAAAGATTCTTTCAGTTGTTTAACTTCTTTAACTTTATCTCCATTGTCACTATCCGACGACAAATCGGCTTTCTTTATTTTTTTATGGTATGCAATGTCTTTATCCTCCATTTCGGGATTCATAGTTCTTTTTTCACTTTTTAATTTCACTGTTTAACACTTCACTGCAATACACAAATGATATCCGCCTCGATGTGAGCGTCGTGTCGCTTTTATATTGTGTGCTGCGTCCCTTGTTGCGTGTGCTGAGCTTACTGCATTGCCTGTGCTGCTGCTGTCGGTGCATGATCGCGTGATACCTAAGCGCTACCTAAACGGTGTTAACCCTTGGACAAACACATGGTTCTGGCCAGGCATATTTCATTTTTTGCTACCTATGGACCTGAACAGGAGAAAAAGGTAAAAAAAATGAAATTAAAAAATTTTCGGCAAATTTTTCACTTTTGCGTGCTACCTAAACAGTGTTAAGAATCATCTCTAGGAAGTTTATATGTTCTAGAAATTTGTTTATTGAGATCTTAGGTAAATTTTTGTAGTTGATTGTTTCCTTGAATTTTGAACGGTTTGCTACCTATGGACCTGAACACGGGAAAAAAGGTAAAAAATAATCGAATTTTTTTAAGTTTTTTGCGATTTTGATCTGGAAGGTGAAGTTTTTGACGTAGAATACGTCTTACCTTACGGTATGAGGAGTCATGTCAGGTTTTTATTGTTGTAATCTTTATTTCATTGAATTTGAGGAAACGGCTAGATGAATTTTTTTAAAATTTTTTTTGTAGGTAAATGAAGATGTTATCTTTCGTTTGATATACATTTCATATTGGTTGATATCTTCCTAATATTTAAATTTCTCAAATGAAAATTGTTTAAACACATACACTCAAACATATGTGTGGTGTTTGGTTGAGTGTTTTTGGTTGCGCAACATTGCTTAGGAACATGGCAACATGTATCTAGTAAAAAGTGAAACAAACAGTAAGCTAACGTAATAAAGCTTTTTTGCGAAAGCTTCAATAAAGCTGTTGTAACATTAATTTTGAATTGTAAAGCGTAAAGCTTTCACACAACGCTGGAATGCTAATGCGAAGACTCGATAAGGTAAACCTTTTTTAATATTAGGGCGGCCCTCTCAACATTCGCAGAACTTATTTCAATAAAAATATTAATTAAAATACATAAATTAAATTAAGTTTAAAAAAATTGAACATAATATTTTTTTTTTTAATGGACCTGAATCAAATGCCGTTGGTAAATATAAAAATTACAGCAGACAGTTGTCCGAGGCCTTCGGCCACGGACTGTCCCTGCAGGCTGTGTCAGAGACACGGCCATTAAGTTTAACGTAGAATACGCCATCCGATAAGACAGAAAACATAGAACAATAAATGATAAATAATATAAGCAAATGAATTTATTGTTATATATGTTTTCTGTCTTATCGGATGGCGTATTCTACGTTAAACTTAATGGCCGTGTCTCTGACACAGCCTGCAGGGACAGTCCGTGGCCGAAGGCCTCGGACAACTGTCTGCTGTAATTTTTTGATATTATATGTTCGCAATTGTTCTTTATGACAAGAGCTACAACTTTGCCTCAGAGAGTAAATCGAAATTCTGAACGGTTTGCAAGATATGAGCCTGAGAAAATGATCACATTTTTACGAAAATGATACCGAGGCCCCAAATCTTTGGCGGCCCATAAAAAAAAAAGTGCATGACTTTGGGAAAAATTGGGAGACAAAGGTCTTTTTTTTTAATCTTTTACCACGTAGTGGTGTCCGTATATGGTTATTTTTTTTCGTGTTGCACTGTGTTATCGTTCCAACACCGTATGAGAGAAAGGTTCTAAAAGCACTTGAGGATTTCTACTGGAATGCAGAAAAGTGATAGAATTAAAAAGATACGAGGGGAGTCCAAACTTTACAACGCAGAAGAAAAAGTATAGACATCTGAGATGCAAAAAATGTTCAAAGGAATAACCCAAGAGCTGAAAAGAATATGAAGCATAACTATTACGGGATACCATGAAAACATGTGTGAAGTCTGCGCAAGTTAGCCAAATTGGTACCAGTGTAAATCTCAAGTCCATACAAAATGTTCGGCATAAGTAGCGCATGAGCCAATCTGTATTTTACATCAATCGGTAATATGCCATCAAGACTGTAAAGACGCCTTAATATAATATTAACCTTTGAGCAGACATGAGCAATGTGGTCTAGCGCAGAACACAGTCCTGTATCATGATCTTGAAGCACAGTGGAAGAACATTTCCCACTCTATGCAAACTGATGCAGAGACCGTACTTGGTTATGAAAAACCGCTTAAAGAACAAACAATGGTACGATCAAGAGTGTCGGATGGCAAGTGATGAAAAGAACGCTGCACCTGCGGCAACGTTTCAGTCAGTTGCAACGCGAGCCGCGTCAGAGCGGTATAAGAAGAAGAGAAGACCGGAACCCCGTTTGTTTAGGAAGAAAAAATGTTTGTAGAGAAATCGCCAGAGAGAGCAAATTAAATCTTACAGAAGGAAGAATGACGGTCGTAAATTCTACCGAAAAGTGTAAAACCAAACCAACGGAAATGGATTAGGATCCCTTTTGTAGAGATAAGGACGGAAATCTGGAAATCTTGTCACAGATGTGCAGAATATGTAGGGAATGTGAAGAGATCACTTCTCTGTTTTTCTTATCCCAGGAGACTTCAATATAGACGAGGGTGTTGAGCACATACAGGACGATGGCGTCGCTTGCTCCCCGCCTAGCCAAACCGAAGTTAGAACTGCAATTTCCAGGCTTAAGAACAACAAAGCCGCTGAGGCCGATGGCCTACCGGTTGAGCTGTTTAAGGTTGGCGGTTGTGAGTTGGAAAGGTGTATTCATCAGCTCATATGCAAAATCTTATAAGACGAATGCATGCCCGGCGAGCATACTGTGTCCTCTTTTCAAAATATGTACCCCCTATACGCACAAACTATCGTGGAATAAGCCTTTTATCTATCGCATACAAGATCCTCTCGAGCGGAATGTGCGAAAGGCTAAAGCCGTTTATTGCAGACCTGATCGGACCTTATCAGTGTGGCTTTAGGCCTAGAATGTCAACTATCGACCAGATATTCACATTACGATAAATCCTGGAGAAACCGCCCAAAAACAAATCTACACCCACCACCCATTTGTAGATTATAAGACTGACTTCGATAGCCCGATAAGGGGAAAACTGTACCAAGCGATGTCGGCACGCCTTTTGTAGAATGGCACGCCTTTTGTAGAATGACACTGACCGACACGAAATCCTCACTAAAGATTGGTAGAGATCTAACCGTACCGTTTAGTACGAGGTCATCGTGAATAAAGCTGAAGTCACAGCGCATAAACCCATCAGCAACAAAAGTCATATGCTGTTCCCGTATGATGATGATTAGGACATCATTAGGTGAAATCTGCGAGAAGTTACTGCAGTATTTTCAAGAATTGAGAACGAAAAAATGGGTTTGGCAGTAAACGAGGGCGAGACCAAATTAATGGTTTCGATAAGCAAAATATCCACCTGGTTGGATGAAAGGGTGAACGTTGATAACCATTACAATTTCGAGGTAGTGGACGTATTTATGAGCCTCGTATGTGCCGTGAATAGAAGCAATAACGTCAGCCTAAAAATTAAACGGAGAATTGTGCTTGCAAACCGGAGTTATTTCGGGATAAGCAAGCACTTCGGAAATAAGACCATCTCTCGGGAAACGAAGATACAACTATATCAGACTCTCAAATAACCTGTCTTGCCTTATGGCGCAGAATTTTGGGTAATATCAAATGCTGATGAAACATCACAGAGAGTCTTCGAGAGAAAAATGCTCTGAAAAATATACTTTTATTGACTATTTTACAACTTCATGAGGTCAGACGTCTTACAAATATTAATGGAACAAACAAATTAAACAAATTACAACATATTCTTCCAACTGGCTCTATCCTTCGCCTTTTCTCGCCAGTTGGCAACACCAAGGATACGGAGCGATTCTTCTGCCTGGTCTTTCCAGCGGAGTCTTGGTGGCCTCTTTTCCAGCTTCCATCGGGTACGTTATCGAAAACCTTTCGCACTGGCTCATCTTCATCCATTCTGATAACATGCCCTAGCCAATATATGGTCCTATAATAGAAAACGGTGAGTATCGACGACGGATGAACCACGAGCTATATAATCTATATCTCGATTTCGACGTAGTTATGCGTGTTATGAGAATGGATCAGAATGAACCAGTGCCAAAGGTTTTCGAAGATGTACTCGAAGGACATCGAAAAATAGGACGACCAAGACTTCACTGGAAAGACCGGGTGGAATAATTAATGCCTTGCGATAGCTTGGTGTAACCAATTGGAGGAGAAAAGCTGTAGATCATGCCGGGTGGAGCAACATGTTATCCATATTTTGTAAGGGCCTTGACCCCTCTGGGTTGATTGAGGACACTTTCACTTCACGAAAATCGGATGTATCGATCAAAATGTTCTTAGTCACAATTATTTATAACCCTTACTTTCAAAACTTTCATAGTTAAAAAAATAGAATCATCTTTAAAATATTAGCATTCATTATGAGCTAATTTATATTTTTGTGCTTAGTGATTTAGTTTTGATAAAGTCGCGATTAGGATTTCAGTTCACTTACATTTTGTGAAACGTCATTATCAACGTCATACAACTGCCTGTTCAAACTAATCCCTAACCGAAGTTACATTTCTAAAACTCGGAACTACACTTTTTCTTATAGTTATAAGAAACAGGACATCATTCCCTTAAGCAAGTGGCGCCAATGCTAGAAAATAACAACACCACATGCTTGAAAATCAGTAAAAGCGACAGGCATGTCATGGAGAAAACAATGTGGCATAGACTACTGTTTATATGAAAAAGCTATGGGTTTAGTTGCGGATTTGTAGTTGGCTGACGATTATGACATCCCGTCTCTAGATTTCGTCAGTTTGTGAAACCAGACAGCGCACAGCTCACTGATTGTTAGATTAATTAATGTATTTATTTATGGCAGACATTTACTATGAGTGACTAGACGATACTTTTGATCGCTGCCCTGGTCATGATGTTGTTTCAGTGAGTAACAAATCGAAAGCATCGTGACACCCACCGACAACTGAATGAGACAGATATATTGCGCCACAACAAAGACCAGCAATTAAAAATTTCAACACAAATTCACCGAAAAATAAACCAAAAAGGTTAAATCGATCATTTGTTAATAGATGGGAGGGTAATTCCGGGCACTAATATCGTTTTGGATCATTACCTAATTGTAGCGAAGGTTCGCACCGATTTAGCAGAACGAAAAACACAGTGGAAACACAACGTATTGAAACAAACTCAAACAATTACTAGCGCAGAACACTCACGTCCTCAACGACCCTGAATGATTGTGGAAACACATTTTGCAATCTGCTGGAAAACACGTATTTGGTTATGAAAACCCGCTTTTAAGATAAATCATGGTAAGATAAAGAGCGTCGCATGGATGAAAAAATGCTGCAAGTATGGCAACACATGATGCGACAGAGCGTTTTAAGGGGCAAAGTAAACCGATCCTCTATCCAACTATCTGTCTGGTTTTTTCAACTTTTCAGGGGATGACATGTCATCAAAAACTCATTTTTGAATCCTTATATGGATGACTTCGAGCATCAGTTGGTTACACAGTCCAACTGACATCTTGAATGATCTCACCAAACATATGCACCTATTGATGAACGCTATAAAGGCAAGAGTATTCATTCTCTAATATCTGCCATATGCTGGACATTGTTCGATACCGATTGCTTAAATACCCAAATTGGAAGTTATCTTTTATTTACAGATTTTATATCTACAGCTTTCTTTTGTTCGGTGACTTATAGTGAAATTTTACGTATAATATTGTTTCCATATATACTAACCCCTTAAAATTCAGTTTTGTGGGACATTTTAGCAGCTATTCGGAATAAGTACGAAATTAACCCTCAAACAGATTTTCAGTTTTGAATTATTTTTAGCATTCAAGTTGAGTTGTGAGCTTTGGTGCATTAGAGACGTATAGTAGAAATTTATGGCAAATATTTTCTGTTGTACAATTTAGACAGTTATGCCCCTGTTTTAGGGATGTTTTTTTTTTTATTCTTTCCCACAAAAGGGACAAGAAATAGTCACATATTGAGCAGCTAGCGGGTTAAAATGTTCCTAGTAGTATTTTAAGTAAAACTGCTGAACACATCCTATACCTTAAATGTAAGGATAACATGGTTTCCTATACCGATTCGTCGTAAGAATGTTCAAAAGGGGGAAACTTTGACCCCCAAAAAATAACAATCCTGCGTGATCTTTCAAAACGCTGATACACCTATATTTTTTTACCGTCTACCAAAACCCGTTGTCAGAACCTTGTTTTTTTTTTTTTTGTTTTCCACAGTTCTAGTGGACATGAGAAGTAAAGGTGTGTTCTAGAGAAAACAATTCAATTGAAAATAAACATCCTATTTCAAATCATCACATCAATACGCAAAATAATTTAAATAAGAAAATTCTATTCATTTTACCTGTGGACAACACTTATCGATTACATCCAACAACGGTGGCTCCGTCTCTGGTATACCCAATGCCTTCATTAGGTTTTTCACTTCCTTCAATATCATAGCAGCCAATTTTCGTAGATACGGGCGATAATTGCACAGCAATACCAAGGCATATCCCTCAACAAAATGCAAAGTGGTCGCTAGCGGAATATCATTTTTCTTTCCCGCCTCAGCCATGTTGATCACAGTGGCTTGTGTTATGCTCGACATGCCACTCGAGGTGATGCTGGAAGTGGCACTGGAATTTGTATTAATACTTTTAACATTACTGGCACTTGACAACTGGCTGGTGGCGGTATCCTTTCCCACTACACTGACAACACCAGCTACACCTGCGTTGCCACCCGCCTGTATCAATGGGTTGGGAATCACATTGGCATTGCCCGTTGTGGTCGGTGTCTTTAACATATTTGTGCCCGATAAACCATTGCCATTGACATTAATGGCACATCGCCATATATTAAGAAATACGAATAGCATGCGGGTACAATTCTCCAGCAGTTGCGGATAAGTGTCGGTGACATCGCGCACTAGGAACTGAGTGTAACCGTGCACGACATCCTGACGCCAATCCGGAAAGTCGATAACCAATGTCTGCAGCGATTGGTGGGTTAGCATTCGCAATTCCTCGTCCATATGTACAGTGAGGCGCGACAAAAGATCAACTAATTCCTGAGGAGTCATTGTATCGGGTATAAGGCGTGGCACTGCTGCCACGCATGTGCGAAAGAGATCAATGCGTGGTTTACGTTCACCCGATAACATTTCGTCGGGTTCCTTATTCTGATTTTGGGTATTGGTCATCATTAGCGGTCGGCCATAGTGGACATCGAGAGCCCGCAAAATGTCAACAAAGACACGGCGTACATGTGGAAAATAGGTGGACATGCCAATACTACGTGCAGTGTCGTCGGTAAGCATTTTATTAATGTAGGTTTTCTTAACACGTAATGTGTTGCCAGACGGAAGAACGGGCACGGTGCGAGGCATCGGAGGTTCGCCATCCTTTTGCTGCAACGAATCTGCAACAACCAAAAAGGCTCTCAAGCCTATGCTCATGCGTTCGGGATTAAGAATTAACTGAAAAAATAATTAAAGGCCACACGTATGTTATGAAGGAAGAGGTTATGAATTGGGGACGATTTTGTTATTTTTGATTTGGTATAGAATTTAATACTTCAATATCAGTCATTCTCTGGATTTCTCTTACCTTTATTGGTCTTCCCACACACAATAGATCATAGACTATTTCTCTCATTGCAAAATCTAAACGTTCCTGAGCAATAAATTGTATAATCTTAACAAAAATATTCAATGGAGTATCTCGAGGAACTACACCCTTCGAACCTCTGAAACGAAATAACAAAATGATTAGAACCATCTATTGTTAGCCATTTTTGAATTGCCACTCACTTTGGAAACAATGAATTGACTATACTTTGAAGGCGCGAATGTGTAGCAGAATTTGATTCGCATTTGATGCGTATCATGTACACCCACAGTAGACGATACAGGGATTCCAGGGCCACACGGCTCATTTTAGCGTCGCGATTCTTTAAGTTACTCAGGCACATGGCTAAGAAATAATGCCAATTGGAAAGAAAGAAAGTCTTCTGTGACACACACAACAGGCAAGTGACCAAAGGGAACAGGGCAAGGCGATGTTTGGATTTGGTGGAGGCATCTAGAGTTTGCATGTAGAGGAGTTCAACGAAATTTTTCACACATGGAACATTGACTTCGTTTTTAACAGCCTAAGCAAAGAAAGATAAAACAAATTGTACGTCAGATATTTGTTCACATTTTAGTCAATTAATGAGATAGTAAGGAAATAAATATTTTATTGTATGGGGCTGGTTCAAAATATTCTTGGGCATCGCTTGTTAAATTTCTGTCATTGTCATCACCTGGTTTATCCATGCGTAACATATCTATAAGTCAGATAGATATATGTATATACACTCCCGTTCACTTATTTAAAGGCACTAAAAATTCCATATTCAGCAACCTGTATCTTTTGCAATTTGTAACCGATTGCAGAATTTTAAAATGGAAATGGAAGCTAGACATTTTGAGATATAAAAAAAATCATGACAATAGTGGTTTCTTAACTAAAGAACTTTTTTTGAACAATTGTTAAAAAAAGTCCAAAAATCTGCTATTTTTTTTTGGTTTTGAATAAAGGCACTTTAACTAATTTTAATGAAAACAAGTTTTTCTTGTTTTTTTAATTTATTATACTTTATTTAAGAACTATTAGCAATGGGTACAACCCCCTTTGTTTTCAATAACTTCAAATATACGGGTTTTTATTGAGATATAAAGAGAATTTATGTTATCCAGCGAAATTTGATTCAAAGCATCTTTAATGGCCTGAATTAGTGACTGCTTGTCATCAAATTGTCTACCTCCTTCATACATAGACCTTACGAGATAACCGACCCCAGACAGTTTCGATAATGTTTAGATCTGGCGAATAGAGTGGCCAGTCAAGAATATTAACATTTTGGCTTGCAATGAACTCCTTTCCTACTCTGGTGTTGTGTATAGATATGGGACCAAATAGTTCACTGAACTTCGGAAAAGCCGATACCAATAATACAATACAATAGCTTGCACCAGTCATTTTTGACCTCTTGGCTGCACATCCCATACCACGTAGTGTCTTGCGAATTGAAGCCGCTTTTCCTTACGAGAAGCATTAAGTGGCGTCTTTTTTTGTAATTTCAGGTATTTAAGATACTCACCGCTCTTAATTACTCTGCGTACTGATGACTTGCTCGCTTCCACTCCAGCTTGAGCTCTTATTTTTGTCAAGGATAAGGCAGAATTAGAAGCAATTCTGATGATTTTTCTTTACTCATACGTAGATAAAGACAATGAAACCTTTCCTTTAAAATTTTTTCCATACCCCCCGGGGTCCATGATGTAATTGTCGACAACTGTTGGGCTCCGTCCAACTTTTTTAACTATTGCGCTGTTAGAATATCCTTCAGAACGGTAAACATCGATTTTAGTTTTTTCCGATAGATTTAAAATTTTTTGTTTTGCCATTTTCATCGCTTACTTTAAAAATAATAAAGTACCTTTATTCAAGTGAACCAAAAGAAATAGCACATTTTTTGACTTTTTTATAAATTGCTCAAAAAAAAGTTCTTTAGTTAAGAAACCACTACTGTCATGATTTTTTTTATATCTAAAGATGTCTAGCTTCCATTTCCATTTTAAAATTCTGCAAACGGTTACAAATTGCAAAAGATACAGGCTGCTGAATATAGACTTTTTTTTGAGTGAACCGGAGTGTATGTCAGTTATCGACAAAACACCGAGCAACAGAGACGAAGAAGGTAAAAAACAGCAAACATCATATTAAGCATAGATGTTTAGCTTACAAATATAGAATACATGGTCACAAGGTTGATACATTATTGGACAATTTAAATCATATCTAGGTGGCTAGGGATATGCTAGATGGTTTTCCCCGGAAAAGGTTTTTACAAATATGTTCTCAAACATTATATGTACATAGGAAATACCTACTAGTGGAGTCAAAGAAAACTCAATGGCAAGTAATTAGAAAATTCCTTTAAAAAATATTAGAAAAACGGCTGTTTTTCATATCTGACATTCATATTACAACTAATTAGAGTCTGTTTGCAAAGTCGAAAAATGTAAACGACCTGGATTGTGAATGGCTAAAATATATCCCTATCAGTTGTTATATAATGAAAGTTGAGCATCTAATTAATTTAACAAAATACGTCTCCAAAACCTACCGCTGCCACTGGCACTAGGATTTCCACAAACAAGCCAGCCAAGGCATGCTTGATATCTTTGTCTTTTAGCTCCAAGAAATACTGGCCACATTCGTGCATAAATTGAAAGGACGCTTCGAACTCCTCGATTGGTACCATCTGAAAAATAAAACCACAATTAAAAGTGAAAACACACAAACACTTCTTAATCTCTGGCTAGCACTCACCTTAACCCTAAAGAACTTCATACCCATCAGTAAACTGATAATACTTTGTGTTGTATGAGGTGATAACTCTTTGGTTCTTAACTCTTTCAATTCACTCATGAAACGTTTACGCACAGAACTGAAGCGAGACTGGGCCAACACGCCTATAACTTCAGCATACAAATCGGCAATCATATGGATATTATGGGCATTGGGATTGTTTTGTAAGCCATCTTTATATTTGAAATGTTTGAAGGCGAGATTTTCTATACTTCGCACCAAGTCCTCATGACCCGGATGGAAGGGCAACTGTTTAAGGATTTCGATAAGGGCTAAACAAAATATGAACTCAACTGCAGCTTCACGTCTTTGCAATTGAAAGTCCAAATCCTGAGAATTAAGGGGCTTAGGCAGATTTACGGATTTCTCCATACGCTTGAGATCATTTTTTATTTCCGCATCGGAGAGCTGGCGTTTGTGCCAAGCCAGTAGTGTGTGTAGCAGCGAGGGGAGACAATGCTCGGCAACATTGCCCAGAGCAGAAAGAAGTTGATCGAATTGTTGATCTTCACCTCGTTGTAGTAACTTTGATAGAGGTTTATCAGCACTTTCCAGCATTACCAATTCAATCTTCTTTTCAGCTTGTTGGGTAAAGTCGGAGAACAGATTACGCATAACTATCTCACCAGGTCTTAAAGAATTTGCCTCATTTGAGTCAAGCTGAGCTGCCGCAGAGGATGTTGCAGCGCTGGTATAGGGTATAACATTAACGATCGAGGACCTTGAATGGGTGCCCCAGGGCAACAAAGACTGCCTTTGAGGTATCATAATGGGATTGTAATTGCGATTAGCACCGTTTTGTGTGGACAGCCCAGAGTAGCTGTTGAGAATCTGTTGATTGTGTGTAAGAGGCATGTTACAAACACCTCCCAGTCCAGAAACTAATACTGCACTGCCGAATTCACCTGTTTCTCCAGCTCCAGCCACTCCACCTCCACAGCCGCTGGCACATTCACCGCCTGTATTAACGGTATTCGCTCCTGAAGCCATCAATTTTGAGTCATTTAATGTACTACTGTCTATATTATTGAAGTTTTGTGGAAGAGAACTTTCCTCGTTTGTCAAAATATTTGCATTGTTATTTACAATATCACCACCACCAACACCACAATTTGTGGGTGATACAGATTCCCCGGCAGCACCTCCTAGTCCAGTCCCACTTGAATTTGCTGAGTTGCGTGTTGACTTTGGCGTCGAGGTTTGCTGATAATCATTGGAATTTATCGAATGTCTTTGAGGTGGAGTTACGCACACTTCATTATTATCTGGCGGTAATGTAGTTGTGGTGGTGCTGATGCTAGAATGAGTATCTTCATATCCACCACCACCTACTCCTACTCCTCCTCCGCCTCCTCCTCCTTCTCCACAACCACCACCTACAACGTGACTTGTAGCAGTCGTCGTTGGCGATGAGGGAGCATTTGTTGCCGTAGGACTACCTAGGGTAGTGATTGTTGTGCTTACACTATCATTTTGATTTGCATTTAAACCTGGAACAAAGAAGAGATGCAAGGATAATTAGTAAAGAGTTGTTGTAATTTTATGGATGTTGATGTATATAACAATATAAGTAGATGGATATAAGTACTTAAAGTTATCGGCTTGATTGTCACTAGAATTTTATACATTAAAGGGATGTTACAAATACGTTAGAAGCGATTAATGGAGTTATCAATATTGTGCTATCAATAGCAACATAATTGTAATCATGGTACAAATGTACGGATAAGAACAACAGACATTTTGCTTTTGTTTCGCACCCGGATTGTATCAAGCTCAGCATATACAATGTATACCAACTATAAAAGTAAATAAGCATGTACAAAAACAAAATGCATATGAATTTGAAAACTGCAGGGTAAAACGACATGAAAATATTGAAATCAGCTGGTGCTAATACTTCCACTTAATAAATAAATTTCGATTGCAGTGATAAACGAAAAGCGTTGATGATAAACGATATGAAAATGTGTTGCTATGACATACAGCAAGTGGAAGGCATGATATAATTGCCAATAAATGTCATCAATTATTCCACCGTTTTGCCACTATATTACATTTCTAGAAATTCTGAAATGGAGCTATGAGATTTTATAGCCTGAAGCTTACATTTTACCCCTTAAGGTGGCAACTTGTTTTTTTATCTGATCAAAATGACAAATTTCAACTAATTCAGTTGCACCACCTCAATGCTTAAGTTCAACATTATTCAAATAATTAACAAAATGCAGCGTAATGACACACAAGGTTAACAAAAGCAAAAAAACACTCTAACCAGGGTAGAATTATCTATGTATTAGGTAGTTGCATTAGAAATTCCGTGGTTAAACTGTCAAAATTAGCTGAGTAATGAAATGCACTATGTACACAAAATGTGAAAAATGTAACAAGCTTTTCTTACTTGATACAAAGTTTATGCTATAAATTGCATTTTGATTGAAAGTCGGTGAATTAACAAATAACAAACAAAAAGAAACAAATACAAATTTGACAGGTTACCCACCAACGCGATTACCTGATAGATAATTTTACCATGACTCTAGCTGTAAGGAATCGAATAAAATGAAAGAAGTCAACGCGTATGGTGATGCTGCTTAAAGATGCAGTAGTAATATAGAATATATGGAAAAGTGGAGAGCGGAGGAAATTTTTTTGATAGAATCAGAGGTAAACCGTTCATAATGGCAGTGAAAATACGGAAACGAAAAAGAAAACATAAACAACCCCTATTTTTGACGACCCCCGCAAACGTTATAAGGACCACGATTTACGGATATGCACTTGGAATGTAAGAACTCTATATAGAGCCGGTGCAAGTATCCAACTGGCAGATGTCCTCGAAAGTTACAAGGTTGACATTACCGCTATCCAGGAAATGCGATGAACAGGACATGGCTGCACAAGAAAAAGAAACTGCGACATATACTACAGTTGCCATGAAAAAAAAACATGAATTTGGTTGCGGATTTGTAGTTGGCAAAAGACTGCGCGACATCTAGTCTCTAGGTTCAATCCTGTGAGTGAACGTATAGCCACAATCCGCATAAAAGCGAAATATTTTTATATTTCCCTAATTTGTGTTCATGCCCCGACAGAAGAAAAATATGATGATGCCAAAGACATATTCTATTAGCGCCTAGACGAAACGTATGATCGCTGTCCTGGCCATGACATTTAGATTGTACTAGGAGATTTTAATGCCAAAGTAGGCAGGGAGAATGTGTTTCAACCAACTATTGGCAATTTCAGTCTACATGCTGACAGTTCCGACAACGGTATCAGATTAATTGTCTTTGCCGCGGCAAAAAACATGGCCATTAGTGGTACAAGATTCCAGCATAAAGACATCCACACGGCTACTTGGGTATCCCTTGATCAAAGAACAAGGAACCAAATTGACCACGTGGTAATTGATGGAAGGCACTCATCCAGTGTAATGGACGTACGAGTGATCAGAGGAGCTAACATCGATTCTGATCACTACCTGGTAGCGGCAAAGGTTCGCACAAGATTCAGTAGAGCGAAAATCGTACAAAACCAGACACAGAGAAAGCTGGACTTCGCAAAGCTGCAATTACCAAGGAAGCTCTCGCAACATTTGGCACAGAACCCACCCCCTCCCGATGACGATCCAGATGCGCAGTGGAAAACGACTCTATAAAAATTGCCGCAATAACCGTACTTGGTTTCGAAAAACCGCTTCGTAATAAACCATGGTACGCTGGAGAGTGTCGCATTGCAAATGATGAAAAGAACGCTGCACGTATGGCAATGCTTCAGTCAATAGCAACGCGAGCTGCAACTGAGCGGAATAGGGAGAAACTAAAGGAGGTAAACCGTCTCTTTAGGCATAAGAAACGACAGCGGAGAAAGCGAGAGAGTGAGAAAATTGAGGCATAAGCCCGAAAATTCTACCAAAAACACTAAAACGGAACTAAGGTGCATGGTTCAGGGCCCACTTTCTGTAAAGACAAGGACGGAAATCTCATTGCAAATACGCACAGTATGTTTGGAATATGGAGAGATCATTTCTCCGCGCTGCTGGTACCTGAGATATTCAATGACGATGGGACAATCGATCACAGTACGGACGACGATGTCGACCGCCCCCCTCCTAACCAAGACGAGGTCAGAACAGCTATTGCCCGGCTTAAGAACAACAAAGCCGCAGGAGCCGATGGATTACCGGCGGAGCTGCTTAAGGCTGGCGGCGATGAGCTGATAAGGTGCATGCATCAGCTCATTAGCAAAATTTGGTTAGATGAATGCATGCCCGGCGATTGGAGTCTCAGTGTACTATGCCACATATTTATAAAAGAGGCCACGAGTCTCTGTGCCAACTACCGTGGAATAAGCCTTTTATCCATAGCATATAAGGTTCAATCAAGTATAATGTGCGAAAGACTAAAACCAATTATCGCTGACCTGATTGGACCATACCAGTGTGGCTTTAGGCCTGGAAAATCGAAAACTGACCAGATTTTCACGCCACGTCAAATCCAGGAGCAGACCCACGAAAACCGACACGTATCATCTATTTATCGATTATAAGGCGGCCTTCGATAGTCCGATACGGGAGAAACTCTATGAAGCAATGTCTGAGCTTGGTATTCCTGCAAAACTGAAACGCCTCTGCAGGATGAACTGGGCGAACACCAAATCCGCAGTGAAAGTTGGTAAGGATCTTACCGAACCTTTCGAAACTAAGCGAGGCCTCAGGCAAGGCGATCTCTTTAACATCTTAATGGAGATCATTATGAGGAAAGCTGCAGTCAACATGAATAAAACCATCAGCTCGCGTATGCTGATGATATCGATATCATTGGGCGCACAATTAGAGAAGTTACTGTGGTTTTTTTTCGAAAATTGAGAAGGAGTCAGCAAAAGTGGGTCTGACGGAAAATGAGGACTAGAGAAAATTAATGGTTTCAACGAACAGGGCCTCCACGCGATTAGATCAAAGCGTGAACGTTGATAACCGTTATAATATCGAGGTGGTGGACGAATTTATATACCTCGGATGTGCCGCAAACAAAAACAACAACGTCAGCCTTGAGATCAAGAGGGGAATTGTGCTTGCGAAAAGATGTTATTTTGGGTAAAGCAAGCAGTTTCTCGAGGGCTTTCTCGAGTAACAAAAGTCCAGCTATACCAGACTCTCATACAACCTGTCTTGCTTTATGGCGCAGAATCATTGGTGCTATCGCAAGCAGACGAAACATCTGTGGGAGTCTTCGATAGAGAAATACTCCGGAAGATTTATGGACCTATAGTGAACAACAACGAGTATCGGCGACGCATGAACCATGAACTGTATGAGCTTTATCCCGACATTGACATCGAAGATCGAAATGGTTGGCGAAATATGTTATCTTCGTTTTGTAAGGTCCCTGGCCCCGGGGGTTGTCCGAGACCGGATAAGTAAGTAAGTAATGAAGAAGCACCGAGGTACGAATAACACATTTAAGTGCAGAAGTATTAAGCTTGATACGTACGTTATCCGAGTAGCTATTTTCGGACCTGAAAGGCAGCAAAAAATACTGCATAAAAATAAGCAGACATCACCGCTCGCACAAGGTACTGTACTATCTCTTGATTTCCTTAACATAGTAATAGAGTTTATAGTGGGAAATGAAAGAAATCTTGAGGAAACATTGACACATAACTTTTCTTGAGTTATTAAACAATAAAATCTAAATAATAGTGAAATTAGCTACCTGTCATATGACTAAATATCTAAGTTTATGGATCAATAAGAGATAGAGCGATAAGACATACCAGATAAATACGACAAGTGGGTTTTCTAGACAGACGATGAAACATAACAACTCATTAGAGAAACTCAGTATTTATAATATTTCTGATGCGTATGAAAAAATTCTACGGTAGAACGGAATTACAAAATTTTCTTTCAAATTTAATAAAGTTAAATTTCATTATTATTCATTAAATTTCACATTAATCAGTTGTATAACTCTAAAATTATTATTTAAATTACTGTGTTTGATAAATACATATACATACATATATTTTATCTGTAATCTACAGTCATACATTATGGATCAGAAAAATATGAATTTTATTGAAAAATACAACCAATTGCGGTAATGACTGATAAACAAATTACAAACCTCTTTATCAACAATACCAGGAATATTTTAGCGATAAACACAAAATTTTATATCTCAAATATTGGCTGACAATCATAATGATAATGACCTACAACTGTTTCGAATGTCTAAATTCAAAATACTTCAAGGACAATTTTAAAAATAGTTAAACAGTTCTCAATACCTCCATTGGAAAATAGTTGTAATAGCTCATTAAATGAACGACCCGATAACGTAGTTACCATTATCAATAGGCAGAGCGACAATGATCAATTATACAGACAAAACTCAGTTTGAAAAGTTCGGAGACCAATATTTAAATTGAAACCTGCCGTAGGAAAAATCTGGAATAAAGATTTATTTTAAACATACAAAAATATCATGGAATATATAAATAAAGACAATATGGCTGGTCATACAAAATAATCGAACAATTACAAACAAAAACATTAACTAATATAATAACAGTGAGAACTTGAATCAAGAGTAGAATGAAATGATTGTTTTGTGTCTTTGCTATTTGTCATTATCAATAAAAATGTCGATATCGTACTGAGATAAACAGTTTATGAAAGAACTTTGTGATGTATGATATGGAAAAGCAAAAAATTGAATGGAACCAGCCCCATTTGAAATGTTATCAACACACTTGTGGAGACAAATCAAAAACTCGTTACATTTTATATCTTTCATTGAAAGTAAGAGTGAAGCATCTCTCTGACCAAAGCAACTAGGCTGCGACAACAAAACGCGGCTTTAAGAAACAGAAAACAGTAAGATAAATTTCCATTTTACCCTCTTTTCGATGTCTCATCCCGGCTTGCGTCTTAATCCCGTTTTTTAAAGAAAAATCCCGCTTTGTGAGGTTTTCGTCTTTAATAATAATTTTATTATAACATTTGAAGCAGTCGAATGCAGGTTTTGGAGTCACATTGACAGAATATCGTCTAGAAGTTTGTGAACTTCGTCCTCAGCGCCTAAAGATGTAGATTTATGGTCGTTTGCTCAAATACGTCACAAACTGGAATAATTTCATAGGGTTGTATTGTCGATTTGTAAATCTGGTGGTGTTAAACAGTTCTGTTTCCTTTTACTGTATAAAGGTCTAATTTTGTAAGTTTTGTTTTCAGTAATGACAACATAGACGGGTTTCGGTTACCCCGCTTGCTTAGCTTATCACTTAGTTTGTATGGAGGGCTAAACGATATTAAGCGGGGTTTTGAAATTACCGCTGAAAAATGACGGCCCCAGCAACATATTGCAGGAACAATGTACATGTTTGCAAGCATTGTTTTCGTGAATTGAAAATCTGTTGCTTTATGTTTCTTCATTATCTGTCACGTTTTTGTATTCAGCAGTTTTCAACAAAGCCCCATTTGGGTCACAAATACATGTATTATAACCTATTAGTCATTGTGTCCCAAATACGATATATTGAATAGCAAACACAATGTGTTAGGACACCAGTATACTATATTTGCGACACGCTACAAACACGTTATATTTGCATCCAACCAACAAAAATACAAAATTGTCAGCGTGAAGTACGCAAATTATAATCGCTAGCTTGTAGCGAAAACACGCATATTCCTAGTTTTCAAAGAAACATAAAAAATACAAAATTTAAATGTCGAAAATAAATAATTTTCAAATTTTAATTTAAGAATAAAAGTTTTTAGATGGCAACGTGGGGGAAATTATTGTATTTTGTAATCAAGGCAACGTCATATATTTTAATCAAAATAAAATATGTACATATGGTCAACTAAAATGCAAAAAGCCGTAACTACACAACATAACACAACATAAATTAAAAACTACTTAAAACATAATGTCCAAATTGTAGAATCAAGATTAGAAAACAAAGACGGATTTGTTTCTGAAATAAAAATTAATGGAATAATTTAAGTTTTTAACAAATGTTAGTTACTGCTTTTAACAGTCGGTTTTTTGTTTTGACACCAAAAGGCCTAAACCACAAGCTAAATTTGTGCATAAAATAAAACAAATGACCGTAATGGAAAAAGTTATTAGTCAACTTATATTTTGTTTATATATTTATTGTAATTGTTTAACAAAAAATACAAAGTTTATTAAAATTCTTTAAAAAGATTCGAGGAAAATAAATTTATTTAATAAATTTAATTACTGTTTTACAAAAATGTAATCTAAAAAAATAACACCGTTAATTGAGAAAACATTTTTCAAGTAGATACTATTTTCTCATAAAATAAATAAATGGTTTCTCGTTACATCCCATGAAGGGATTAGGGAGAACCAGTGAGCTGTGCGCGTTCTAGTTTTACACTCACTGATTGGGACCTATAATTGTATACCGGTTCCGAACAGTATTTTGAGACGGTATTTAACGGGGTTTTCAATAAGAGCGCTACAAAAGTTTTTTTTAAATAAAACAAAACCGGTTTTAGATACCAATGAAATTCTTTATTCCTGTGAAAGTACGTTCGATGCCATTATGTATGGAACTCGATTTCTTTTGCATGGCCACCACGGGCACGCTTGTAAAAGTCCAGACGCTGAACCCAATTTTCGACGGATTTCAAGCATAAATCCGTATCGTATCGGCCGGCTGCAATTTCACGTTCGATATTCGTACGATGTTCATCAATCGTCGCTGGCTTGTTGGCATAGACAATAGACTTGACGTAGCCCCACAGGAAATAATCTAACGGCGTCAAATCGCACGACCAAGGCGGCCAATCGACTGGGCCATTTCGTGAGATAACACCTTCACCAAACTTGGTTTCCAATAAATTGATTGTGGCATTCGCTGTGTGGCTTGTGGTGCCGTCTTGTTGGAACCACATGTCCTCCAAGTCCATATTATCCAATTGGGGCCAAAAATATTCGGTTATCATTGAACGGTAGCGATTCGCATTCACAGTAATGTGCCGGTCTTGATCATCACGGAAGAAGTACGGCCCAATGACGCCGCCGGCCCATAAACCGCACCAAACCGTAATTTTTTCGGGATGCAATGATGACTCATGGATTACGTGTGGATTGCTGTCTGACCAATAACGCATATTTTGCTTATTGACGAAGCCATTCAGCCAGAAATGAGCCTCATCGCTGAAGATGATTTTCCGATGAAAATCCGAATCATTTTCAAGTTGTTGCTCAGCCCAATTCACGAACATACGACGCTTATGGTGGTCAAGCGGCTTCAGTTCTTGAGTCAATTTGATCTTGTAAGGATGTAGGCCAAGATCTTTTCGCAAAATTCGCCACAACGACGTCACAGAGATGCCCAACGCTTGAGAACGACGTGTGAGAGACACATTTGGGCTTTCTTGAACTGAAGCCTCAGCGGCAGCAATATTCTCGACACTACGGGCACTTCTTTGTCTCACTGGCACGGGAACATTTTGTACTGTGCCTGTGGATTCAAATTTTTCCACTAGACGCTCAATTGTTGATCTGATAGGACGATTATGACGACCTTAAATTGGACGTAGCGCTCTTAAAGTTGAGGCTACTGACTCCAAATTTCGGTAGTAAATTTTAATAATTTCGACTCGTTGTTGGCTCGTATATCTCTCCGTGATGAAATGGCAAACCTTACTGAAGAGAAATGTCAAAAGAGCGCGAAAAAATATGGCGTCGTTTGCTGTCCCTATCGATTTACTTTTGTAGCGTCTCTGTTGAAAAACCCTTTATATCATGGCTAAGTACTCGATAGTGTCGCCGTCACTAAGCGAGGTGACCGCCGTCGAAAGAAATTTGTAAGGTGATCAGAGCACGTTTTCAAACACGTTCTCATAAACAAGAACCGCGCACACTACCATTGCACCACCGATCCCCAATTTCTCATACATTAAGTAAAACTGACAAAATCACTGCACTTCAACAATGTGAGGATGTAAGAGGAAGAGAAGATTATGGTGGAAAAAAGCCGTCTGTTCTTGTGTTGAAATTATGGGCCTTTAAGTGTATTGATACTTAAGGATCTCCGATCGATACTAATTCGCATATGTAAATTACATAATTGAGTTTGTATATATACGATTGAAGATCAACCGACGGTATTAATTCTGTCACAGTATTTAGGCATCTGATGATGAACTAACTTGTCACTGACTTCGAAACTAGTCATGCCAGTTAGTCATGCTTGTAGTATGAACTTTTCATACATTAACTAAAACCAAACTAGCATCATTCACACATCAAAACATCTTAAATAAACACTGTTGGAGCGGCGGTAAGAGCTCTATCCTCAGAGAAGAGTATAGAGTAGATCGATACTGGTTCGTGAATGTCGGCGCCATGACAAGACTTCCCTACTGTGAGGGTTCCGGGCCATACGAATATTGTCGGAAACGAAGCCACTGATAAACTAGCCAGGAGAGGTTTCATTGGACATGCGGATGGACGAAACTTGATTGAAAGCCCTCTAAGATTAATGGGTAACGTGATTGATCGACCCTTCCACCTTGACACAGGCGGAAACTGGAGAAAACTCACTACCTGGCTTATCACGGGGTATGTGGACTAGATATGACGGTAAGAGAACTGAGTTCCTCATGAATCTGATCAGGAATACTATAGTCAGAATGATAGCTATGATAACCGGTCACTGGACGATTGGTACACATACTCAGTACCTCACTGGAATACAATACAGGCGTCACTAGCGTAGGTGCGAACTGGGGAGTATTGAACTCAGTTTATTTCCAAAATACATTAACAGTACTAGTTGGGTATAATTCGGTAACATCAATTTATTACAGGCACATTCCTTCCGATCAAGACTGCAATAAACGGCTTTAGTCTTTCGCGAGGATTTTGTATGGGGGTAAAAGGATTATTCCACGATAGTTCGTACATATACACGGGTCCCCTTTTTTGAAAAAAGGACCCAATATGCTAAGACGTCGGGAATGCATTCGCCTAGCCAGATTTTGCACATGAGCTGATACATGCACCTTTCCAACTCATAGCCGCCAGCCTTAAACTGCTCAGCCGGTAGTAAATTGCAGTTCTAACTAGTACAGTCGACGTCATCGTCCTGCATTTGGGGCAGTCGACGGCATCGTCCTGCATTTGGTCAACACCCTCGTCTATCTTGAAGTCTCCTTGGACAAGTAAAGCAGATAAGTGATCTCTCCATATTCCCAAGATACTCTGAACACCTTGACAAGATTCCCGTCCGTATCTCTACAATAGGGGGCACCTGATCCATGATCATTGATTTGGCTTTGTACTTTTCGGTAGAATTTACGGACCTCTGTCTTCGTTCTGAAAAGTTTAAATTTTCTCACTCTCGCGCTTTATTCACAACCGTTGTTTTCGGTTTCCTCTCTCCTCTTCTCCTTATAACGCTCTGTCGCGGCTCGTGTAGCAACTGCTTGAAGCATTGCCATACGTGCAGCGTTCTTTTCATCACTTGCCATGCGACACTCTTCATCGTACCATGGTTTGTCTTTAAGCGGTATTTCAGAATTCACTTTTCAAATTCGTATTGAAAAAAAAGTTTGAAGTTCGCTTTTTATTTTTATTATTGTAAATGACCAGCACTTCCGTTACTTGAGTTGAAAAATTTTTTTGCGACGAAATTGATTTTTTTATATGGAATTGTCAGTATTTGTAGTGCTCAAACACCATCCCATCAAATAAAATTAAATAAATTAAAAAAAAAAAAATATAAAGTAAAAAAATTTAATTTTGAAAGAAATGGGAAAGCGAGAGGGAATATATAGAAAACGTGTAGAGTAGGGACTTCATTTTAATGTCCTTTCACTGTTCCCATATGAATGTTTTGACGAAGCGACGAATAATTTCACTGGTCTGAGATTTTTCTTTCAGTGCATGTATAACAATTATTGATCTTGCTAGTTTAATTTATTACATTCCATGAAGGTATTGGATATTTAGAAGTTTAAGACCATATCTATCTGAATTGATACCACCGGTGGACCATCAATCATATATCGTATATAACTCGTATGAGAAATTTTACATATGCGAATTAGTATCGATCGCAAATCGTTACGTATCAATTCATACTGAAAACCTCAATTACTCGTATTCCAACACAAGAACTGAAAGCTGTTTTACTCCATGTTCTTCTTTTCCTCCTACAACAAAAATGATGTACAAGTAGAGAAGACAAAACCGGAGCAATTTGCCAACCCTAGTAGAAGAGAACCAAAAAAGTCAACGCGATTCACTCAAACGTATTTCTCTCTCGCGTCATAACTTGATTATTTCATATCTTTTACATATTTTATGTAATTTTATTTAAATATGGTTGGAATTTCTATAGTTAGATACAATAACATCATCAGAAAACTGTTCGTGTATTGACAGTGTTGTATTTCTTCATTGTGGGAATAGTTTTTTAATGACTGGGCTAATGTCAGGTATGTTAAGAATTGTTTGAATTTTAGAGTTGTTTGTTTAACGAATTGTTTGACGCCCTTTATTCATTGTTCTACGGAGTTTACCCCTTGGCGGTGACGACATACGGCTCAATTTCCGACCGGCTTTCCTTTCTGGTTGCGTCGTTAATAATGCCCAAGATGTATCTATTCCAAGTGGTAGCATTAGAACAGCTGAATAAATTTTTCCATTGCGATGTGGTCGGAACTTGTTAAACTCAAATGAATTTTGTTGTTGTACTTTTTGTTCAGATTTATTGTGATTATTCAAATTAATTTTTCAACTTTTGTATGTGACATTAACAAGTGGTACTTTACTTTTATTGACTACTTTACAACCTCATGAGGTCAGACGTCTTACACATATTAATTAGACAAACAAATTAAACAAATTTCAACATATTCTTCCAACTGGCTCTATCCTTCGCCTTTTCTCGCCAGTTGGTAACACCAAGGATACGGAGGGATTCTTCTGCCTGGTCCTTCCAGCGGAGTCTTGGTCGTCCTCTTTCCTGCTTCCATCGGGTACGTTATGAAAAACCTTTCGCGCTTGCTCATCTTCATCCATTCTGATAACATGGCCTAGCCAACGCAATTGGCACACTTTGATTCGTCTAGCTATGTCCACGTCAGAATAGAGATTATATAGCTCTGCGTTCCAGCGACGTCGGTACTCGCCGTTTTCCCTAACAGGTATATATATTTTACGGAGAATTTTTCTCTGGAAAACTACCAGGTGTTTTTCATCCGCTTGCGATATGACCCAAGTTTCGGAGCCATATGTCAAGACAGGTAAAATGAGAGTGTGATATAGCTGGACTTTTGTCCGTCGAGAGAGGGCTTTGTTCCTAAACTGCTTGCTGAACCCAAAATAGCATATATTTGCAAGCACAATTCTCCTATCTATCTCCAGGCTGACGTTGATGTCCTTGTTCACAGCGGATCCAAGGTAGGCAAATTCATCTACCACTTAAAAATTAATTCGGTTGTCAACGTTCAAGTGCGGACCAAGTCGAGAGGTTTCTCTAGTCGTTGACACCATCAATTTTGTCTTGCCCTCATTAACAGCAAGACCCACCTTCGCTGATTCCTTTTCGATTCTTGAAAATACTGCAGTAACCTCTCGCAAATTTCGCCCAATGATGTCTATGTCGTCAGCATACGCCAGCAACATATGGCCTTTCGTGTTAATGTTCTTATTCGTATTTACTGCAGTCTTTCTTATTATTAGCTCCATTAAGATGTTGAAGAGATTGCAGGAAAGTGTGTCGCCTTGTCTAAGTCCTCGCTTGGTACAAAATGGTTCAGTAAGGTCTTTCCCCACTTTCACTGCTGATTTGGTGTTGGTAAGCGTCATTCTACAGAGGCGGATCAGTTTTGCCGGAATACCAAGTTCAGTCATAGCTTCGTACAGTTTTCCCCGTATGGGGCTATCGAAAGCAGCTTTGTAATCGACAAAAGGTGGTATGTATGTATATTTTCGTGGGTCTTTTCCAGGATTTGGCGTAGCGTGAATATTTGGTCAGTTGTGGACTTAAAAAAAAATGGTTTCCCATTACATCCCATGAAGGGACCGGGGAGAACTTCTCACAATCACTGAGCTGTGCGATTTCCAGTTTACTCTCACTGATTGGGACCTACAGTTTTACACGGATTCCGAACGGTATTTTGAGAAGCTTTTTCATGGCTATTTACTCGATAGTGTCGCCGTCACTATGCGAGGTGACCGCCGCCGAAAGAAACTTGAAGGTGGTCAGAGCAGTTGTGGACTTGCCTGGTCTAAAACCACACTGATAAGGTCCAATCAGGTTTTCAATAATTGGCTTTAGTCTTTCACATAATACGCTCGACAAGACCTTATACGCGATGGATAAAAGACTGATACCGCGATAGTCGGAACAGACACACGGATCGCCCTTTTTGAATACAGGACATAATGCACTGAGACTCCAATCGTCGGGCATAGATTCCCCCAGCCATATACCGCATATCAGTTGATTTCATGTGGGCTATCAGTCCTTCGCCACCTGCCTTAAAAAGTTCAGTGGGTAGGCCATCCGCACCAGCGGCTTTATTATTCTTGAGGCGGGAGATCGCCGTTCTAATCTCGCCTTGGTTGGGTTGGTACAATCTACACTGTCTTCCACTATCATTACCTCCTGATCTTCAGTGGAAGAATCTGAGTGGAGTAGTGCTGAAAAGTGGTCTCTCCACATTTTGAGCACACACTGCTTCTCAGTCAGCAGATTTCCATTCTCGTCCTTGCAGGAGGGCAGCCCATTATTAGGCTCGTTATTCAATCTTCTTACCCTCTGGAAAAACTTTCGGGATTCCCCATTCATCCTGCACATTTCGGTTTATTCACTCTCTCTCTGCTCCCACTGCCATTTTTTCCGCCTAAATAGTCGGTTTTCCCCCATTCTCAGCTTCTTGTACCGCTCACTCGCAGCACGCGTTGTAACTGACTGTTCCGTTGCCAAACGTGCAGTGTCTTCTTCTTCAGTTGCAATGCGACATTCGTCGTGATACCATGGGATATCCTTCCGTGGTTTTCGATAGCCAAGTTCAGTCCCCGCAGCGGTTTCCAAAGAATGGGAGATGTGCTTCCACTGCGCATCTGGGTCTCCGGTATTTGTAGCTTGTCAATATCCAGCTTTTCCTGTGTTCGGCTCCGTACGTTTTTCGCCCTGCTCAATCTCGTGCGAACTTTCGCAGCCACCAGGTAATGATCCGAGTCGATATTGGCACCTCGAATCACACGTACAACCCTAACACTAGAAGAGTGCCGGCCATCTATTACCATGTGATCAATCTGGTTCTTCGTCCGTTGATCAGGATATATCCAGGTCGCCTTATGTATGTCCTTATGCTGGAATCGCGTGCTACTAACTATCATGTTTTTTGCAGCGGCGAAGTCTATCAGTCTTATTCCATCATCGGAGGTGGTATCATGTAGACTGTGATTACCGATGGTTGGTCGAAAGACACTTTCCATTCCAAATTTGGCATTAAAATCGCCTAGAATAATCTTAATGTCGTGGTCAGGGCAGCGTTCATATACTTCCTCCAGACGCTCATAAAATGTTTCTTTGACCTCATCATCTTTATCCTCTGTCGGTGCGTGCACACAAATTAACGAGATGTTGAAATATTTCGCTTTGATGCGAATAGTGGCTATGCGGTCACTCACTGGGTTGAACCTTGAAACTAGGTGTCGCAGTCTCTTGCCAACTATAAATCCGCACCCAAATTCCTGCTTACGCTCATGGCAGCTGTAGTAAATATCGAAGTTTTTCTTTCTGGTGCAACCACATACTGTCCATCGCATTTCCTGGATCGCTGCGATGTCAGCTTTATATTTTCCGAGGACATCCGCCAGTTGGAAAGTGGCACCAGTCCTGTATAGGGTTTGCACATTCCAGGTAAATATCGTTAAATCATGATCCTTATAACGTTTGCGAGGGTCGTCAACAGTTGGGGTGTTTCTTTGTTCATTAATTGTATAGTGTATTTTCATTGCCAATATAACGGTGGCGGGAGGCAAACCCTGCCCACCGTGGTTTCCATTTTTCCTACTGCCAAGATGATTATGTTTCAGCCGCCTATTAAGGATCAGAATGCAGTGTGTCGAAACTGGATTTTGGTTTCTTCAATTTTGATCCGCCGTTGGCCAGGGGTGTTGGCTCATCCGCCTTCAAAGGACAGAAGAATATGTCCACTACTTCGAAGAGCTTCAGTGACAGGGTCACCTAATAATCCCGAGACGTATCAGTGATCGCATTACCACTCAGGTTGCTCATTCGTTTCGCCTTCTCACTTTAGATAGCAAACGGAGGCTTCCGATAAGCCATTGCCCAAGACATACTGCGTGGAAGTAGTGAGCTGCTTGGACTGCCCAATGAAGGTATCACTTCTGGCCACTCCCAAGTGGATGGGTATCAGAAACTTTCCACCTACAAGGACAGTCCCATCTCAACTAGTAACAAGTGGTACTGTCGGAACAAAAATCCGATATCAAAAGTGTTTTGAATGCTCTTCACTATTGCAGTAAAATGGGGGGAGTGCAGCAGAAACACCCTGAACTTTGAGTTAACGTAATTAATACGTTGTATGGAGCAAATTTTTGAATATAATAAATGCACCAATGTTTTAATTCAATGAAATACGTTATACAATTGAATGTAAAAAATAATCACATTAATGACAATATTTTGAAATCAAATGTTTCGTAAAAATGTCCGAACAAGTACATTCTATTAAATAACACTTTACATTGCATTAAATTTGCATCAAACAGATGTCTCATTTACATTAATTTGATGGACGAATCTGAAGAAAAATTGATGTAAAGCTTCACCATTATCCAATGAAATATGTAGTGGGTTGGAAATTGCTGAAATTTGACATCAACACAATGCACAAATTCATAAATTTCAGGTACGTTTTTATTTTAGTGTTCATTATTTTCTTTTCCAAAATTGAATTCCATTCACTTTCAATAGCCGACATCCCGCGAAAAATATAAAAACGCCTGTAATTAGTATTCCATCTTTCACTATTTACAACTTGTTATTGATTAGAGAATTGTATGTACCCTAGAATGTATGTACCCTAGAACTGTCAAATTTAGTGAGTCTCCTTCCCATTTATCACGATCCATAACCCGTGAACGAATATTAACTAAAGAATGAAACATTTGTTTTAAGTTTCTAACCAATATTTTAATTGTTACTACTTTAAATGGGTATAACTTTTAGAAAGGACTGTAGGAAGGAGATTTTATTTGGTCATTTATTAAATGTTTATTAAATTACCGACATTTATTAAATAATCAAATTGAAATACAATTCGGCAAAAGAAGTTTCGAGCGTACATGTTTTTTTTTTTTAGTTTGCATTACTTTATATAATGCAAATGAAAAAAATATTACCATTGTTCGCAATGACAATTGAAAAATATTGAATTTACATTTGCTCAGGCAATGCATATGCAGGTTGTGGAATCGGATGCCAATTGTAATGAAATATGGAAATGCTTTTAATTATTTAGAATTTGTTTGAGTGTTGGCAATTCTATTTTTAAAGTATTTTATAGGGAGAGGTTTGTGACTTCGATAGGTAATGTCGTGGTATTTTCAAATTCAAAAACCTGTACTGCATAATATATTTGAAAACCATAACATTCAGCTGTGAAGGAAATGCTTTGTAAATAAGTACAATAAACTACACATTATAACTGTCATATAATTACACAGTGCAACACGAAAAAATATAACCATATACGGACACCAGTACGTGATAAAAGACAAAAAAAAGACCCCTGTCTGCCAGTTTTGCCCGAAGTCCTCCAGGTTTTTTTTATGGGCCCCCAAAGATGTGGGGCCTCGGTGTCATTTTTGCAAAAAAGTGATCATTTTCTCAAGCTCATATCTTGCAAACCGTTCGGAATTTCAAAAAAATCAAAAAAAAAACTTCATCTTAAAGGTCAAAATCGCGAAAAACTTTAAAAAAAAATGAGCGAAAAATCGCCCAAAAAGCGTTTTTTTACTTTCCGCTTTTACGAACAAATTTACTTTATGAAAAATGCTCCAATTTCTTAAAACCCGAAAGTTTTTTTAAGGAGGCCGATCCAACTACTTGCGATATAGGCCTTTATAGCTTTAGTATATAATCGCTTATATCTCACCCGTTTCTTATCCGATCTGGTTGAGATGGGTATCATTGAGAAGACCTTTGAAAACGCTATAAATCCGTATATAAATATGTTAATTTTTATTAACTCATTTTGGCAAATTAAAAAAAAAGTTTTTTAACCTCGCTTTTTTAATAAAAATCTGGTTTTCTCAAAAAACAGCCCTAGTAAACTTAGTTCTTCCTAGACTCAGTAAAATACAACACTTCAAACTTTTTTTTAAGGTATAATACTCCGCATTCACCCTTCTAAAACCGGAGATAGTGAGGTTTTTCTAACAAAAGTACTTTCTGGGAGCCAAAATTTCGCTTAAAAACAATTGAAGTGTAAGAAAATAAGCGATTTCTTAAAAAAAATTTTGATTTCCAAACCTTTAAACGTAAATAATTGGCCGAGTGTGTGAGTGCACTGTACCTTCACTGATAGTAAGTGCATTCTAATAAAAATTCTCAAGCTGGTGGGTGAGTTCCCGTGCCCAAACTATCAAACAACTACCTGGAAGCAAACATCTGCATTGAATTCACATAAAAACAACCCAAAATATAAAAAAATACCTGGAAACACATTGTAGATCTTGTCATAAAGATGAAATTGTGAACATATAAAATCAAAAAAACTTCTATCAAAAAACTACCTGGAAGCAAACATCTGCATTGAATTCACAAGGGACGCAGCACACAATATAAAAGCGACACGACGCTCACATCGAGGCATTACACAGCGCGACGTCAACGAGAGCTCAGCGGTGAAAGCTATAAAGTGAAAGTAAAAGTAAAAAAAGTGAAAGTGCCACAGCATAATTCGCACACAACATTGGCAACTGACAATTTCAATATGCAGAGTGTGAAAATATTGATTTATTTTGCTACGTTTGCGGTCATCAAATCAGTAAAAATAGATATAAAACATTGCAAAAGGAAAATAATCTTTTAACTAGTGCATTCAAGAAAGCATATAAGTTGTTTTTCGACGAAGTAGACTTGACCGGTGAAAATTACACACCTAATACAGTGTGTCGCCAATGTTATAACAATCTCATGGCATGGTGGAATGGAGGCAAACATAGTATGAAGTATTGTAAGCCGGTAAACTGGATTAATCTCCCAGGTGATCATGATAAAACCAGTTGCTATGCATGCGTAAATTACACATGTGGTCTAAATCGATATGCTAAGAGGAACAAAAGTTATAAAGCAACTGTAACAGCCACACTACCAGTGCTTGCACCTGAAAATTTTGTATCACCAAGGCCGCCAACTCCAGATCGTAGTACAGAATGTACAGGAATGACTAGAGCAAGTGGTGTTACTTATGAAGATCCATTTGATACCGATTATGAGCCCCAACAGGGAAGAGATGGACCACAACTAATAACACAAATGGAAATGGATTTCATTGTGGCCACATTGGGACTATCGCAGCGACTTGCCATATTTTTGACTGCGTTTTTAAAGCAAAGAAAACTCACACATGGTAATGTGAACTCTACGGCGTACCGCAAACGGCAAGCTGAATTTTAGAGCCTCTACACTCTAAATGATGACAATTCGTTCGCTTACTGCAACGATGAAAACGCGTTTGTGGTAAAAATGGGAATGAACTAGATTATTTATTGATGCTTATGTTTCAAGCTTGAAAGCAGTGTTGTTGCATGTGTCGACCCGAAAACCTTCCATTCCGCTAGCAATGGGTATTAACATGAAAGAAAGCTATGAAACATTGAAAGATATAAAGGAAAAAATCAAATACTACGAAAATAAATGGTAGATTTGCTGTGATTTGAAGGTCATCAACATATTGCAAGGGATCATCGATAAGGGCGGCTTTCCAAAATTCTTTTGTTTCTTTGTAATTGGGATTCGCGTACAGCTCTGAATCAATACCAATGTAATTCGTGGAGACCAAGAGGAAGTGTGAAGGAACAAATAACACAACATAAACTGAGGAATGCACCTTTAATAGACAATACTCAAGACATCTTGCTGCCAACGCTCCACATAAAATTGGGAATTGTTAAAAAATTCATCGAAGTGGCCGTTGTAAATTGCCCAAACGCATTCGACTATTTGAAAAGCGTTTTCCCAAAGCGTAGCGATGACAAAATTAAAAAAGGTATTGTAGTAAATTTAAAACGAATTTTTGTTCACCTCATTGTACTATTTTCACTTTGTTAATGTTCTTCTGTCTTTATTTTTTGTCTTCATTTAACAGGCGTACTTAATGGCCCTGCGATTAGAAAGCTTTTCAAGAGCAACTTTGAATCATCGCTTCATGATTATAATCATTCAATGGCATGGATTTACCTTCAGCGTGTATGCACCAGAGCCTTGGGAGGGGATCGAGACGCGGAACCGGAAGCAAGAGAATGGGTGAAAGATATGCTGTATTATTTTGAGATTTTCGATGACATTAAAGCTACATTTTCTTCATTTTCATGTTGACGTTTTTATCAAACAACTCCCTACCGAATCCGGTGAGCAAGGAGAACGGTTTCACCAAACCACAATGCCCATGGAAAAACGGTACAAAGGCAAAAAAACTCGACGCATTGCTTGCAGAGGTAATATCAATTTTATTGATGCATTGTTTTGCATTCCTTTTTTGATTTTCATTTCAGGTATGTTGGTGGAGTCACAAGATCACCCTGTACGATGTTAATGAAGTATCTGAAAAAGAAAAAGCTGATGATGGAGGGCAGTCTGGAAGTACCGTGCCTGTGGACACCATAAGTTCTGAATCAGATTCGGACGACGATTTGGATCCACAACTTAGAGAGTGCGATTTGCAAGTCCAGGGCCATCAACATTATAAACATAATACGAATATTTTTTTTATAATTTTTGTAATAGATAGCATAGTATTGTAGTGCCATTCCTGCTGAGACTACTAATCCCTACAACACTGAATCATTATTATTAAATATCCATGCTACTACTCTTTGTTACAACCCTAACTCTAAATGTCAACCCATACCACCTAAGGACTAAGATTAATAAAATGAGTAATAGTATAACAATGAAACCTGCAACATGCCTTTTCACTTCCTCGAATTTTGAACGGTTTGCTACCTATGAACCTGAACAGGGAAAAAAGGTCAAAAAAATTGAATTTTTTAAAGTTTTTTGCGATTTTGACTTTGAAGATAAAGTTTTTTTTTTATTTATATGTTTACAATTTTTGTTCTTTATGACAAGAGCTACAACTTTACCTAAATCAAAATTCCGAACGGTTTGCAAGATATGAGCTTGAGAAAATGATCACTTTTTTGCAAAAATGACACAAAGGCCCCACTTCTTGGGGGCCCATAAAAAAAACATGGAGGACTTTGGGCAAAACTGGGAGACAGGGGTCTTTTTGTTTGCTCTTTTATCACGTAGTGGTGTCCGTATATGGTTATTTTGCCATGACTTAAAAAATTACACACTGTGTTATTTGTCCCATGTATGGTTTTGAGCACTTTGGGTGTCCAAAATTTCACGCAAGGTTGGAATTTCATGCTGTTGCTGAAAAAAGAGACACTGTACAGCTGATAATTCGGGTTATTCAAATGGAACTCTAAATGACAGAACAACGCATTTTGATAGTTGAGAAATATTTACAAAACAATGAAGGGTTTTTGGAATAATATCGTCTTCAGAGATGAGGCTCATTTCCATCTTGATGACTTCGTTAATCGTCAAAATTGTCAAAATTAGCGAGTGATTGTTGAGAAATAAATGCATCCACAACGTGTCACTGTTTGGTATCGAATTTTCTTCGATAACAGTTGAAAACGGTTCGAGCCCAAAATTTGCAAATGGTGCTCTGTCGCGACATGATAATCTAGTGGTTTTATTCTTCCTAAATGGAATGATATGGATGCTGACAACATGTGGTTTCAGCAATACAGTGCCACATGTCATGCATCCAGAGCAACAATTAAATTACATATGTGAATAGCATTTATTCATTATTTGGCTCGGGAAATATTACCCCAATATTAATAACGACAAGTTGGTCACTGGGTGTACGCTCCGTACAACGAGTGAATAATTAGAATATTTTTTAGCCTTAGTCACTCGTTAGGAACTCCAACTAGCACACACTTTTCGCAGCATTTGCGGCCGTATTTCCCCAATAATTCGTCGAATGTTGATTTTTAGGTGTTCAATTGGCTCTCGTTTATCTTCATAGACGAGTGACGTTACGTAAGTCCAAAGAAAATAGTCGAATGGGGTTAAATCACACGATTTACGTACGTGAAATTATTCGTTCACCAAAAGTTTCTTTGAATAAATTAATTGAAGCGTGCGCTGTGTGCGCATGTGGCTCCGTCATTTCTCTATACCATTCACCGTTGACTGTAACCTTCTGTCCATCATCGTCTTTGAAGACATTTAGACCAATAACTCCGCCAGCACATAAAACGCACAAAACAGTAATTTCCTGTAGATGTAATGCTGTTTGGGCAAAAGCTTGTGGATTGTCTTCACTCCAAATGTGACAATTTTGCTTTGCAATTTTGGGTAACCATTCAACCAAAACTGAACTTCATCGCTGAACAAAATCTTGTATGGAAAATCAAAATCAATATCAATTTGTGCTTCAGCCCATTGGTCGAATTGTTGGCGTATAGAGGTCGTTAGGCTTTAGTTCTTGCACAAGTTGAATCTAAAATGCTCGTAAGCCAAGATCATTCAGTAAAATCTTCCATAAAGTGGATGGACACATCCCCATTTGCTGAGAACGGCGCCAAATTGATTGATGTGTGGACTTCTTCAATGCCTTGCTGTAAGGTGGATATAGGTTGTTCGGTGCGCTATGTTTGGCGTCTTAAGGTATGCACATTAACATTAAGATTAAACGTGGTGCTAAAACGATCCATAGTTATTCGTAGCCGCTCTATAAATGGACGAATGCAGAATAAGTTTGACGAACAGAACCATTATATTGATAGAAAATTTCAACAATTTGCAAACGTTGGTCTCATTTAGAACTATACAGGATGAAATGACAAAGCAACTATCAGCTGCAAAAACGATGTACTAATAGACAGTCAAAATTTCTCTTCACTCAAACGCCAACAAACAAAACGAGTGAAACCCTAGTACTTCTCTAATCTCTCTCTTACTCTCTTCATTGAATATTTCAAAACACGAGCAGCTTTTTGATAGTGTTATTGTATATAACTATACAAATTCCAACCATGTTGAAGTAAAATTTTATAAACTATGCAAAAAGTATGAAATATGCAAGATATGAAGCGAGAGAGAAATGCGTTTGAGTGAACTCCTAGCACTTTTTGGTTCTCTTTTACCAGGGTTGCCAAGTTGCACACATCTTCTGGTCGTCTAATTCTAAATCGTCTTTGTCAGCTGTTACAACAGTTGTCAAATAAAGTAGTGTTGCCAAACACCCGTTACGTACTACTACAAAAACTATATACTAAAGTAGACAGTCGAAAGTTTCTCTCGAGTGGAATGCCAACAAAGGAAACGAGTGACGCCATGGTACAAACATAAATCAACTATTGTATAGAGAAGAATTTTTACTCATGGAGTGGAATGCCAACAAAGAAATCGAGTTAAGCGTGTCGTTTCTGTGCTCTCTCTCTTACTCTCTTCGTTGAATATTTCAATACACTAGCAGTTATCTGATGATGTTATTCTATCTAACTATAGAAATTCCAACCATATTCAAATAAAATTACATCAAGTATGTAAAAAGTACGAAATAATCAAGTTATGACGCGGGAAAGAAATGCGTTTGAGTGAACTCCTAGTACTTTTTGGTTCTCTTTTACCAGGGTTGCCAAGTTGTGCACATCTTCTGGTCGTCTAATTGTAAATCGTCTTTGCTATACGGTACGTTCTAACAATTTTCAACTCTGTTAATTACGAGCAAAAACGATGTACAAGTAAACAGTCAAAATTTCTCTTCACTCAAATGCCAACAAACAAAACGAGTGAAACCCTAGTGCTTCTCTACTCTCCTCTTACTCTCTTCATTGTATATTTCAATACACGAGCAGCTTCTTGATAGTGTTATTGTATATAACTATACAAATTCCAACCATGTTGAAGTAAAATTACATAAACTATGCAAAAAGTATGAAATAATCAAGATATGACGCGAGAGAGAAATGCGTTTTAGTGAACTCCTAGCACTTTTTGTTTCTCTTTTACCAGGGTTGCCAAGTTGTGCACATCTTCTGGTCGTCTAATTCTAAATCGTCTTTGTTACGAGCAAAAAGGGTGCACTAGTAGAGAAGAAAAACTCTGCGCAATTTGGCAACCCTAGTAAAAGAGAACCAAAAAAGTCGACGCGATTCACTCAAACGCATTTCTTTCTCGCGTCACAACTTGATTATTTCATACTTTTTACTTTTATTTAAATATGGGTGGAATTTTTATAGTAAGATAGAATAACATCATCAGGAAACTGCTCGTGTATTGAAATATTCCACGAAGAGAGTAAGAGAGCGAGCAGAGAAACGACACGCTTCACTCGTTTCTTTATTGGCATTCCACTCCATAAGTAAATTGTCTTCTCTATACCATAGTTGCTTTATGTTACGCTTGAAATTAAATTTCAAGTTTAATATATTTTTCTAGTCTACAAGATAAATGACTCTTTTCGGTAAAAGATTCGATTTCGTTTTATTTCTTAAAATTGTGATGTTCCTAAAACCATAAAGCAAATATATGAATGTGTTTTAAAAAGGGTGTTTTTTAAGCGCGATAGAAATTGAAATTGTAAAAATTAATACAACAAATTAAACATTAAATTAACCAAAACAAAAGTTGTTTTTGAACAATATTTTTCCATTTCTGAGCTAGATCAAGGGTTTGTTTCTGCAATTAGAAAAAATGTAAACAGTCGACACCAGGATTTGATCTCAGGTTGTATTTTTTATTCGAATGATCAATACATGAAAATCATATGAAAATGATTTCGGGCATATGGACAACGCAGCTGTTCTGGACGTTCAATTTGGGGTCACTTTTTCGAACATTTCTGGCCGTATGTCGCGAATAACACGAATAATTGTGGCTTCCAAGGCGTCAATAACCATACCAAACGGTCCATTTTTCTGGATGTACTGAAGTCTGTTGTGGATTGGTCGCACTCCTTGTGCGGCAAATTTCGTTTAGTAACAAACCCGATAAGCCAAAAATTAGCCTCATCGTTAAACCCAATTTTGCGAACTGCTCTAGTTTTGAACTGCTCTAGAGCCCAATCGGTGAAAGATCAAACGGTCTCGTGGCTTTAATTCTTGGACCAGCTGGATTTTATTCGTGTGAAGGCCAATATCTTTACGCAAAATTTACCACGTAGCGGACGGACAGATCCTCAATCCCTGCGACCGATGACGAATCCATACATTTGTATCTTCTTCCACACTTTCGTTTACAGAGACGAAGTGTTGGTGTCATTGCATCATTTAGAGAGTATGTGGTATGAAATCTATGCAGTTTTGCTCAGATGGACGTTTATGAGCGCCATAAAAATCACGACGTCGTCTATAGGTTGCGCAAATCTATGACTCATTTTCAAAGTAAATTTGGATAATTTGGTAGCGTTGTTCAAGCGTGAATAATGGTGATTTGCCACAGTATACCGATCCTAAATGTCAAAAAGTGAACGCAGTATGACAGTTCGTTTGACAGCTAACCCTTTCATAAGTTCTATCGGGGCTAAATAAAATACACCCATTATAAACTTATACTTTGATTTGAGATTTTACATTAATAAATGTATTGCAACAAATTAAAACTAAAAATATACATTAAATTATTTGCAATATTTTAAGGTTTGTTTTGGCGCTCCGTGGAAACCATACCTGACACCCAGAAGTTATTATAGGTCTAATACACATATTGTTCTTATTACACAGTACGACAGTGGTTGGTACACATGAGAAATGTTAACAGAATATGAAAATAGGGTTAAAATAAAGAAATACGTGTCTCGGCGTTTGGATGTAGCACGTCAGAATTTTTAGAAAATCGATTTTTAAGCTTCGAAGGACCGTGGAGGTTCACTTGTAATGTAATACTATTATAAAAAGTTCTATAAAAACAGAATGAGTGCACCGATTTTAATACTTGAGCCAGTTTTGAAAAGGGAATTAAATTTGGATTTTTTTTATTAAAAAAACAATTTTTGTCTCCGATAGATGGCGCTTTAATTTTCATGTAAATTTTAAAAATATCCAAAAAATCAGGGTGTTCGTCAGTGTTGTCAATGCGATAAATCGCGTGAAACTCTTCCGACCTTAATGAAATTAGGTATAAGGATTCACGTTATCAAACGCCAATCACCGAGTAAAACAAGGGTGATTTTGCCACGCCCATTGTGGTACCTCCCATACAAAAGTTGTTTGGCCGTCTGGTTGTTCGGCACGAGAAATCCCGCAAAATCGAACCAATCTTTATGAAGGTTTGTACTAGTCAATATTTAGAGAAATAAAACTCTCCTATAGAAAATGAGCTGTTTTGCCACACCCATTCTGGTACCTCCCATATAAAAGTTGGGCGGATGGCCGGTTGAACGACACGATAACTCTCGTAAACTGCAACCGATCTTAATAACATTCGGTACTAGGCAATATTTTGCTAAAAGGTACTATATAATTAATAACTGACTATTGTGCCACGCCCAGTTTCATACCACCCATAAAAATGTTCGGCGTATTTCCGGTTTGCCGACTCGATATCTCCAATAAATCATAACCGATCTTGATAAAATTTGGTACTGATCAAAATGTTGGCAACAACTTCCCATGCCCAGTTTTGTACCTCGCATATAAATATTGGGAGGAAACTAACTAATTTGGGTATTCAATAATATTTAGTGCAACGGTTCACCCGACTGAAACTTATGTACTGGTTTAAACATCAGTTGTAACTGTCATTAATTTGAAAATATCGTTACTCATATTTTTGAATATAACACTGTGTGTGATTTTTGCACTTTAAAAATCTGAATTGAGTGAAACATAGCGAACCTGCATAATTTTGATACGCTGAATCTAATGGCATTTCCCGTTTTTCTCTACCACGTCAAAATTTCGAGCTATTTGACCCCAAAGTTTGCTGGAATGTCAACAACTGTAATATTTTTGAGACTGAATTAGAGGCAGAACGCTTCAAAATTGAAGTTTGACTTCCGAGTAAGAAATGTAGAGGACCTTAAGAAGAATACCAACTTCAAGTTTGTACCCCCTCTCCTCCCCCTTACCCCTAATAACTCGACAAAAACATTATTATTGGGGGTAAGGGGGGAGGAGAGGGGGTACAAACTTGAAGTTGGTATTCGTTTTTTGACGTGGTAGAGAAAAACGGGAAATGCCATTAGATTCAGCGAATCAAAATTATGCAGGTTTTTTTTCAGATTTTTGGTCACACACAGTGTAATCGGTTTAATTCAGTGATGCCCAAATTTTGAATTTCCATAACACGCGTAACGGGCAGCAATATGCTGTTTCTGCGTTGCCGACACACGTATACATAGACGACCAATAATTAGACAACCAGAAGATGTGAGCAATTTGGCAACCCTGGTAAAAGAGAACCAAAAGTGCCAGTAATTCACTCAAACGCATTTCTCTCTCTCGTCATATTTATTTCATACTTTTTGCATAGTTTGCGTAATTTTATTTCAACATGGTTGGAATTTGTATAGTTATATACAATAACACTATCAAAAAGCTGTTCGTGTATTGAAATATTCACTGAAGAGAGTAAGAGAGAGAACAGAGAATGGCTGGGGTTTCACTCGGTTTGTTTGTTGGCATTTGACTGAAGAGAAATTTTGACTGTCTACTAGTCATGCCAACTCTGCAGGAACGAAACGCGCCGTCGAAGTACACAAAAAGTGCTAAAACGCGCCAAATAACGAAAACGACCAGAAAAATCTCAAAAGTGCTACAACGCGCTTAATAAATGAAGGGATGCCCAATAGGTACAGGTAGATTTTAACAGTTTTAACAGTTATATTTGACAAAAAGGATGTACAGGTAGAGAAGAAAAAACCCCGCAATTTGGCAACCCTAGTAGAAGAGAACCAAAAAAGTCGACGCGATTCACTCAAACGCATTTCTTTCCCGCGTCATAACTTAATTATTTCATACCTTTTACATACTTTATGTAATTTTATTTAAATATGGTTGGAATTTCTATAGTTAGACAGATAACCTCACCAGAAAACTGCTCGTGTATTTAAATATTCAACGAAGAGAGTAAGAGAGCGATCAGAGAAACGACACGCTTCACTCGTTTTCTTTGTTGGCATTCCACTCCATGAGTAAATTTTCTTCTCTATACAATAGTTGCTTTATTTATTTGGTTCAGTAATGATTCCTGCTACAAAGTGTAACAATTCTGTTATGATTGTTATCCGAACTAGTGGTCGGATTTTTGTTTGTTTTTGGGCTTGTTGGAAATGCGTTTAAGAGGCCTTTCAGAATCATTAAAAAAAGAGAAAAAAAGTGAAATCGCCGTGACTAAAACGCGTGACTGAACCACCCTGTATTATAATTTCCCTGCATTTGATTATTAAATAAACATTTTTCTGCTGTGTAGTTTCGGAGACAATTCAAAATGGTATGAAGAGCGTTAAAATCACCAAATACAAAGTACTCCTGGGATGATCTCGTTATTTTACTAATGTCATTAGAAAAATCTGTAGTATATTTTCTATCTAAGCAAAAAAGTAACACCCTTTATAAAACACTAAGGCCCGTCCGTATTCATAAAATATACAAAACGTTTATAAAACAAAATGTTCATAAACAATTCTTCTAATAACCCTGTCATATGTGAATGAATATGCCTGAAAGAATAAGTAAAGAAATTACAACTACATTGTCATTGCAATCAGAATATCGCTGTTCCACATCATCTGCCTTGTCTTGCAAATTGCAGCTGATTCTTAAGTGAAATCTCGAAACAAGTAATTTCGATTGCAATGTGAACGTAGACTAAACATAGAACACCAAAAGACGGGCACATACATAAAAAGCATTATTTAATGAAATATGACATATTGACAAATTGACATGTGGATGAAACAAAAACAATGTACATACAAACATACATACAAACAAAATAGGAACAATATGGCCCCAGTAAGGGGTCAAACAATGATTAGAATGTTGGTGCGGACAGTAGGCATTGCGCATTGCTGGGTGCGTGGGAGTTGTTAATGGTGACGATGACGGCGACGGTGGTGACGATGGCGATGGCGACGATGATCAGAGACAACAGCAGTTACAATAATCAAACGCACCTTTTATTTTCCTTTGTGTCCATTGAAAATTCCATAACATTAAATACTTGCATAAATTTGTGAAATATTCACAAGTGTTACAATTTTTTCTCGCTGCTGGCCGCTGTTGATTCTTGTCGTCGTCAATGATGTTTGAAATATTTAACAAAATCTTATTTTTTTACCACTTATTTGAATATCTTCATTTAGTTGTTATTTCTAAAAAAAAAAATATTTAAATGTCACAAATAATTCAAATCTATAAGAAATTAAAACAAACATTTTCTCGACGATTGTATTTGAATTGCAAATGTGGGTAGATTCCAGTAGCGAAATTTGTCTTTACAGGTGGGAAGTCTTAAACCACAGTCATTGAATGGTGGACATTTTTAAACTTGGCTTTTGTATTATTAATTTTTTTCACACTCTCGCTGTCTCCTTTCATTTTGTTAGAAACACAGTTTCCCTCATTTCTCTTACACTGACGTTAACGTTACTGCCCAACCTGTGTTACAACTGACTGCAGCAATGCCATTTGTGCTGTGTCATTTTCTGTAGTTATTTTTTTGCACAGAATTCTACAGCGGGTGCATTTTGTTTGTAGTTTAACTTGATGTCAGCAATAATTTTTAAAATATTTCTCTCTCATTAAATTTAAATTCATTAAATTTATTGTAATTTTACATTTTGTAAAATCGCATTAGTAGTAGAATTCGATAATTTTTAATTAAACTTCAAACAAACAATCACAATTCAATAGTACACACAAACATTTTATTGAAGTTGATAACGAACTGAAAGAAAGATTAGTTGTGTGTGTGTGTGTGTAGACGCAGATTTCACACGTCATAAATTAGAAAAGGATTTAGCTGATAAATTTAAAATCGCATTTTGAAAACACGTGACCCATTGCTATTAAATAATTGATTACTTTGTTGTTATGAATATTCATATTTCAAACATTTAAAAAGAAATAGGATTATACTTTATTCAGTGTTGAAAACGTAGAGTAAAATTGATATAGAGATAGTTTCTCGCTCATATGACGTTCCATTTCACAGTATTCGTCGTGAGATAAGTGCAACACACATGCACACTCTTTATATAAAGGGCGTTTTTTTTTTGCTTAGATAGCACTTATGAAAGGGTTAGCTATCAAACAAACTGTCATACTGCGCTCACCTTTTGACATTTATGATCAGTATACTCCGGCAAATCATTATGAATAGATTCACGCTTGAATAACGCTACGAAATTATCTAAATTCACTTAGAAAATTAGTTATCGATTCGAACAACTTATAGACGACTCCGTCGATAGATTTCATACCACATACTCTCTAAATGATGCAATAATACCAACACGTTGAAGGGTTGTGCGTACGGAAGAGAATATCGTCGCTGTAGACGAAAGTGTGGAAGATCCAAATTTATCGATTCGTCGTCAATCGCAGGAATTGGAGCTCTGTCCGTCCAGTACGTGCAAAATATTGTGCAAAGATCTTGGCCTACACCCGCATAAGATCCGGCTGGTGCAAAATTTAAAGCCACGAGACCATCATATGCGTCGTTCTTTCACCCTTTCTGCAGTTGGAAACTGACCCAATAGTTTATGGCAAAATTGTGTTCATGGATGGGGCTCATTTTTGACTTAACGGGTTTGTTAATAATCAAAATTGCCTCATATGGAGTGAGACCAATCCACAACAGATCCTACAGACTGATGGAATCATCGGACCCTATTTCTTCAAAAATGGATATGGAGCTCAGTAATGATCAGTAATTTTTTATTTGAAATTAGGATGACGAGATGTGGTTTCAACACGATAGCGCTACGTAGCATACGACTACCGCAACCATTGAAATCAAAATTTGTCGATAAGTTGATTTCTAGAAATGGACCTGTCAATTGGCCTCCAAGGTTGTGCGATTTGACACCTCTCGAATACTTCTTCCTGTGTGGCTACATGAAGTCACTGGTTTATTCCTATAAACAAGCAACATTTGAAGCCTTCGTGGCCACCATTCTCGAAAAAGAGACACAAAATTGGACGCCCAAAATGTGCTTCGCCATGACAACTGCGGTTGCCGTATGCTCGAAATCATTTTCAACTGTTAATGTCATGCATTGATCTTTCGAATAAAATCTTGTTGATTAAAATTTAATTTGATCTATTATTTTTTACAATTTCAATTTCTAGATGCTCGTGAGTCATGTTCGATGCAAATTGACTCATATCAGGTGAAGTTACAAAAAATATTGATTTAACATTTTCATGATGTTCGTGGAAAAACTGAGAAATATAAGTGTACTATTTTCCACTTCTTTGTTACCTTTAAATGTTGGTTCTCTTCTACCACGCAAACAAAATGTCATTGTTGTTGTTTTCTTGTTGGATGATTTATATTAATGCTTCTACCTGGTATTATTAAAGCAATGCATTACAACAACCAATGTTCACTTGAAACCACACCAATCATAGTAGAGTTGGGTAGTTAATGAACTATACATAAGTACAGGCTGTCTGGTGGCAAATTTATACTTTTAAATACGATTATTTCAAAAAGTAATAAACGGTGCGGAGGGAGGGTGGCGCCGTTGTAATTATCGATTGTGCGGATTTGTCAGTCACGATGTCGCAGTGGTCGAGTGAGCATCGTTCATTCGCTGTGAAAACATTTTTTAAGAGACGATGTTGGAGCGTTTTCGCAATGTAAATCCCATTTTTTGAAGCGACGAGTCTCATTTTCACTTAAACGGCCACGTCAACAAGCAAAACTGCCGTTACTGGTATCCAAGAACACGCAGCCCTGGATTGAAACATCAAAAACCATTGCATTGCCCCAGGGTAACTGTTTGGCGTGCCTTAGATAATTGGACCAGCGTGTGGCGCAGAACACAAGGCTCCGTTGTGAACAGTGTGTTCAACTCGACGGAAGATATCTGGATGACATACTCTTAAAAAAATATAATCCGCATTTCCATTCTATCGTTCAATGCTCTTAATAAAACTTTGTGTTAATTATTATGTTTTTTATTTAAGTTTTACAAACATAAATCTGCTACCAGACACCCTGTATATAGTTCATTTAGGGTGATCTGATATCAACCTCACGAACATAATACACATGTTCGATATGGCGAGTATGTTCGTGATTGCTATGTCCGGGCACCTTAAATGAACGTGCTCGAGAACTAGTGAGCGAGTTCTAAATCATAGATTAAAATACTAGAGATTCTCCAACTCGCTCTTGCGTTTTTGACTGAATGGAATCGATCGTCTGGGAGATGGAATTGGTACTGTGAGTGTACAAAATATGTAAATATGCAATATATCGTATATATAATGGGGGATTTTGTTCGTTGTTACAGCTGACAGACGTTCGATTCCTCACCGAAGCAGTATAACGTGAAACGTCAGATGAGAGAGTTAAGGCATCTCATATATGCAGGGGGTATCCATGATACAGCAGGTCGTCTACGAAGTATGTAGGTAATTGATATAAAACAGAGTAAATAGACGAGAGAAAGATAAGCAATCAGTCACAAACCACGCAGCAAACTAAGTTAAAATAGTATTTGTTTGATTCCAATACCATCATTCCCTTTTATTTCTCTGCATTTTATGTCCAACCAAAGAGTACCATAAAAGAGCAACTCGATCTCGATAAAATTACATACTACCTTGTAGTCGTCGAGAGAACATAAAGAGAGGGATGGTGACTCTTCTCTATTGCTCTATGGGATATGTTAATATATGACACCAATAATTTTAAATTTAGTGAGCGAAATGGACTCTCTATTCCATTCTTACTCTATGATTAAAATAGTGTAATCTCAAAAAATTGGGTTAAACAAATTTGACTTGAAACACATTGTTTGTGTAGATGTTGATAATTAGGAAAATTCACACTTATCATGTCATCCGAACGGAACGGAACGGAACGCAACATAACGCAAGAGATGTGCTGCCGTAAATCTCAACATTCTACGCAAAACAAATGATTTTTGTTTTGGTTAATTTTTTCAAATGTTTTGTATTAAATTTATTTTTTATTTTTTACTTTATTTGTTTTTGTGTCTTTTCTTTCTTTTTTGATAACAACTATGAACTCAGCGTTATTTTAAATATAGGATTTGCAAACGCAAACGACAACATTGTTGTACAACAGGGCTGTGCAGTAGAGTAGCAGTTTCAGCAAATATTTGCGCAATGTTAAGGTAAGATACGGACACACTATAGACTACACGAACGGACAACAAACATGCTCTGTTAAAGATTCGATTCAGGGGGAAAATGTCTGCACATGAAAGGGAGTCACACTCCTTTGTCTACTTCTTAGCGAAAACCATCGAAACAATATGTGCAGAATGGCTAGGAAAACTAGAAACTAGGGATCTGAACGTGAACCAGCATAAATCGGAAATATCAGATAGCCCAAAAGTAATCACCCTATTGGAAGATTCTGTTATTTTAAAAAATTGTGTCATCCGTTATAGTGACTTTGACATTTGTGAAGACAGATGTAAAATACAAACCTAAAAGTCATCAGCGTGCGTTATACTAGGCCACCAAATTCTCGTCGAAAGTTTTGATACAGTTTTTTAATGCCAAAATTCGGACGCAATACAAATACAAATTAAACAAAATTGTTATGTTCTTCAAATCAAAACTAAAATATTGCATACAAAAAGCTATTTAAAACTCATAAGTGTCAATAAAATCAAATTTAAAGTCAGTTTTTTCTGCAAAAGCGGTCCCAACTTAGATGCAACTTTTGTTTTGCAATCGTCAAACTAAAAATATGTCTATAACTCGGAAACGGTGAGGTGCGTCCAATCGCGAAATTAGCCTCGATTTTGATCTACGGCTTTAACCAAGAGATATCTTTTATATGACACCATTTCTTCTTTTGTTTTAAATCGCTAATACTAAATATTGTTCAAATAAGAATAGCTAAAACGCTTATTTAAATCCCATAGAACCCCGGAAAATCCTTTTCGCACATATACTTAGTAGGAACATAAAAAATTATCTCCCATAACATGCCATGAAGGGATTGAGGAGAGTTTCTCACAATCAGTGAGCTGTGCGCTTTCTATTTTAACACTCACTGATTGGGCCCTACAGTTTTACTCCGGTTCCCGATAGTGTCGCCACCACTAAGCGAGGTGACCGTCGTCGAAAGAAATGTAAGATGTTCTGAGCAGGGATCGCACCCACGTTCTCATGTACGACAGCCGAGCACACTAACCATCGCACCACCGACGGCCGAACATACCCATTAGAATAGCAAAATTTAACATACCCTTTTATTACCATATGGTTTTGAAAGTTAACCGCTATAGCGTTAGTCAGTTACGGGATTTTGAAATTGTGTCAACTTTCACAATGAAGTGGTCAGATAAGGAAAACCGTATCGCAGTTATAGCACTTTTTAAGTGTGAACTTTTAAGTTCAAAACACTCCGCCTGTTCGGCATTAGTCGCATGTTCGTCTACAGGTGTATATAATTGTTCGAGGAGACTGGAGATATAAAAGACCACCCCCGTGTACCGTTCATCAAAGCCGTCAAAGCAAGAATTCAACGAAATTCTCTCCGGAAACAGAAAATCATGCAAAAGTCCATGAGTCGAATTATTAAAAAAGACTTGGGACTTGGAGCTTTCAAACGGCGTACAGGACATTTGTTGACTGCAACTTTAAAAAAAAAAATAGGATAGAAAAATCCAAACGTCTTTTGGTGAAGTACGCTGGTAACTTTCATAGAAAAATCTTTTTTACGGATGAAAAAATTGTTACCGTACAGGAAAAATGTAATTTATGCACGATCTAGAAGAAGCATCTGAGGTCATCCCACGGGTCGAAAAGGGTCATCATCCAGCTGCAGTCATGGTTTGGTGGGGTGTCTATTATGATGGGGTTACTGACTTGCATTTCTGTGAACAAGAGGTCAAAACATCGGCCAAAGTTTACCAAGAAACCGTTTTGGAAGCAGTTGTAAAGCCGCTTAACAATTCCCTGTTCCAAAACCAGCCGTGGACTTTCCAGCAAGATTCAGCACCAGCTCATAAGGCTAAAACGACACAAACCTGGCTTCGAAACAATTTATGCTCTGACGAATGGCTCTCTGGCAGCCCTGATTTGAACCCTCTGGATTACAAATGGTGGACCGTTTTAGAGGACAAGGTCTGCCACAAAAGATACCTCTTAAGACAGCTCTGGTTCGTGTTGTAGCCAATTTTCCAATGGATGAGGTGCGTGCAGCTATTGATGATTGGCCAATGCGACTTAAGGCGTGCGTGAAGGCCAAGGGCGGACATTTTGAATGAAACTTCGCTTATTTTATACAATACATATCAATAAATATAGAAAAAACAATTTGGTCCAAAAATGTTCATTAGTTTTTGTTTTATAGCCCAAAATACAAGTAACAGTATTTATGGCACTACTAAGTAGAAATTCCATTTTTGTTTTTCAATATTCAAGCAACAGTATGAGCTTACAGCATATCGTCAGCTGAGTACTATAAAGCTCCATACGCCATCAACTTAGTTTCGAGAAAAACAGCATTAAGTTTAGAGGTGAAAAAAAACTACGAAATCAAATGTTCTAAAATTTTAAATAGCAATAAGTGTTTGCCTAAAGAGTTTAAATATATAATAATAAATATATTATAAATTTAATTATATATAATATATATATGTCTGTATATATAATAAATAATTATATATAAATATAATTATATATAAATATATAATAAATTAAATTAATAAAACACTGAGTGTCTTAGCAACGGAGAGAGATAGCGAAATTCTGAAGACAGCGTTCGAAAGAGCAACATTTCAAACCTCTGTTTCTAATCTTAACTTCAAAAAAGTGAAAATGGCGTATGGACATTTATAGTACTCAGCTGACGATATATCCTGATTTCAAGCGCGTCCATATTTTCCAATTTTTAATTCAATGCTACTTTTGACAGCGAAAACTACACAGCAAATAATAAAAGCAACAGCAAAGTAAGTAGAACAACAATGACAATTTTATGCAAATCGATTACTTCGCTTGACCTGTGTAAGCAGAACGCAACTGCAAAGGTAGATGACGCAAATGATTTCCTTTCTCTTTTTCACATTTGCTGTTTGCTCTTGCTTATAAATTATTGTTAGTCGTACCTAAAGCCCGTATTCAGTACTTGCGAAATTTTCGTTGCCATCAGAAGTGCGTGTATACAAAATTGCAAAATTCTCGGGTCACGAAATCATTTGCTTGGAACTCAGCTTTCGCAAGCAAAATCAATTACAGGGTCGTTACGCCAAAGTTATTTCGTACGAAAACAATGGTTTGATAAATGTTTGGGACCGTAATTTTGATATTTGTATAGTTTTAACCATAGACTACATATATACTTATATAGACTTGACATTTCGCTCAGCAAATTTCTGACATTTGGCTTGGTGTGATATGAATAACGTTGGATGTTGAAAAGACTTGCTTTAATAATACCAGATAGAGGCAACGGTTCAAACCAACCAACAAGAAAACAACCACGGCATTTCGTTTTTGGTGTTAAAATTAAAAAGATAACAAAAAAAATGCAAAAGACGTTTAAATTTCACGGTTCTCAAGCAAGATGGATTCATAGATGGTGAACGCATAAGCACAGCTGATTTGCTTTATTTACATTGGAAACCACTTTCGAACTGTCAAGTTCACAAATATTTTGTTTTTGGATGTGTTTGTTTACATTTATTGTTGGAATACGTATGGGCTGGATTTGACATAACGAAAGTCGGAAGCAAAAACAAAATGTACGTTGTTGTTGCCATCAATTTGCCATCAGCTACAACAACACCTCCTACGTCTACAATGAATATTTTTATCAAGGTCCTCAACCACATCGACATGACAAATTTAAGTCAACAGTAGTCTTGTAAACCGATCAGCTCCTGTCACACTGATCGCACCGCGAAGAGTGTGAAAGGAAACGTCAGTTGAGACAAATTGTCTCTCTTTAAAGAATTCCTCCGAGGTGTTAACAACCAAAAGAAACACCACATGCGTTAAAAATAAAATGTAGTGCGAAGAGGAATTATAAATGAAATATTTGTAAGGTAAATCAGAGACAGGTGGTAACTCCGCGCAACCAAATTTTCCATTTAGAGATAAATGACAAAATTTCTTACAAAAATTTCGCTAGAACTGAATGCGGGGTTTTATCCCTAAAGGTGGGTACTATGTTTTTCGCGAGGAAAAAATAAGCCCAACCATTTTTTCCTCGTGAAAACACTACTAGTCTTGTGAGGTTGAAAATAAAGTTGACTACGTGTTTTTGACTGTTTTCAACACAGAAACGACGTGTTTTTTGTTGTCCCTTTTCAACACATAAAGCGACACAACATTTTTTTTCTTTGACGTTTTATGTACTAACAGAGTCCGTGGAAGACTTGGAAAACATGTACAGTATGAGAGAAATCTTTAATTTTAACAATTTTCGTATTAATTGAAATCTACACAAATAATTTTACTCTATCACTTCATTACATTTTGATTTTGTTCACGGAATATCTAATTTTTTAATCGATTTAATTAGCAAAATTTACTCCCAGTTGATATGTTTTGTACTTTTCGCATAACGCAACCCAGTCACCTATCACCGTTTCTTCTTTGAAATAATTTTCTGTATTAGTTCTCCAAGTACTAACTTGATCAGCTGTATCATCGGTATCCCTTGGTTTACGTGCTACACCAAGGTTCTTACATATGTTTGGCCAACTTTCCAGGTAATTACAATCATGAACAGTCTACTGCACTCTCGCTGAAATTGTTGTAATTTTAGGCAAACAGGCATTTTGTTTTTGTTTAGTGTTCCTTATCTGTCAAATTTTCCACATGTGGGTATCTACAATAAAAAGTACAAAAACAAAATACACGTGAATTTGACATAAGAGAATCTCCTAAGCAAGAAAAAGTTCAAAACAGCTGTTCTAACGAGTTTACCTTACTTATTCTACCATGCAGTTGCCGAAATCTGCTTGCAAATCAGTGTTGTAAAAAACAATAACTTTTCCTCGTGAAAAGAACATAGTACTGTCTGGCGGTAAAATTTTGCTTGAATTTCACGACCATTTTTTTATATGGATTTTCACCGTGGAAATTCTGCATAGAACCCACCTTAAAGGTTCGAATTATAGCTTCAACTATTTTGCCTGAGCGATATAGTTTTAGCCCGTTTTCCTTGATTTATCTCTTAAAGTTCGCATTCCAAAAATGCAGTGTTATCGCGTGCCCCTTTATGTTATCATGTCTCTAATTCCATAAATCTAAACCTAGAAGTACGAATTTCTAATAATTCCTATTTATTGCGCCTACCTTGTTTCCCAAATTCCATACCTCTAGCTTCAGCCGTTTGTTCTGGGTGGTGGTACCATTTGTCATCCGCTTTTTCAATGTTGTGTCTCCTAAAACTAAGAATTTTCAAAAAAAAAAAACCCAGCAACGCGCGAATATGTGCCCCGAATTCTAGAACTGTTCCCTCAGACGTTTAATCTAGGTATGTTATAATGGTTTGATTTTACATGGTACCATTTTTGTTTCTTTTTCCTTTTTGTATTCCTTAAATTCCCTGTTTTACCACCAGAAGGGTACATTTCGCAAAATACGTTTATATCGCGCTTCTGCGCAGTAAGAGACTAAGATGGCTGCTACGTAAGTTGTGCTTTCCGAAGAAACAGGCGGCAATTTGCCTCGAAGTACTATTTTTGTTGGATTTGGATCATTTGTTTAGTTTCGGGCTCATATGCATAGGCTTGGCACTACGTTATAGAATCACCGCGATGGAATTGGTTTCATCATTTCCTAGGATCAATCGACGCGATTCCATTTTGAGCGATTATCAATTAATGCGGTATCCAACGCGAGTATTAAATTCATGCAAGGGCATAAAACGAACAAGAATAAAACGGAATGCGTATTTTCGTTCGATGCAACCAAAACAAAATACAATTTAGTTGTCATTAGTATCTATCAAACACTATTTACACTTTGTTTGTTTTAGTTGGTTATCGTTTTTTTGTCTATCCAGTCTGTTTTCTATAAATTTTCAACTTTATAGTTCTATCAGCAGTGTCATCGCTACCCCCTGGCTAAACCATATCGAACGTCATAGAAAATCATCGCTCGAAAATGTTCTTTATTTTATTTATTTCTGACAGAGATGCATTTTTCAAACAAATAGCACTCGTCTGACAAAACATTCCGAGCACGTGTACCATCAAAAATGTCAAACTTTACTATACCGTTGTTAGATTTGACGTAACTACGCCGGTATTACCATATCTCAAAACTAAAATCGCTCGAGGGTAGACCAAGTCTAATGATTTTAGCTCATGTCGCTCAATTAAATTTTTTATGTTTAATCATAGAGTAATAGATAACAGTCTCCATCAGCTGTTTTGCGTTGTCTTGCGGTCACCGAGGTAGTTGGAAATTTCATAGAGTTTGAGTTGCTGTTGTTTGCTACTCTATGGTGGGATACAAAACGAACAGGAATTAAAATAAAAATCATATTTTGGTTCGATTCAATCAACATCAAACATAATTTAGCCCAAGTGGTAGATAATAAGCAAAACCTATCTGCCTTCTAAGGGTTAATAATGAATTTTGTCATTTTGCTGTTTCCATTAAAAATAAATAGTCCACATAATATAATGAATTTTATCATATTTCATCTTTTATCTTGCATTTGGGCTAAGATTTGTGTTTTGGAGTGTTCGGACACATATAGTGAAATTTTATGGCGATCATTTTTGTAGAACATTTTGACCACGCTCCCCGTCATTTTCGAGCAGTTTTTTGCGAGTTTTCAAAAAAAAAAGTAAAAATTATGGTTATACGTGACAGTTAGAGGGTTAATTTGTTCCACAAAAATGTTTATCTGAATCTTTGCTATAAAACTTCTGTACATGGTTTGTACCTCAGAAGTAAGGAACACAGAATTTTGCATGCCCATATGTTGCAAGAAAGTTCCGAGGGGCGGAAACTTTGACCCGCCTTAAAAAAAATTCTAATCAGGTCTGGCAAAACGCCGATACACGTATATTTTTTTTTAGACCTTTCTACCAGAATCCGTTGACAGAACCCCATCATTTCGAAAAAAAATCTAATTTTGTCTCACAGTGTAATTGGTATAAAAAGAACTTAGCTGCCATATTAGAGCCAACTAATCGCTCTTTCTAGCAAAGAAAAAATGAGTATCATATCTCTAAAACTGAATGAGATATAGTTCAACAAATTCCGAAAAGAGATCAAAATTTTTTGATTTTCAAAATTCGAAAATAGCGAATATCTATAATGCGAAGAGGCATTATGAACAATTGTCAAATATTTTTTATAAACATATGAAAAGAAAAAACAAAATTTTTTGTTTTATTTGAAATCAAAAAAAAAAACAAAAAGTAGTCAAATTTAGAAATTTTTCTGAAAATTTTCAATATTGATATATCGCCATATTCCCTGACTACTTGCCTACAATCAAAAGATATTGAATTTTGGCCAATGGAAATCAATTCTGAACCACTGTGGCAGAAAAGTAATTTTACGAAATTATTTGAGTTCTCCGCTCACAAATTGCCCCCAATCAGATCTGTCGCGCAATAAGAGAAAACCTTTCAATATTTAACTATATTTATTTACTCAACTTAATTTACAATTATTAAATTCCATCATAGGTCAGCCCACAATAAGCGTGTTTTGGTTACACCGCTTGCTTATATATGCGCTTGTTTTGTATGAAGCACTTAGCGAAGACTTAGCGAGAACTTAGCGACGAGGTTCATTTTCGCTAAGTTTAAAACAAATAAATGTTGACATCTTTTACCGTTTTTAACCATTTTTCATATTTTTGAATAAAATGACTTCTCGCTAAAAAGCCGTTTTCTTTGCCCAAAACACGACTAATGTTCACAATATAATAATACACTTAAAAAAATTTGTTGATAAAAACACTAAGTGTAATTGGGGTTTGAACAAAAGAAAAACATATAAAACTATAAAAAAAAAACTATAAACTAAAACTATAAAAAAGGATTTTATGGGTTATGCAGAAAACAGTACTACGAACAAAAAGTGCGCGTACTACAAACCTACATATATTTTGTATAGAACCGTAATTGTAACTCAGAAAACTAATGGTGCAATTCATGAATCAGGGTAAAACAGTCCTCTCCCGCCTTGTCTATTTTTCGATTTCCACAGTGTTAACGTGTATGTATAATGGTTTAATAAAAGTAAAAAACATCCAATTCCTTTAGCTTTGTTTCCAATTAGTGTATTTAACATGTTTAACCATAGAGAAATAGACAAGAGCCGCTATACCTCTCTTCACGTTCTCTTGATGACGACGAGGTAGTAGGCCATTTCATCGAGTTCGTAATTTACTCTTTGGTTGGACATAATAAAATAAATGGTTTCCCATTATATTCTATGAAGGAATTGGGGAGAGCTTCTTACAACCAGTGAGCTGTGCGCTTTCTAGTTTTTTACTCACTGATTGGGACCTACAGTTTTTACACCAATTCCGTACGGTATTTTGCGAAGCTTTTTCATGGCTAAGTACTCGATAGTGTCGCTGTCATTATGCGAGGTGATCGGACCCAGGATTTCATGTACAAGAGGCGCGCACACTAACCATTGCACCACCGACGGCCACAAGGTTGGACATAATACGGACTGAAATAAAAGGGAATGAGTATTTTCATTCGACGCAAACAACATAAAACTGAATTTAAATGTCATTAGTATCAATCAAACACTATTTAAACTTAGTTTGCTGCATGGTCTATAATTTCTATGTCTTGTTTGGTCTTTCATTCTACATCACTGCCCTAGTACCTTTTCGATCAGCTGTGCCATAGAAACCCCCTGGTTTAACATGATGTGAGGCCAAAATCAGCGGACTTTTCATATAAAATTCAGCTGATTCCGGTCCCAAAACATGTTAAACATGGTAAGTGGATAAGGTGTTTAAGACCTAGATATAAAAACCGAGACCGGTGGAACCGGTTTTCAAAAACCCAATTTTTCGAAGCAACCTAAAAACCGGTTTCTTGAAATGGTTGGATTTTTCAATACTAATATCCACTAGTTTAATTAGGATACAGCATGGCAATATAAGTAAGGTAAACACAGTAGGAATTGTTGTAATTTTAGGCAACAAAAACAGGCATTTTGTTTTTGTTTGGTGTTCCTAATCTGTCTGTGTGTATCTACTGTAAAACTAAACAAAAATGTACAAAAACAAAATACATGTGAATTTGACATAAAAGAAACACCTAAGCAAGAAAAAAGATCAACTGTTCTAACGAGTTCACCTTACTTATTTTACCATGACGATACAGTATGTTGGTGAATTTCAGCAAAAGTCAAGTGTGTTTGGACATAGAGCAATAGATAAGAGTCTCCATCCCTCTCTCACCGTTCTCTTGTGGTCGTCGAGGTAGTAGGAAATTTTAGCGAGTTTTACATCGGCTGTTGCTGTAGTATGTTACTCTTTGGTTGGACGCAAAACGGACACAAATAGAAGGGAATGCGTATTTTCGTTCGATGCAACCAATATAAAACATAATTTATCTGTCATTAGTATCAATCAAACACGATTTATACATAGTTTGCTGCATTGTTTGCTTCTGGTTGCTTATGGCTCTCCCGCCTACGTACTCTGTTCTCTATCAAATTCCGACTTCATATTTGATATTTGCTTAGGGAATTGGGGAGAGCTTCTCACAACCAGTTAGCTGTGCACGTTCTAGTTTTACACTCAATGATTTGGGACCTACAGTTTTACATCAGCTCCGACCGGTATTTTTGAGAACCTAACGTGTTTTTCAATAAGAGCGCTACAAAAGTTTTGTTAAATAAAACAAAACCGGTTTTAGATACCAATGAAATTCTTTATTCCTGTGAAAGTACGTTCGATGCCATTATGTATGGAACTCGATTTCTTTTGCATGGCCACCACGGGCACGCTTGCAGAAGTCCACACGCTGAACCAAATTTTCAACGGTTTTCAACCATAAATCGGCCGATACTGCTGCAATTTCACGTTCGATATTCGTACGAAGTTCATCAATCTTCGCTGGCTTGTTGGCATAGACCATAGACTTGACGTAGCCCCGCAGGAATTAATCTAACGGCGTCAAATCGCATCGACTGGGATATTTCGTGAGATAACACGTTCACCAAACTTGGTTTCCAATAAAGTGCTTGTGGCACTCGCTGTGTAGCTTGTGGCGCCGTCCTGTTGGAACCACATGTCCTTCAAGTCCATATCATCCAATTGGGGCCAAAAATATTCGGTTATCATTAAACGGTAGCGATTCGCATTCACAGTAATATGCCGGTCTTGATCATCACGGACGCCGCCGGCCCATAAACCGCACCACATCGTAATTTTTTCGTGATGCAATGATGACTCATGGATTACGTGTTGATTGCTGTCTGACCAATAACGCATATTTTGCTTATTGATGAAGCAATTCAGCCAGAAATGAGCCTCATCGCTGAAGACCATAAATTGGACGTAGCGCTCTTAAAGTTGAGGCCACTGACCCCAAATTTCGGTAGTAAATTTTAATAATTTCGACTCGTTGTTGGCTCGTATATCTTTCCATGATGAAATGGCAAACCTTACTGAAGAGAAATGTCAAAAGAGCGGAAAAAAATATGGCGTCGTTTGCTGTCAATATCGATTTAGTTTTGTAGCGTCTGTGTTGAGAAACCCTTATATATAGTCGATAGTATCGCCGTCACTAATCGAGGTGACCGCCGTCGAAAGATATGTTAGATGGTCTGAGCAGGGATCGAACCCACGTACTCATGTACCAATACAACACAGGAAGTTTGTTTTTTTATTTTCCCCATACAAAGTGGTCGAAAAATTGGTTTAGCAGGCAATAAACAATAGGACTAATTTTAACCACCCCATGTGAAATTCACTAGAGTTGATGCACTTGTAACAGAATGTGTGCTTGGTTTTTTATTTCTTTGTAAAGACAAAACATTTATTATAAGTAGATTGGAAAGTTTATTCGGCATTGCAACCCAAAATAACCTATGATTTTATGTGCGGTTTCTTAAATATTGTTGGTATTTGTACTCGTAGTATTATAAACAATAGCATTCTTAAAATCTGTTGATCTATTGAAATAAATCATTTTCGTTGTGTGTAGATAACCTTTTCTAATCTATTATTTTTTATTTTAGTTGGGCAACTCTATAAACCAAAAATGTCAGTTACCGCTTTCGAAAGCCAACGCAAGCGCGAAGTGATGTATAAACTATAATTTCTTGACTTTGGCATTCGCGTTGGGGTTTGCGTTTACGTTCACTTTCAGGACTTTTAGAATACAACCCTTAATTTTGTTAAGATTTTTTTTTTGTATTTTCTTTAAATATAAAAGTTTATCTCTTTCGACGTTTCTTTACAATACTAATAATAAAAAAATATTATCAATTAATTTTTTTGTTTTTCGACCACTGCTATTTTGCATAACACCGCTGTGTTTGATTAATTTAATAGCGACAGCGACATGTATTTAGGCAAATAAACATGAAATTGTATTGATTTTAGCACAGTTTAATTTAATTTTATTATTGCTCATAACAGAAGACGAATCTTCCTTTTATTTAGATGAAACTTATATTTTTTATTTTTTATTTTTGGTTTCTTAACTAAACATTTCATTTTATTCACCACCGCGATTTGAAATGAAAATATCTATATTCTTAGATATTTTGCATGTGGGAAATCAAAAATTTTCCATACTTTGTTTCAAACACCAACACGAAATTTCTTGACGTTTTTACACAGTTGTTGGTTGTTTTTGTTGGGTGGATTGCGGCGGCGGCGGCGGCGGCGTATAATCGAACGTTGTGCTGACTAAATTTCTATGTAATGTGTTTGTTACATGTAGAATTTTGGTAGGTTTTAGAAATGCATACAATTCGTTGAGACGTTTTTCCTTTTTTGTTTCTGTAAGTATGTATTCTCTTTTTTATTGTTATAATAAATTGTTTCAATATTCTATTTTATGGTAATATTTTGACCGATTATGACCGAAACGTCGACTACAATGATGACACATTCAACATTCAAAATCGCTGTTATATGAATCGTACAAACGCTAATCACAAACTGTTGCGGCAACGGCGGCAAACTAGAGAAAAGAGCAACTCGCGCAAAACAGAAACAAAAGCGAAAAGAAAAAGAAACCAAAAAACAAAACACAATCTAATAACTACAACAAATCAAATTTCAATGTTTAACCAAAAAAATAAAGAAGAACAGCAGCGAATATCGCTGAGTGTTCATCAGTTCAAAATGTAAAACATATGGATAGAGGGAACGAACTTGTTCGTGTTTGTGTGATGACGAAAAAGCCTCTGTCCATCTACACCTCTGCCGAGAAAAAGCTCTCAAGAAAACGATAACAGCAACGAAGCGCCCCTTAAAATGAAAAAAAAAACACTAACCAAATAAAATTAACCAAATTCAAATAGAAAAACAAAAGAATCGCTCACATTCACTGAGAAAGAAAATAACATAACAAAACAAAACAACACAACAAAACAGAACAATAACAAAATACTATTGGCAAAGGCAGAACGAAATTTCGTTAACGGAAAAGCGATTAAAACGCCGACATACATAGTCAGTACCCACGAATAAATACGAGCTCAAACTGAAAACAAATGATTGTTATAGTCATAATAACAATTTGTTTAACAACAACAAAACACATGATTAACTCTAACAACAACAAGAGTAAACAGTAAAACGCTTGCACAAATAACAACAAAAATGACTTAGCACGAAGGGTCATGAACAGGGCTGCCAGATGTTGCCAGAATTTGGGTTGAAAACAAGCATCGCAAACGCACGCGAGAAAATCCCTCTTTCTACTCAAAATACGAATCACAAGCAAAATACTGCTACTAAATCGGTAGTTGTAGCAGGGGGTTTCTATGGCACAGCTGATCCAAAATGTACTAGGGAAATGATGTAGAATGAGAGACCGAAGAAGACATACAGATTATTCGCCATGCAGCAAACTAAGTTTAAAGAGTGTTTTATTGATACTAATGACAGCTAAATTATGTTTTATGTTGTTGCATCGAACAAAAATACGCATTCCCTTTTATTTATGTCCGTATTATGTCCAACCAACGAGTAAATTACAAAAGCAACTCGAACTCGATATAATTACCTACTACCTCAAGAGAACGTGAAGAGCGGCTCTTGTCTATTTCTCGCGGCTCTTGTCTATTTCTCTATGGATCTAGGCAAGACACGCGCTCAAAATTGTAAACGCTCGTGCTCTTGAGTAGATTCGAATAACAAGCAGTACACCAACTAGAGATGGGCACGGGAGCAAGTTTTGGCTCACGCTCACGAAAGGAAGAAGGTCACTCACGCACGAAGCCTTTTTAGCTACTCACTTTCACGTACACTCACGTAAGTAAAATCTGATTCAACTGAATTTCACGCGTGAACCACACGTGATTCACAGTCACGTAAAAACAAAACGGGTTTTTATATGAACCCTTTCCTTTATTTTCAAACGAATATTAAAAAATATATCCAAAACAATGTTCGAAAAAAGTACGATAAATCTGATCAAATTCACGTATTATGTACTACTTGGGCTGGGTTTGCCTCCCGCCACCGTCATATAGGCAATGAAAATACACAAGAATTATGATAAACGAACAAGCCCCCAACTGTTGACAACCCTCGCAAACGTTATAAAGAACACGATTTAAGGATAAGTACCTGGAACGTGAGAACAATATACAGGACCACTTTCCAACTAGCGGATGTCCTCGAAAAATATCCAGGAAATGCGATGCACAGGATATGGTTGCACCAGAAACAAAAACTGCGATATTTACTACAGCTGCCATGAGCGAAAGCACGAAATAGAGTGCGGATTTATAGTTGGCAAGAGACTGCGACACCTAGTTTCTAGGTTCAAACCAGTGAGTGAACGCATAGCCACTATTCGCATCAAAGCGAAGTATTTCAACATATCGTTAATTTGTGTGCACGCACCGGCAGAGGATAAAGACGACGAGGTCAAAGAATCATTTTATAAGCGTCTGGAGGCGTATGTATCTATGTAGCGATGTAAAACACATTATTTAAACAACAAAATTGACCGCTCTCATTTCGTAAATGTTAAATTTTTTTGCTATTCTTTCTTTTTTTTTGTTCAGGGATTCTCCGTTTTTCAGTACATCTCCAAGAATATGGAGTATTCATACATACATATATATATATGTAGATGGAAACACAAATATTCATTAATTTGAGTCAGAAATATTGACTAGTTTCCAATTTTTAGAAATTTTTTCATATAAAGGGCTTTTCAACAGAGACGCTTCAAAAGTAAATCGATAGGGACAGCAAACGACGCCATATTTTTTCCCGCTCTTTTGACATTTCTCTTCAGTAAGGTTTGCCATTTCATATACGAGCCAACAACGAGTCGAAATTATTAAAATTTACTACCGAAATTTGGAGTCAGTGGCCTCAACTTTAGAGCGCTACGTCCAGTTTATGGTCTTCAGCGATGAGGCTCATTTCTGGCTGAATGGCTTCGTCAATAAGCAAAATATGCGTTATTGGTCAGACAGCAATCCACACGTAATCCATGAGCCATCATTGCATCCCGAAAAAATTACGGTTTGGTGCGGTTTATGGGCCGGCGTCGAGTGTAGCTTCTTCCGTGATGATCAAGACCGGCACATTACTGTGAATGCGAATCGCTACCGTTCAATGATAACCGAATATTTTTGGCCCCAATTGGATAATATGGACTTGGAGGACATGCGGTTCCAACAGGACGGCGCCACAAGCCACACAGCGAATGCCACAATCAATTTATTGGAAACCAAGTTTGGTGAACGTGATATCTCACGAAATGGCCCAGTCGATTGGCCGCCTCGGTCGTGCGATTTGACGCCGGTAGATTATTTCCTGTGGGGCTACTTGAAGTCTATGGTCTATGCCAACAATACAGCGACGATTGATGAACTTCGTACGAATATCGAATGTGAAATTGCAGCAGTATCGGCCGATTTATGCTTGAAAACCGTCGAAAATTGGGTTCAGCGTCTGGACTTCTGCAAGCGTGCCCGTGGTGGCCATGCAAAAGAAATCGAGTTCCATACATAATGGCATCGAAAGTACTTTCACAGGAATAAAGTATTTCATTGGTATCTAAAACCGGTTTTGTTTTATTTAAAAAAACTTTTGTAGCGCTCTTATTGAAAAACCATTTAGATATTACTGAGGTTGTCCTACACAAAGGTCTATAACTTTCTTATTTTTTGCCCTATAGACATGTGGAAAACGGTAAAGTGGTCATAAAAGACGTAGCCTTGACATATATGGATGGCTCTTTTTTGCTACACAAAGTTTTTTGAGAAAAAACGTAATTTTTCAAAGAATTTTTGAAATCTATTTTTGTTTTTCAGGTTTTTTTCTAATACGAATTCTGTTCTGAATATGCCTGAGAAATTTGAAAATTAAGTTAGACCGTTTTCCGTTTCGTATTATCAAAAGAAAAATATGTGAAAAACGTGGGTTTTAATCAATAAACACCACAAAAAAAATCCAAAAAAAATCAAATTTTGCGGAAAATTTTCTCTTATGATACTCTCCCTTTCCACCAAATTTCATCGAAATCAGAGACATGTCACTTCCAAAAGTGACTTTATTTAGCTGGATATATATGTATATAGATTACTTTTAAACATTTATTGGAAAAAAATTATTACTCTATACTTTCAAATTGTTTAACTACGCAACTAAGTTATTTTATCGGTACAGTATAATCCCGATTATCCGAAAATCGATTATCCGGACTCATTCGTCTCGGCTCTAATTGTCAATTTAAAAATGTTTTGACGGCACAACGAGACATGTTACGACAAGGTTATTCCCGCCTCCGCCAGTGTACTCCCGCTGGGAATATATGTCAAGTACCATCTCACTCAGAAGCGTTTGAAGCTCTAGATGTTGCTTTTCTGTAAGTGGTTTGAAAGACAGGACGAATCGGATCCCATACAGTTTTTACAACTGAAGCGCATCAGGGACTTGGCCGCAATAAAAAGATGTGATTCATTGCGTCAAAAATCAATAACAAGTTATTTCCAAGCAAAATTTTAAATTACATATGTATTATGTAATTCATTATCTATCGTTATAGCTCGGTTTTTATATATCGTAGTATCTAAACGACGCATGTAAAACCCATTACTATTATCCGGAATTTCAATTATACGGTATACCCCAGGTTTTATTTATCCGGATAATCGGGATTCTACTGTATACATATTTTACTGCGGTTCCAACTGATTTTTTAAGAAACTTTCTTGTTGATAATTACTCGTTAGTGTCACCGTCACTAACAAGAAAACAACCACGACAATTCGTTTTGGGTGTTAATATTATTGTGTTAAACACAACACAAATGTATACTAACAATAAAAGGTAACAAAAAAAGTAAATTTCACGGTTCTCAACCAAAACGACATGAAATTTAAGTCATCAGTTCTTGTAACTTGTATCTTGTCTTGTCGAGTGTATTAAGTGAAAGATTAAAGCCAATTGTTGAAAACCTCATTGGACCTTATCAGTGTGGTTTTAGACCGGGCAAGTCCACGACTGCAAAAGCCCAAAGAAAATCAAATCGATACATACCACCTTTTTGTCGATTACAAAACTGCTTTCGATAGCCCCATACGGGGAAAATTGTACGAAGCAATGTCTGAACGTGGGATTCCGCCAAAACTGATCCGCCTCTGTAGAATGACGCTGACCTACACCAAATCAATAGTGAAGTTGGGGAAAGACCTCACCGAACCATTCTGTACCAATTGAGGACTGAGACAAGGCGACACACTTCGTGCAATCGCTTCAACATCTTAATGGAGATAATAATGAGAAAGGCTACAGTAAATACGAACAAGACAATTAACACGAAAAGCCATATGTTGCTGGCGTATGCTGACGACATAGACATCATTGGGCGAAATTTGCGAGAGGTTACTGCAGTATTTTCAAGAATCGAAAAAGAATCAACGAAGCTGGGTCTTGCTGTTAATGAGGGCAAGACAAAATTGGTGGTGTCAACGACTAGAGAAACCTCTCGACTTGGTCCGCACTTGAATGTCGACAACCGATTTAACTTTTAAGTGGTAGATATACCTTGGATCCGCCGTGAACAGGGACATCAACGTCAGCCCGGAGATAAATAGTAGAATTGTGCTTGCAAATAGATGGCATTTTGGGTTCAGCATGCAGTTTGGGAACAAAACCCTCTCTCGACAGACAAAAGACCAGCTATACCAGACTCTCAGTTTATCTCTCCTGACATATGGCTCCGAAACTTGGGACATATCGCAATCGGATGAAAAACACCTAGGAGTATTCGAGAGAGAAATTCTCCGTAAAATATATGGTCCCATTGAAGAAATCGGCGAGTACTGACGTCGCTGGAATCAGAAGCTATATCATTTATATTCTGACGTGGACATAGCTGGACATTAAGCCAATTGCGTTGGCTAGGCCATGTTATCAGAATGGATGAAGATGAGCCAGCGCGAAAGGTTTTCGATAACGTACCCGATGGAAGCAGGAAAAGAGGGCGACCAAGACTCCGCTGGAAAGACCAGGCAGAAGAATCCCTCCGTATCCTTGGTGTTAAAGCCGAAGGATAGAGCCAGTTGGAAGAATATTTTGAAATTTATGAATTTTGGTTGTTTAATTAATATGTGTACGACATCTGACCTCATGAGGTTGTAAAATAGTCAATAAAAGTAAAAAAAAGTTATTGTAACTCCACCTGGTGTAAGTCGACCAGCTCCTATCACACCAACCGCACCACGAAGAGTGTGAAATGAAACGTCAGATGAGACAAAATTTCTCTCTTTAAAGAATTACTCAATGCCCAAAAATAAGTCAGATAGTGAATTGAAAGGTATTCGTGGAATACTTTCATCTTTTACGAGGATTTACAATTCCAGTAATTTGGTATACTAATTTAAAGTGCCGTAGAAATGCAGTCTGCCAAATTTGCTGGAATTCGAATTCGGACTTAGTTAATACAGCACTTTTTTATTCAATGATACTTATATAGGAGGTAGACGTGTCATTTGATAAATTTGTGCCAAACTTAATTTGTTCTCCTCTTAGATTCTAAAAATGACCTGTGAAAAATTTCGTTGACCTACGGCAACTCCTTTAATTTTTGGCCAACCGTAGTGAGAATTCACGACACTGTGTCTCGCTCTGGGGTTCAGAAAATTCGCGAGTGATTGTTTAGAAACAACGTATCACTGTTTGATGTAGATTTTAGGCTGAGACCATCATCGAACCATGTTTCTTCGATAATGCGGCTGGTCGGCCAATAATCTAGTTTTATTGTTCCTAAATTGCATGATATGGATGTGGACGACATGTCGCTTCAAAAAGAGGGTGTCACATGCCGCATATCTCGAGCACAACGCAATTACAATTCAATCTTGCTTAAATGTTGGGGCACGATTTACAATAAAATGTCGATATCGATAATTAATCGGATTTAGATGACACAGTATGTTTCAGCTGATTGACTTTATTTAAAGTAAGATGTGACTGATATCCACGATCTCAGAACGTGTTTTGCAACATCTTTAAAGAAGCTGATAATAATCAATGTCTCGCTTAGTTAAATTTTTAATTTAGAAATTTTATTTTCTGCCGATATCCCGATAACTACACGCTGAAAAATAACAGCCCCAGTAACATATTGCAGGAACCGTGTACATGTTTGTATGCATTGCTTTCGTGAATTGAAGATCTGCTGATTTTCGTTTCTTCATTGTAACAGACAGCAGTATTTTTAGCAATTTCCAACAAACAGAACCACATTTCGGGATCAAATACATATTTTATAACCTATTAAACATTGTGTCCCAAACATGTTATATTGAATACCAAACACAATATGTTTGGACACAAGTAAACTATATTTGTGACGAGCTACAAACACGTTATATTTGCATGTAAACAACAAAAAAAGTCAAATTAGCGTGTAGGAGCAGTATCGAAAATGCATTTTCTGCCAACGCAATTTAACTTTTTGGGATTATTTTCGTGATCCAAATAAATAAATGGTTTCCCATGACATCCCATGAAAGGATTTGGGAGAGCTCCTAACAATCAGTGAGCTGTGCGCTCTCTTGTTTTGCACTCACTGATTGGGATCTACAGTTTCTACACCGGTCCCGAACGGTATTTTGCGAAGCTTTTTCATGGCTAAGTCCTTGACAGTGTCACCATCACAATGCGAGGTGACCGCCGCCGAAAGAAATTTAAGGTGGTCGGAGCAGGGATCGAACCCAAGATCTCATGTACAAGAGGCGCGCACACTTACCATTGCACCACCGAAAGATCTCCCATTCTGAAACAATTCTTTGCAGTGATGAAACAAAGGTAAATAGAGTGGGTCCGAAGGGTAGAGTAGTAGTTCATCGCACTAAATGTCAGGCACTCAATCAAAGCTACACACATAAAACTGTGAAGCACGCCGGAGAAGGCATTATGGTGTGGGGATCTTTCTCATGGCATGGAGTTGGTCCTATTGTGAAGATAAATGGAAAAATGGACCATCATCAGTATTTGGATATTCTGAAAAACCAAATGGAGTCATATGCTTTTGAACAAATGCCAGTATCACAAACACTTGTACAAAAATTGTCAAGAACTGGTTTGCTGAAGAAAGAATGCCCATTTTCGATAGGCCGACTCAAAGTCCCTATTTGAAACCTATTGCAAACCTCTGGAATGATGTGAAAAGTAAGATCGCTCAAGATAAATACAACAACTTGGTTAATCTTTGGACCGGAATACAGAGTGTTTGCTATTCGATTCCTCGAGATCGTTGCCAGAATTTGATTAAAAGTATGCCCCGTGGATGTCAAGCCGTAATTAAAAGGTGACCCCGTCACTATACAAGCTGGCCGTCGTTGAAAGAAATATAAGGTGGTTAGAGCAGTGATCGAATACACGAATTCATGTACAAGAGGGTCACACGCTACCCATGGCATCACCGACGTCCAGACTTACTGAAATTTCTTACTCGAAGTTAAAAATGTGAGGAAGTTAAAAATTATCAGGGGTTTTTTTCTGTAACACTGTGAGACAAAATTAGATTTTTTTCAAAATGATGGGGTTCTATCAACGGATTCTGGTAGAGAGGTCTAAAAAAAATATACGTGTATCGGCGTTTTGCAAGATCTGATCAGAATTTTTAACTTGTTCCACAAAAATGTTTATCTGTTCTGTTTGGTGCGAAACTGCGAGAAGCGTCTTCGGGCAACGTTGATTATTCTCTGTTCAGAGAGTAATGTTATTGGCATGTATGCCAGTATGTCGTACGGTGTCTACAGAGTGTTGATGGGTGCCACTCCTCTTGATCTAGAGGTAATGCGTCGTTGCATGGACTTCAAAATCAAGAGGAGGTATGGACGGGGTGAGTCAGATTGGCTCATTGTTGGAGCAGAGAGCATGAGTAGAAGTGAGCTGCGGGCTCGGTTAGATGCGTTAGTCACATCTGAGTGGCAGGGCCGTTGGAATTCCAGTACCAACGGTCGAGTAACGTATAGATTTATACAGGATGTATAATTCGTCGGGAAGAACCCTGAGTTTAGCTTCAACCTAAGCCTTGGTTTCATACTGACAGGTCACGGGTCCTTAAATGCACTCTTGCACAGAATGAGACTTGCGGATCGGGAGTCGTGTGATTGCGAAGCGCCAATCGAAGATTGGCTCCATGTTTTGTGCGAGTGTCCCCTTTACGGGGCTTTTAGGAACTTGGTCGGCATGTGTGTCACCAGATCTGGTGGTAAGTGGTGTGTAAGTAGTATGCTTCTGTCTCCGGATGCGTTGTGTGTGGCAACGCCGTTTGCCTCTCGTGTTTTCGCGAGTCGGCGCGCTAGGACGGTTTAGTTGTCGTTTTGGGGTTTCACTGGTCTCTATCGGTGTCTCCGTTTTGTAGTGGTTAAACGTATTTCGTGATCCTGGCTTTTTCAAGCTAGTTATTCAGCCGTGTAGGATCTCGTTGTCGGTACTGCTGTACCCTGCCAACACAGGGAGTGCCAGTTCCCGGACTTCGTCGGAGTCGAATATGGAAGTGGATTAGCCGCGAGGTTTGACCAGAGGCCTATTTCTGGTACCGTGTGCTGTTTGGGAGTGACGCGTGGAAGGTCTCGAACTCGTGCCCTTTCAGTTTGTGTCGTGTTTTGTGACCCACGGGGGTATCATCGGGCGAAGCCTGAAGATTGGCTGCCCGTCGCTGTTATTGACCGGAAGAGGTGGAAACAGCCTTGCTCCCACGGTGAGAAAGCTGCAGCCGTCCGACTGTAGTTATTAGACCGTTTAAATTGCAATCTTAGCATTTAAATGGCAATGTTACGTGATGTTGTTGTTGATGTTGAAATTGAAAAATGGTTTCACGATTGATGCTTTTGTCGCCGGGGGTGACCAGTGCCCTACTTAGTACAAAGTAAAAACTGGAAGCAGCTTCACTGCGAAACTCGGACCAGAGAGTATGCCTATCTGGTAGCACGGGTGGGTTGGCCCCCTTGTGGGAGATCGTGCTGGCTGTGGTTGCCACCAAAATCGCTGGTAGAGGCTATGTAGTTACCTTGTATATCAGTTACTTGTAGCGGAGTATGCTAGGCAGGTACATATCCTCGAAATATGGGATCCGTGGCCCTTATCACGGAAGAGGTTTGGATAGTACCTCACTCTTTACCAAAGAGGAGTAGCTCATGTACAGAGAGTTGCTCAATTGGTAGCTCGTGGACGGAAGAAAGAAGTCGCGCCGGCGGATATGCGAATACGGGGCGTTTGTTCTCCCACGTTATCGTGTAAACCAACGGTGTAAGGCTTCCTATTCCTGATCTCTTGGCTGCCCCTCTATGCGTGGTAGCACGGATATCTCAGGGGCGGCGCTAACAGTCGTATCAAGCATGTTCTTGGTGGGGCGGTGCTCACCTGTGGTTCAGGACTTCACGTCGAGAACCACATTAAATCACACGGACTCTGTACCTCAGAAGTAAGGAACATACAATTTTGCATGCCGATATGTTGCAGGAAAGTTCCGAGGGGCCGGCCGATACACGTATATTTTTTTTAGACCTTTCTACCAGAATCCGTTAACAGAACCCCATAATTTTTTTTTGCACAGTGTAATTAGAAAAAAACACTCGGCACCAGGATTTGAACTCACGTTGGCGGATGATCGTTTCGAAGTTTGTGACTCATCAGCGTCTTAGCGTTCTAGGCCAATGACCATCTTGTTAACATTGTAACTAATTGCAGTTATCGTCGTCGGGGTTTTAGCTCCTCTTTCTATCTAATTTTGTTCGAAATTAAAATTTGGCTCCTAGTCACATATATTTTGAGACTACAGTAGTTGAGTCCACTTAACTAAAACCATTGGTTATTGTCCAACCAATCGAAATCCACATTGTCAGAATCCTTAATTCATCAGCTAATTAATAACGCAGCCAGCATAATTATACGTCACCGTGGCTAAATTAATTGAATTATTATTGATTATACGTTGTGCACAATGACCTTACTTACTTACTTATCCGGTCTCGGACAACCCCGGGGGGTCAGGGACCTTACAAAACGAAGATAACATATTTCGCCAACCAGTACGATCTTTTGCTTTATTTCTCCAGTTGGCAATACCAAGTGTACGCAGGGATTCGTCAACCTGATCCCTCCAGCGGAGTCTTGGTCTTCCTATTTTTCGTCTTCCTTCGGGTTCGGTTTCGAAACCCCTTCGCGCTGGTTCATCTTTATCCATTCTTCTGACATGGTCTAGCCAGCGCAATCGCGTTATCTTGATCCGCTTAACTATGTCAATGTCAGGATAAAGCTCATACAGCTCATGATTCATGCGTCGCCGATACACGCCGTTGTGCACTATAGGGCCATAAATTTTTCGGAGTATTTTTCTCTCGAAGGCTCCTACAGATGTTACGTCTGCTTGCGATAGGACCCAGGATTCTGCGCCATAAAGCAAGACAGGTTGAATGAGAGTCTGGTACAGCTGGACTTTTGTCACCCGAGAGAGGGCTTTATCTCTAAAGTGCTTGCTTAGCCCAAAATAACATCTATTCGCAAGCACAAGACCTTAACAAACTGTTAATTCGAATAGGAAAATTGATATACTAAATATCAATCACAAATCACAAAAAACTAGACGTTGTTTACTTCAATCCAAAAACATAATTTTCTGGTATTTGTACACAGTTGACATATTGCTGCATATCCCTACCACATTTCAAAGGAAGCAAGTAAATCTAAAACGCTTAAAAATATATAAATTGGCGCCCACAATGTACGATATTAGGTACAACACATGTTGCAACCCTTTATTGTGACCATGACCCTAACAACAAAAGTCGAGTATTAGAAATGTTGTCATTTACGTATTTACCTTTAGTTATTTGTGAAATTAATTTCTAAAAATAGTTTACCAAATGGCAGCTAAAAAAAAAATACAAAGAGGTCCCCGTCATCATCTCCTCCTCCTTCATTATCTTTCGAATATGTCTGAAAACGCATAGGTATGTAAATGTAGAAATTGTCACAACCTATCAGATTAGAAAGTTAAAGAACCATTCAGAGTATTCATATTTATAACAATTTAGTATAACCAAAAAAAATAATTTAGTATAAATGGGCAGAATATTTTGTATAATTTATTTCAAATTATTGTTACTTTATAGTACTGATTGCGTATAATTAATATTATATGAGGGTTGCTATTTATATATAAAGGGTTTTTCAACAGAGACGCTACAAAAGTAAATCGATAGGGACAGCAAACGAGGCCATATTTTTTCCCGCTCCTTTGACATTTCTCTTCAGTAAGGTTTGCCATTTCATCATGGAAAGATATACGAGCCAACAACGAGTCGAAATTATTAAAATTTACTACCGAAATTTGGAGTCAGTGGCCTCAACTTTAAGAGCGCTACGTCCAATTTATGGTCGTCATAATCGTCCTACCATATCAACAATTGAGCGTCTAGTGGAAAAATTTGAATTCACAGGCACAGTACAAAATGTTCCCGTGCCAGTGAGACAAAGAAGTGCCCGTAGTGTCGAGAATATTGCTGCCGCTGAGGCTTCAGTTCAAGAAAGCCCAAATGTGTCTCTCACCCGTCGTTCTCCAGCGTTGTGCATCTCTGTGACGTCGTTGTGGCGAATTTTGCGAAAAGATCTTGGCCTACATCCTTACAAGATCAAATTGACGCAAGAATTGAAGCCGCTTGACCCCATAAGCGTCGTATGTTCGTGGATTGGGCTGAGCAACAACTTGAAAATGATTCGGATTTTCATCGGAAAATCATCTTCAGCGATGAGGCTCATTTCTGGCTGAATGGCTTCGTCAATAAGCAAAATATGCGTTATTGGTCAGACAGCAATCCACACGTTATCCATGAGTCATCATTGCATCCCGAAAAAATTACGGTTTGGTGCGGTTTATGGATCGGCGTCGTCATTGGGCCGTACTTCTTCCGTGATAATCAAGACCGGCACATTACTGTGAATGCGAATCGCTACCGTTCAATGATAACCGTATATTTTTGGCCCCAATTGGATAATATGGACTTGAGAACATGTGGTTCCAACAGGACGGCGCCACAAGCCACACAGCGAATGCCACAATCAATTTATTGCAAACCAAGTTTGGTAAACGTGTTATCTCACGAAATGGCCCAGTCGATTGGCCGCCTCGGTCGCGCGATTTGACGCCGCTAGATTATTTCCTGTGGGGCTACGTCAAGTCTATGGTCTATGCCAACAAGCCAGCGACGATTGATGAACTTCGTACGAATATCGAACGTGAAATTGCAGCAGTATCGGCCGGTTTATGCTTGAAAACCGTCGAAAATTGGGTTCAGCGTCTGGACTTCTGCAAGCGTGCCCGTGGTGGCCATGCAAAAGAAATCGAGTTCCATACATAATGGCATCGAACGTACTTTCACAGGAATAAAGAATGTCATTGGTATCTAAAACCGGTTTTGTTTTATTTAAAAAAAAACTTTTGTAGCGCTCTTATTGAAAACCCCGTTATATTGTCTAAGGCAGGGATTCCTAACAATAGTTGTCCAAGGACCCCCTCATAAATTCGCTATAATGACAAGGACCCCCTACTAATTCCTTAACCTAAAGCTAGAAATGTTGTAGATGCTCTAGAAAGATGTTTATTGAGATCTTGGGTACATTTTTGTAGTTCATTGTTTCCTTGAATTTTGAACGGTTTGCTACCTAAAGACCTGAACAGGGGAAAAGGTAAAAAAATCGAATTTTTTAAAGTTTTTAGCGATTTTGGCCTTGAAGATGAAGTTTTTGATTTTATATGTTCACAATTTTGGCTTTATATGTTTCAATTACGACAAGAACTACAACCTTCCTTCAGATAGTAAATCAAAATTCCGAACGGTTTGCAAGATATGGGCCTGACAAAATGATCACTTTTTTGCAAAAATGACATCGTGGCCCCAAATCTTTGGGGGCCCATAAAAAAAAAGTGCATGATTATGGGCAAAACTGGGAGACACGGGTCTTTTTTTTTTTGGTCTTTTGTCGCGTAGTGGTGTCCGTATATGGTTATATTTCCATGACTTAAAAAATTACACACTGTGTAATTAGAGTTATATTTTCAAATTTTTGCAGTAGGCTTAACACTGATCTTGGACGAGCTATGTTCGAGAGACGCCGACGAGTTGAGACACAGACAAGTTCCATTCGAGAGTCACTGAATTATTAACTTTAAGATCAGAGGCATTCTCTTCCTCTTCTTCTATAGACCTATTTCGTTTCAACGATCCTCTTTTCAACTAACGATCCATTTTTGGTTCGCTTTTTTTGTAATGTCTAAACTAATGATATCTTGCGGACCCCTCTGGTATGGCTTGCGGACCCCCAGGGGTCCGCGGACCACCTGTTGGGAACCACTGGTCTAAGGAATTAGAAAGTGTAAGAAAAAATTCGAGCTTTACGTGTTGACGTGCGAGCATTATTCCTGGGTTATTTGAGTAACTCGTGAGCAGTTTCCTCCGATTATTTTTCACAACATTCGACGTGGATTATAAAGCGACGAGTGCATTTATGAACTTCAACCTTTATATGCCGGTGATGCACCAAACTACAGTACTGTGAAAACAGTGGCGGATTTGCAGTCCTAGCCGCCCTAGGCCCCAGGCCACGTGCCGCCCCTTTCTCAGCACCCATCATTATAGACTAGATGCATAATTCATGCATTTACTTTATTCCCACTTTTAATTGATTGAGGAAATTGTTTAACTAAAAGCTAGTTAATAAAGCTAGTTTATAATATTTTCCGAGGTGTCAGGGATGATTGGACATTTAAAACGGTTTTAGGTTTTGTTTTTAATAAAATAAATGTTTTACAATGTGTTACAAAACTCGCCTGGACTTAAGCGCAGCCAAATCATTAGATAATCTTCGCAATCCAATTTGCTTAAAAAAGCAGCTTATATGCTTCTAGATCTAGATCTAGATCTAAATCATTTAACCTCTGCTCCGTCATTGTTGTACGTAAATAGTTTTTAACTCTGCGCGAACAAGAAAACGATCTTTCTCCTGTACAGTTACTGGCAGGTATAACCACACACATACGAAGAGGAATATCCACGTTTGGGTAAATGCATTGAAGACCTTCGGTTGGTAACCATTTCAACAAACTGACTGCACTCTTTCGCTCCTAATTTTTTATGCTGCAGTGAGAACGAAAATGAAGACAATCTTCTGTAAAATTGTCTTCTAAGTCAGTCGAATAAATCATTTGCAATGCATTGGCCTTATCTTTGTCTTCTGAGATGCTTAGATTCGTCAGGGTGGTAATAAAGTGAAATGTATTGTAGAGTAATTTATAAGCATCCCGGCGTATTTTCAGTTCTTCTACAAAAAAAAGTATTTATTCAAAAATTTACAGTTGCATCTCTTCACTTGTATTTGTCTTGCCAGGAAGCACGAAGGACAGTTTCGGAATCATAGACATTTTCTCTGGTTTCGCCAACAAAATGTATTAAAGCCTCGTACAGTTCAATGACAATGGTAATGTCAATTTCCACACTCTGAAGTTTTTTACTTGTGGCGTTAATGCGATCTAGTAAACATTCCCAAAAACAGCCATGAGGGCCGTTTCAAAACTTTCCAGTTTCAAACGAATACCTCTTGCTTCGCATATAACGTTGCTCTTCTATTGTGTGTCATTTTCGATGGTGACTAGCGCTTTATAGAATTCATTGCTGGATTCGCGTAAACTTTTGCATACGTTTGCACGAGCTGACCAACGGGTCGTTGATAGACAGACTTTTAACGGTGAAATGGGTTCAAAGGAGTTCCCAACGCTGAGTTGACGCTGCAAAGAAGTTGTATAACTCTTGGAGTAGAGAAAATAACGAACAAGCCTCTTGGCTATTCACCTACTAAATTAAGCGATTGTGCTGCACAGGGAACATAGTCGACAAGGGGTGAAATTGCCTCTATTTTAGCTAGCAGGCCGTTGTATATGCCTGACATGTTAGCTGCGTTGACAAATGATTGCCAGCGGCAGTTTGAAATGTCAATTCCCAATTCAGTTAAAGTTGAGGTAACAGCATCTGTCAGTTGTTGTGATTTGTGGCCTGTGTTTGGAATAAACTTGAGGAACCGTTCTACAGTTGATCCATTAGGCAGGACATATCTGAGTACATAAGTGAGCTGGTCTACGTGAGATATATCCGGTGTCGAGTCAATGATCAGAGAAAAATATTTTGCTGTTATTATTTCCATTTGAAATTGTCTCCAAAACTTTGTTTCCCATAAGTCGAATGAATTCTTCTTGTTGAAGAAAGATAACTCGTAAATCCTGAGCCTGGATTTCCATAGCGTGTAATGTGTTTGGCTAAGAACGGATCGAACATCTAATAATTTCCATTGTGGATTGATCCAAATTTTTCGTCATATTCTATGCAAGGCAAACCACGTGATGGAAGCGCTTTTACGCATGCAACTACTCTTTTCATAATGTTTTTCCAGTAATTTATTTCTTCATCTAATTGCATTGTTAATGCGCGGTCAATGCGACCTAGCACGTTGCTTCGTTCTTTCATATGCAGAACAGATAATTTGTGAGTAGGCGAATTCTCATGAGTTGACACTCGATGATATGAATTTTTTCAGTTATTGAAACCTTCTTTTTTGTCGAACTGACTCTCCCCGCCATTAAAACGCAGACAATGACCACAAAAAACACATCCAGTACTATAATAAAAAAATATAAAATATGCCTTCTAAGCCCTAGTGATGTGCTAACGCCTGGCATAAATTTGAGGTTTTTTTAATTTGGGCACAGTGGGCGAAAATGTTAATTCATAGCCCAATACAAAATTTCAAATAAATGTGTTCTCGAGTTCGTTACGATCATAGTTAACATCAATTTGGAAAGCACTAGTGATGTGCTAACGCCTGGCATAAATTTAAATCTCGAGGTTTTCTTAATTTGGACACAGTGGGCGAAAATGTTAATACATTGGACAATACTAAATTCCATACATCGCTGTTCTGAAATTCTGTTGTGAACCTTGTCCGCCAAGAGTCCTTGGTTTGGACACAGTGAAGTGTTCAAAAGTAGAGTAAAGTGCTTAAAAGAAAACGCCCAAAATAATTGTATTCTGATATTCGTCTGAAACATCGGAGTAATATAACCCAAAAGAACATGCTCCTACCTATTGCTAGATATTCATTTAGTTGGCGAAGAATCCTTGATGTGGGCCTAATGTCCTTTCTAAAATGATATACATTGAACCTGAATATACTATTTGCTGGTAAGCTGTTCAAAATTTCTGCCACTAATACTGAAAGCTCGTAATGTTTTTTATACGATTTGTCAGTTTCATATTTTTTTATTGATTTAGTTCGCCAAAAACCTTGTTTATTTCAATATACTTCCCTTTCTAGTACTGTAACAGATATATATTAACGTAATAACAGCGCTCTGCTAACGAAAGTGGTTTGTGTCTTTGCTAGTTAAATTCGAATTTATCTTCACGCACATAAATCATTTTGGATGTTTTGATTGGCTCCGTTCTTACAAATGTGATCGCGCGTCGATTGTCCATTTAGCTGGATTGTCAGTAATTTCGTAGAGCTGCTGGTCCGGAGGATTGGGCTGCACTCCTACTCCTGCTACTAGTGGTACATCTTCGGCTTCTTCTTTTGATATACTTGCCACATCGATCAAATATTTTCACTTGAAGATATTGCAGAATCATCCGTTGACGGAGCGCCACTATTACTTGGAACGTCGAGTGTTGGATCAATGATAGAATCTTTAAAAACTGTAGACGGTTTTCCAAAGAAATCGTCTAATTTCCGCGTTTTTTTAATCGTATCCTTTTCTTTATCATCTTTTTCTTTAGCTTGCTTGCGATACTCTGCCCCACTTAACCTTACCCTTTTCTTTCCCACTATATTCAACTATGCAACACAAAGTTTTTACGTGTGCGTGAGATAATTACAAATATTTATAGTTGTAATTTCCTTTAAGACTGTAAGAGATCATGTTTTCTCCGGTTAATGAAAAAAATGTAAATGCCGCGGGTGGGATTCGAACTCACATTCGTTTCGATGTTAGTGAAGCATCATCTTCAGCAGCGTCTAGCCCGTTAAGCCACTGCGGTGTGTATTTACACAAGTCACTAACAGAAGACATTTATTGATTGTGTGCAGAGTAATTGTTGTCGTTACTTACACATTGCTTTCCTACTTACACGCACTCCGGTTTTTTCACTAACCGGAGAAAACATGATCTCTTACAGCCTTAAAGGAAAATACAACTTTAAACATAACGAGGATCTAAAACAACTAAATTTGAAACATATGGTAGGGCCAAACCAAAACAGAACGAGACAACTACAATTAGAATAGTTCGTTCTATAAATAGAACTTTCACAACTTCTGCATCGGTGCGTGTAAGTAGGAAAGCAATGTGTAAGTAGCGACAACCAATCACTCTGCACACAATCAATAAATGTCTTCAGTTAGTGACTTGTGTAAATACACACCGCAGTGGCTTAACGGGCTAGACGCTGCTGAAGATGATGCTTCACAAACATCGAAACGATCGTCCATCGAATGTGAGTTCGAATCCCACCCGCGGCATTTACATTTTTTTCACTAACCGGAGAAAACATGATCTCGTACAGCCTTAAAGGAAATTACAACTTTGAACATAACGAGGATCTAAAACAACTAAATTTGAGACAAATATTTATGTTAATAGGTATAATATAGCAGCACGTACACGTCGCGTCGCGAATGTCGTTACCAAATTAGTAGAAAACTTAATCCGCTCACTGAAATTGCTATACGCACACCAGAGACCTGCGCCGGTGCACCGCAACTACTAGTACACCGCTCGTTCGGCTGCAGCGCTATTTGTAGGAATCGAATGTACTTGCAATGCAAATTTAGAGAGCAGAGGATAACATTTCTCATTATTTTGCCACCGTCTAATTACTTCGAAATTATTTATACTTTGATACGCAAAAATAGTGATTTAGGAAGATACGGGAGCCTTTAAAATATTATGATACTTTGCATTTGTGTTATTTCTTCTTAATCTTGTTATCATCACTGATTTTTTTTGCACGATTTGCCGCCCTTAATATCTGGTCGCCCTAGGCCTGGGCCTACTGGGCCTTAGGGCAAATCCGCCACTGTGTGAGAAACTGGTATAATGAATATATATCCTCTATATAACCCTAGTTGGTAATTGCAACACTTTTTGCAAATACACCCGAAACATTTATATGCTCATGGAAATTGTGATAGACGAATAAAAGCTCGAAAAAATATTACTAAATACAGTTTTCTATGTCACTTCAAGTGTTTTCTCTTCCTTCTTCTTCGCATACATTATGTTTTCTTTGTAATGTTGTGTTTGTTCAAAAGAGAAAAATTAACGGAAGAAGAAAAACAACAAGTTAAATATGTATATATTCTACGACAGATCCCCTCGTTATGACATTCACACAGTTAGTCACTCAGTCACTGGCGTGTGACTGGCCTCAAAATGACTTATATACTATTCGTGTACTCATTATGACACAATCACTCTCCCCCTAAGGGCAGAAAATGACTTTGGCGGTCCGTTTATTTGTATATCGGTGATTGACTCTCTGTTGTTTTAATATTTTTTGTTTTTGGGAACTATTTTGACTTTGCCATTCGAGTGGAAGTTAAGATAAATCGTTTGTTTCCACATTAGGTCATTAATGATATTAATATAATTTGTTTTTTGTGTTTTTTTGTTCGTTTGTGCAAAAATTACGAAATATGTTTCTTTGTACAATGTTTGTTTTTGTCCAGCGAAACATCTGTAGTTGCAGACTGGAGCTCATATGTTATGAATGACTGAGTGATTCGTTACAACAGAATGTTGCTTATACTCGTATCGTATGTACGTGACGTATGATAAATATAATTAATTTTATTCTGACACGGTGGCGTATTATTATTTATGTTAAGTTTTCGATATGGTTGAATGGTTTTGTTTGTCTAATTATTCAGAACAGTAGCATAACAATTGTGTTCAGGAGCAACTGCGAATATTAGATAAAGAGGCAGTACGGATAATCGGTATTATTTTAATTGACATTAAATTTTCGGAAATTAAGTCCAAGTTTCTGATGGGAAAGGCTTTTGAATATATTGAATTGTTTCCGACAAAAACATTGGCATTAGAATCATTAAAATCTATTACTGGCTTCAAGCGTCGAATATTGGTTAATTATCAACTTAAAGTCCTTGCGTCCATATATTTAAAAATATATATATATTTTAAAAAGCTTTAATCCAAAATGTTAAATTGGAATATGTGCTAATGGATTTGGATTACAGGTTCCCCCATTCTTGAACACTTTGTCCCGGTCGATTTATAATAAGAGATACGAACTTTAAAGGCAACATCTCTAAAATTATGTCTGCCACAAATAAAAAAATATACAGACTTTAATGGGATTAACAAATTAAGTTTTGAATATGTTTTTTTTTTATTAAAACCGTTAAGCTCCGTTCCTGTTAATCCTGCGGGTTTGTGGGTTGATCAAATGATCGGTTATATCTAACCAGATCAACTGGTTGTAACTAGAGTGCCCAAAACAGAAAACGAAAAATCGATAAAACCGGTTAACCGGGTTTTAGCTATTAATCGTCTGTCGGTTTTTTAAAAACCAAAATTTTCGGAAAAAAGGCCGAAAACCGGTAATTACTCAATTTGTGTTGGTTGGTTGGTTGAAAAGGCTGTACTAAGGCTAAAGAAACCCATTGTGATACCTTCAGTTTCCTCAATAACAACTATTGACTAGTCGTCTAGCCAATTTGCCCTTTCAATGAATTTGTCTATAAGACCTACAGGAATATCCTGTAGGGCTACGGTGCTAACTAAATGTGTTCCGAATATCCTACTTCTCAGTCCTGCCAGAGCAGGGCAATCCAAGAGAAGGCGTTTCGTCGATTCCTCGTCCTCTTCCATGCAGCATCTACAGAGAGTGGAGTTTCTATGTCCCAATCTTAGAGCGTGTTTTCCTACAAGACAATGTCCCGTAAGTGTTCCTATTATTGTGGTTAACCTGCCTCTCGGCAAGTTAAGTAGTTGCCTAGTCCTCTTCCTGTCCACCTGTGCCAGAGGACCCTGGCTTGTTTGCAAGTTGAAGTAAGTCTCCACTTGTCCTTGAACATATTATCGGCCCACTGCCTGATCTGCAAACGGCAGGTAGAGATTGGCATACTAACACTTTCTTTTGCCGGAAGAACCTGTGCCATAGTGCCCTGTCTAGCTAACGCATCCGCTACGCAATTGCTTGGAATGTCGCTGTGTCCCGGTACCCAGATGAGCCTGATGTCAAAATACTCTGCCATCACCCTAAGTGATGAGTGGCTTTCTTTCACCGTCAGGGACGTATCAAACATGGCTTCCAGGGATTTTATGGCAGCCTGACTGTCTGTGTAGATACATATTCTCCGGAGGGTTGTGACACTACTTTTCAGTAGTGTAGCAACCTCCAGTATGGCGGTAATTTCCGCCTGAAATACTCTACAGTGATTAGGCAACTTGCAGGAGATATTTACATTTAGGCCCTGTGAATGGACCCCATAGCATACATGCTCGTCCAACTTTGATCCATCCGTGAAAAATCTGATACTACTGGTATCCCCTTCCAGTGACTTTTCCCAGGTATTCCTGCTCGCAATACATAGAAACTCCACTCTATGTAGATGCTGCATGGAAGAGGACGAGGAAACGACGAAACACCATCTCTTGGATTGCCCTGCTCTGACAGGACTGAGAAGTAGGATATTCGGAACACATCTAGTTAGTACCGTAGCCCGACAGGATATTCCTGTAGGTCTTATAGACAAATTATTGTAAGGGCAAATTTGCTAGACGACTAGTCAATAGTTGCTATAGAGTAAACTGCAGGTATCACAATGGGCTTATGTAGCCTAAGTGTGCTAGACAGCGTGCTGTCTTGCAGCCATTTCAACCAAACAACCAATCAAATAAAAAGGATGATAGTAAAATCGACGCACTTTAAGTATACATTAAAGATCAGTGCTGACAACATGGTATCTAAAATATGATTGAAAGATATTACACGATTGAATATTTAAACTCGCCACCAGATGGCGACACTCAACAACTACCCATTGTAATACATTAATCTACAAACACAGTGTGTGTGTTCTGTACACATGGGAAAATGTTTTCTTTAGAAATAGAAAACAAAAGAAAAGTGCTAAATAAAAAAATGATTGAAATTCGGAAATTCGGAAATAGGCCATCCGACATCACAAATAACCTAATCTTCCGTCTTTTTCGGACTTTTTACCTTCGTGATTTTACCAACAAATTGAATAAAATTTAACGAAAGATATCCAGTTTTTTATGTAATGAAGACAGCAGCAGAGGCCAAAATGAGACGTCGGGTCAAAATCTGGAGTTTTTAGGTGAAGATTGGCAAATCTGATCCGATATCTTATTAATGCAAATGGTTGTTTGGTTGCCTATCCTAGAGAAATCGCAAAGAAGGTTGCAAAAGCTACTAAAAATGGTACCAAAAAAGTACCCACAAAAATACAAAAGTACCAAAAATAGTACCAACAAAGTGACAACAACTGACAAATTGTATCAAAAAGTGATGAAACCAACAAAAAGTACCCAGAAAGAAACTAAAATATAAAAAAGTACAAAAATTGTTGCTAACACAATAAATGAACTGAGAAAGGTACCCAGAAAAGCCACGTATGATCACATAGATGTTGCAAAAAGGAACAATAAAGTACTAAAAGGTACCAAAAAGGGAATAAAAAGTACCAAAATGTACGAAAAAGGTACAGAGGACTACAAACAGACTATAAGAGAAATAGCAAAGAAGAATAATGGTACCAAAAAAGTACCCAAAACGGTACCAAAAGAGTACCATATAAGTATCTAAAAGGTACCATTTATTTTAAAAGGTAGTCCCCAACATTCATAATTCCATCTCCAACCGTTTGGTTTTGACGAAAGTACTACTTTTGTCCCCTTTTTGCCATGTTTGTATCTCCAACAGTTTAACTCTTTAAAATCACGTATCTTCGTATGTCCGCATTATAAGAGGTATGTGCAACCCAAATTTCATGATTCGGTTTCAGTCGTTTGATATTCACAGTGGTACCATTTTCGTCCAGGTTGGCCCTATTTGTCTCCCTAAAAGTAAAACTGTTTAAGTCACTTACCTACCTCCCCCCAACGTTTGTATGCTTTAAGAGGAGTGAGTGTACACACAAAGTTTCGTGATTCTGCCTTTAGCCGTTTGGATTTTATCGTAATACCAATTTTGTGCCGTTTTGCCCCGTTTTTCTCCCCAAAAGTACAAATTTGTATGTGTTAAGAGCAATTTACACACCAAGTTTCGTGATTCTGTCTTTAGCCGTTTGGATTTCAGTATAGTACCATTTTTATCACTTTTTGCCCCATTTTTGTCCCTTAGAGTACGAATTTCAAAAAATCCCTTCTTATCTCGCATGTTTACCCCAAAAAGAGTATATTTTGATTTTTTATTCTAAAAATTCAACATGACCTTAAACATTTACAACAACAAAAATGTCCCAAGCGGATAGCAAAACGAGAAAAGATTACATTACGTTACAAATTAACAATAAAGAAATAATTCGTTTAAGAGGGAAGGAAAACAATTAAGGAAATAATTAATTTAACAAATGGAATGACAGAAAAATAGAGAAATGACCAAACAATACCTAAGAGTCGCGCATACTAGCCATTGTGCACTATAGACAATCTCCAACAAAATTTTAAAAATATTTCTATCCATGATTCTAAATACAATTTCAAAATATATCCTATATTTAGATTCGCATACTTTTCAGTATACAATGTTTAATTTTAAACATCTTCGAGCACAAGCACACACGTTAATTTTCGATTCGAATACCTACGTGATTTTGCCGTAGGTTGCCATTAATTTTGTACGTGACGTATGATGAATATTAATTCATTGAAAGGGTTGCCCCAAAATGCACGTAAGATTGAATTGTAATTATATTGTTCTCGGGATATATGGCATGGGGCAGCGTGTTGTTGAAACCACAAGTCGTCCGTCCACATCCATATCATGCAATTTGGGAACAAAAACCCCTAGACTTATCATGTAGCGACAGAGCAGCATTAACTGTTATTGCCCGACCAGCCGCATTTTCAAAGAAAAATGGTCCCGGTCCAAAATCTACACCAACCAGTGGAAAGAACCCAAAATGCGACAATTTTGACGATTAACGAAGCCGTCAAGATGCTAATGAGCCGCATTGCTGAAGATAATTTTGTTTGAAAACCCATGGTTATATTTATAATACCACAGTGCAACACGAAAAAAATATAACCATATACGGACACCACTACGTGATAAAAGACCAAAACAATAAGACCCGTGTCTCCCAGTTTTCCACAAAGTCATGCATTTTTTTTATGGGCCCCCAAAGATTTGGGGCCTCGGTGTCATGTTTGCAAAAAAAGTGATCATTTTTCCAGTCTCATCTTGCAAACAGTTCGGAATTTTGATTTACTTTCTGAGGGAATAAAAAATAACGAATAAAAAATTTTAACATATAAAATCAAAAAAACTTCATCTTCAAGGTCAAAATTCGGGAAAAAAAACTTTAAAAAATTCGATTTTTTTACCTTTTTCCCCCTGTTCAGGTCCATAGGTAGCAAACCGTTCAAGACTCAAGGAAAGAAACAACTACAAGAATGTACCTAAGACCGGGGCCACACTAGCGTTTTCTTGTCGCGCGTTTTCAAAAGCTTTCGTAGAAGTATACACAATCAACGTATACAACTCAAAGTTGAGCTTTTTTTTGCGGTAGAGCTTTTGAAAACGCGCGACAAGAAAACGCCAGTGTGTCGCCGGCCTAAGATAATAATAATAAGACAATAAACAACTTTCTAGAACATATGAACTTCCTAGGAATGATTCTTAATACAGTTTAGGTAGCGCTACAAAGTTGTTCACTGAGATCTTAGGTACATTTTTGTAGTTGATTGTTTCCTTGAATTTTGAACGGTTTGCTACCTATGGACCTGAACAGGGAGAAAAAGGTAAAAAATTGAATTTTTTAAGTTTTTTGTGATTTGACCTTGAAGATTTTATTTTATGTGTTCACAATTTTCTTTATGACAAGACCTACAACTTTCCCTCAGAGAGTAAATCCAAATTACGAACAGTTTGCAAGATATGAGCCTGACAAAATGATCACTTTTTTGCAAAAATGACACCGAGGCCCCAAATCTTTGGGGCCCAATAAAAAAAGTGCATGACTTTGGGCGAAACTGGGAGACACGGGTCTTTTCTTTTTTTGGTCTTTTATCACGTAGTGGTGTCCGTATATGGTTATATTTCCTTGACTTAAAAAATTACACACAGTGTATTTCTAGGCAATGAAACGCGTTATTCTTTACTTAAGAATTGCTTTGTAATAACACTGAATTGCCAGCTGTTACGCCGTCTTCTTTTTTCCTCAACAACGACACTTTACCGCACACATGGCACAAAATTCAAATGTTGTGCGAATTTTCGGACACCCTTTACACTCTTTTGGTCATGGTGTCGTATTTATTTTATGTTCAAATTGTCAATTTTAGTACACATGTACTCGTATATACATATGTAGGCTACTTTGTAGTATACTTGATATTATCGTCGTATAATTGGCAAGTATACGTCTCCGTGACCAAGTAAAATGAATAAATATTTATCATACGTCATGTACAAGATTCTTGACAATCTACGGTATATAACCTATTTGAAATGAAATAATTGAATACTAATCTTTCTTTTACTTCTATATGCATGTACAACAATTAAACGGTATTTGTCTTTCCTTTATGGTCTCGGGAAATGATTGGTGGGTTTTGATGAAATTGGGTGTGTATGTTCCTTACGGTATGTGGAAAAATACGTACAGGCATAATGTGGTTTATTTTCTGTAGGTGCCTCTTCTAAAAATGTATGTACATTGATAAAAAAAAAAATAAAATACAGTTTTTACTGCGATTGAGATTTGTAACAGAATTTTAAAGCAGTTTTTGTGAAACACAGCTAACCTGTTAGGAGGATTCGTTCGAAGTTTTAACTGTGGGGTACTACGAAAGTTTCTGGCAAGGGTTGGGGTGTCGCACCGCCCACATAACACAAAACTTAAAATGAATACAGCTATGGTAGGAAGATGAGATTTGGTAAATGGTTCTTCAATAAGAGCACTACAAACGTAAAACAAAACCGGTTTTAGATACCAATGAAATTCTTTATTCCTGTGAAAGTACGTTCGATGCCATTATGTATGAAACTCGATTTCTTTTGCATGGCCACCACGGGCACGCTTGCAGAAGTCCAGACGCTGAACCCAATTTTCGACGGTTTTCAAGCATAAATCGGCCGATACTGCTGCAATTTCACGTTCGATATTCGTACGAAGTTCATCAATCGTCGCTGGCTTGTTGGCATAGACCATAGACTTGACGTAGCCCCACAGGAAACAATCTAACGGCGTCAAATCGCACTACCGAGGCGGCCAATGACTGGGCCATTTCGTGAGATAACACGTTCACCAAACTTGGTTTCCAATAAATTGATTGTGGCATTTGCTGTGTGGCTTGTGGCGCCGTCCTGTTGGAACCACATGTCCTCCAAGTCCATATTATCCAATTGGGGCCAAAAATATTCGGTTATCATTGAACGGTAGCGATTCGCATTCACAGTAATGTGCCGGTCTTGATCATCACGGAAGAAGTACGGCCCAAGGACGCCGCCGGCCCAAAGCCTCATCGCTGATTGTTGAGGCCTCTTAAAGTTGAGGCCACTGACTCCAAATTGCGGTAGTAAATTTTAATAATTTCGACTCGTTGTTGGCTCGTATATCTTTCCATGATGAAATGGAAAACCTTACTGAAGAGCAATGTCAAAAGAGTGGGAAAAAATATGGCGTTGTTTGCTGTCCCTACGATTTACTTTTGTAGCGTCTCTGATGAAAAACCCGTTATATACAGCCATGGACACTAAATTAGCACAAAACTACTCTCAAGTTGGACGTAGCATTTTTTTTATACTTTTTGACTATATAGACCAATTATTATTGTCTGCACTGTTGCAGTAGAGCATCAAGCTTGTGTCAAAAAAACCGTTATCTCTATTCTTTTTTGTTCTGATTGCTGGAATGTGCAATTAGAATCTTTTGTTTTCGAGGGTAAATTAGCAGAACGCGAGCGGAGCGGTCATAAGAAGTTTTTTTGGTGCGTATTTTCTGTCCAACGGTGCTTTTTTTAATTTTTGTGCAATTTTTCTATACTATTCCTACAAATGGGACGGGGATAAGATTGTCCGCCAGAGGAAAAGCGCATTATGTTCAATACGTGTAGTGAAGGCAAATAGATATGCGAAATTGTAAAAATCAGGGACTGAAAATTATGAATATTTATTTGTAATCATTTGTAATCAAAAAAATCATTCATATATAATAATCGTACGGAAATATGGTACATACAAAAACCCATTGTTTTTCCATATTTAATTAAAGAAATAATTAAGAATGCGAGAAATGTAAAAAAATTAGCCGTCGGACGAACCTATGTTCTGAGCCGTGAACAACAGCCAAATGCTCTACTGATTTTTATAATTGAACAAAATTATAAATCTCAAGGAATAAGTTTTATTTTCTGAACAAAAAATAGAAATCAAAACATAATAATTATTTTCTAAGCAATTTCAATAACTCAAAACTTAATTATTATTTTGTGAAAAATAAATGTTAAATCAAAAAATAATCATTATCGTCTGAGCAATAAAAAAAACTAAACGTAATGATTATGTTTCGAATAATTAATACAAAAATCAGATCATAATGATTATCTTGTGAGGTAATTATAAAAATCAAACAATAATTTTTAGGATATAACTTATAATCATTACGGTCCCTGGTAAAAATACTTAACCGGTCTATAATGTTACATATTCCATTAAAACTAATAAAAATTGTATAATGGAAAGCCTGAGCAGGTTATTTAGCTAGACAAAGTCCAAAGTGCCAAAAAAATGCACGTATGCCAAAAGGTATACTTTGAAACCACGATGACGAAATTGAAGACAAGACTGTCTGTCTTTCCACCACGTTGACGAAATTGAAGACAAGACTGTCTGTCTTTCCACAAATCAGATTTAAGGGCCAGCTATATACCTACGGAACAGAAAACAGCATTAGCAGCTCACAACTTTGTCGATGTGGACATTTTAGCGGAGGAGATCAATTACTCACGACTATTTACTCTCGAAATTCTGCACATAATTGACGTTCCCTCATAGACAAGACTCAATTAAGAGGCCGACATTGACCGATGCGCTCAAATATATCGACACACAATAAGCAAACACAGAGAAAACAGACAATATATTAGTTGACGTAATCTTGCACACTGCGTACGAGTAATTAGTTTTTTTTTTTGTGATTTATAATACATGTAATTATTGACAATCTGTTTTGTTATTATTTAAGTTGATGTTTCTCAAAATTTCCAATAAATTTTTGTTAGGCAAAAATCTAAGTTGCAGCTGGTTAATTAGATAATAAAAGGTGTTCGATATTACTGGTACTAGATTTGCAAATGAGGCACCCACATTTTAAATTTTTGTCAAAAATATGGTCGTCTTAAACGAATAATTTTAATCTGGTCTCTTCTCGAAAGTAGGTCATATTTTAAGGTATGAAATGTAGATTTCTTTGATGTATTAATGTTCTTATACCATCCGGAGGTAACTTGCCATAATTGCGCTTGCCTGTCTGAGAAGCTTGAGACAATATGTTTCCTAATATAAGTTGAGGATACGTTTTCGGTAAGTAAGAGTGGCCGAACAGTTGCCTCCTTGGCAGCTGCATCTGCAAGTTCATTACCCTGTATGTTTTTATATCCTGGGATCCAGACTACTTTTATTTTTTTGGTGTGATGCATGAGCATGTTACGGATTATGCAAGGGTAAAAATCGTTGTTCAACAAGTTCGAAATTGAGTCTAATGCTGAAAGGGAGTCAGTAAAGATCACAAATCTCCTATTAGATTTTGTGGCATATTTAATAGCCTCATATATAGCAATAAATTCAGCTGAGAATATAGAACTATATTCTGGTAGCAGTGAAATTTTCAAGATGGTGTTGCCCTCCACTGTACTGTAGCCGGTGCGGTCTGGTGATTTAGATCCGTCAGTATATAAAAAAGTGTGTCCAAATGAATTTCGCTTTATAATTTCTAGATCGCTATAGTATTTTTGGGGGATTGTATGGTCTTTCCTATATTTACGAAGTGAGGTGTCAATTAGGCTATAGTCAAAAATCCATTGTGGTGTATTTGTTTTTCTTAGTGGTCGGTTGGATTGTAGGTTTAGGTTTTCACAAGATGATACTATTCTGTTGAGAGCAGAATTAGTATTTCTAAACTTATTCGTCTTTAACTATTTGTTTAGGACTTTCATAAGGGGAGATCCATCGTTGAAGAGAATTGTTTTAAAAAGTTTTGCTGTGCATAAATCTCTGTAGTTTTCTATCGTCATTAGGTTGGATTCGTTAGTATATTGTTTATTCTCGTTGGTCTATGTGCACCGAGCGCTAGTCGTATGGCTGAATTGTAGGGGGTTTTTAGTTTGTTACGCAAAGATTTAGAAGTATATCCGTAGATAAATATTCCGTAGCTTAACTTGGAGATATATAAGGATCTGATTATTGATACTAGCGTGAAAGTGTTGCAGTGAAATTTATTGTTGGACAGACATTTACTTATGTTTAATTTATGGGACAGGGTCAGATTCAACTGTTCGATGTGAGAGTTCCATCTGTATCGTCTATTAAAGTTTATGCCTAATCGAGACTCAAGGAAACAATCAACTACAAAAATGTATCTAAGATCTCAATAAACAACTTTCTAGAACATATGAGTTTCCTAGGAAAGATTCTTATATTGTGTGCTGCGTTGCGTCCCTTGTTGCGTGTGCTGAGCTTACTGCTTTGCTGTGCTGCTGCGGTCGTTGAGATAGCATAGTATCTCAATGTTGAAGTAAACGGTGTTAAGAATCATTCCTAGGAAGTTCATATGTTCTAGAAAGTTGTTTATTGAGATCTTAGGTACATTTTCGTACTTGATTGTTTCCTTGCATTTTGAAGGGTTTGCTACCTATGGACCTGAACAGGGGAAAAAAGGTTAAAAAATCGAATTTTTCAAAGTTTTTCGCGATTTTGACCTTGAAGATGAAGTTTTTTTGGTTTTATATGTTCACTATTTTTGTTCTTTATGACAAGAGCTACAACCTTCCCCCATAGAGTTGGAAGAACCGAACGGTTTGCAAGATATGAGCCTGACAAAATTATCACTTTTTTGCAAAAATGACACCGAGGCCCCAAATCTTTGGGGGCCCATAAAAAAATGCATGACTTTGGGCAAAACTGGGAGACACGGGTTTTTTTTTTGGTCTTTTATCACGTAGTGGTATTCGTATATGGTTATATTTTTTCGCGTTGCACTGTGTAATTCAGAAACTATTTGAAACGGGAGAAGGGGATTTGGTGCATAATTTGTTTGGTTGTAATTCTTTTTAGGCTACCCAGCAAAAATAAAATGAAGTAGTTCTAGTAGATGTTATTATTTTTGTACATCTTCTGCAAGACTAGGTGCATATTTAATGCAATTTTGACGCTGATCAATAACGACTCCGAAAAATCTACATTTGCATCACATCCATTATGAGTATTATGATGCAAATTTATTAAAGGCCTAAAGGGATAGTGGACAAGTACAAAGATGCCTAAATATATTACTTGTATTTAATTTGTGTTTACTTTCTTTCAAATTGATTTTCATTTCCTTTCTTTTTCACCTGTTGACAGAAGCTTTTGCAGTACTAATAAAAGGACAATTAATAAAATAATTAGTTAAACCCTAAAGTTGTTGCTTAAAGTCAGAACTTTTCAATAGCATATCACTTCTTGCCAAGTTTCAAATGACAAGAAATTTACAAATTGTTGAAATAATAGTTTTGGTTGCTCGTTTGTGGACGAAATATAGCATAAAAATTTTAGCATAAACTGCACTTCCAAACAGTCAAACAAGAAGTAGTGCTGCATTGGACAACGCAATATTAAAAGAAGTACTTCTGCGCCTAAATTAGCACCACATCTTACCAAGGAGTTGTGGTGCAAATTCTACTTCTTGGTATACTCTTTTTTTGCTGGGTAACAGATCATGTATTTTCAGGTTTATGAAAAATTCAAAATGCGGCGGGGGGCCTCGAACTCATATTCGCTGGACGATCGTTTCGATGCTTGAAAAGAATCATCATCAGCAGCGTTTAGCCTGTTAAGTCACCTCAATGAGAATTCGCTCTTATCACTAACCAAAGTCTTTTTGTTTGTTTTGGAATATTATGGATGTATTAGAAATAACAAATATTCCCATTATTTATGGAACACGATTTCATTCATGTGGCTACCGCGGCTGGGTTCGCAGTAGCTTATCCTGTCAATTCGATTTTCCAAGACATTGTTGACGGTTTCTGGTCCAATCTCACGAATGGCTTGGTCGATATTAGCCTAAAGGGTATGAATCGTTTCTGGACTATTCGCATAGCATCGGTCTTTAACGGCACCCCACAATAAAAAGTGGAAAGGGGTCAAATCGTCCCGCTAAAACCAAAGATTATCCAAGTTCATATCTTCGATTTCAGCCCATAAAAACTCGCTCGCCGTTGAATGAAATGGCGATTCCAACAGCATTTTCGAAAAAAAGGGGGCAATGATGCCACATCTCCAAAATCCACGTCAAACTGTCACTCTATGTAGTTGGATTGGCTACTCGACAATGCCGTTCGGGTATTTCGATCCCCTGATGCGGCAATTAAGCTTGTTGACATGAAAATGCTGAGTTGAAAATGCGCCTCGTCAGAAAAGATGATATTTAGCTATTTTTTTTTTGATGACCTTCCTTCCTTGTTGTCATTGCTACTTGAATGATAGAACTTTGGTTGATTTACTTCAACCAAAGGTGAAGTTTTTCAAATATTCGGTCTTGTCTTTAAAAACAGTTTAATGTAACTATTCAAACTCTACACTGCCTTTATGTGGGCGGCATTTCCCCCACCCCAATTACTTCGTATTCCAATCAGCAGTGAAAATCGTGAAATCGATTTGACGCATGTGGTAGAATGGCAATCTGACCTTTCAGTTTGAGTAAGAGACTGTCTCATTTCTACATTAAGAAGGTAACTATGTACATATAAAGATATTATGTATGTGGTGAAATTGGTATATGGTATTTAAGCCTAAAAAGGTCCTTGAATACTAAATGAACTACACTGAAAAAAATGTTTTTGCTAATATTACGAATCCCCTTATAGATTCTATGAATTCATGCATTAACATTCAAACAAAGAAACATTTATAAAATATTGTCATAGATTCTATATTTGTGCATAACATATGTAAAACTTTCTCATAATTCTATGAATCGAAATTTATAAACTGTGAAACATTTTCATAGATTTTATGAAACTTATCAAAGAATTTGAATGCATCTTTTAGATGATTCACATCTACATAGGCGCAGATTCTCATCAGCGATTTGTTTTTAATGGTGCTATTAAAAATGCTTGGTGCTGTATGTAACACGAAAACTCTAAATGCAATGAGAATTATCTAAGACAAAATTGCTCGAAATGCTGGCACCCAAACACAATATATAGACAGCGACAAATTTCCATTCAAACAATGAAGAATATTTTGTGAGAACATTTCATAAAATCATAAATTTTTACAAAAATTACAAAACACTTCATAGGATTTCTGATGAGATTTTAGTCAAGAATGTTTCATAAATATTGCGAATATAAAAGATTCAGTGGATGTATGTACCTACACAGTGGTCCGATAGAGTATTCGGACAGTGATACATTTTATTTTCAAATTAAACCTTAAAATTACGTGTAAACATCTAAAATTTTTTGATTTATAATTATTTAGGACGATATTTTAAAACCCCACAAAAAAATATTTGTTAAATTGTTGTTTGTGTTATTTATAAAATAAAAAAACCAGTGTGACGAAAATGCATATATCAAATCAGATTTCAGATCAAAAAAGTCATGTTAATACTAATGTATTCAAATGTCGGTTTTCTAAAAATGTCTATTTTCGAAGAACCGGTTTCGCCGGTTATTTCAAGTCGATTAACCGGGTTTTTCGGGTTTTACACAACTGATATAACGCCGCAGAATTACACACCTTAAGTATTTTTCATAGCTAACTATGATTTCTAACACCACCAGACAGACACAACGAATTGTTTCGCCTATAATTTTCTGAAATTATTTGTCTAATGACAATAGAAGTCATACCTGCCAACTCGGATGTAGATGTACGTTCCGGAACTAATGACAACACTAATTACCATAAATGCATAAAAAACAGTATTCACACTTCAAAAAGAAGTACAAAACGTCCAAAGGAATATTTACGCAACGATGATTTTGCCTAATTGGGTTATTCAAATATTAGAACAGGTACATATGTTGTATAAAATAAAGAAATATATAAATGGAGGGCCATGTAAAATTTGGAATTTGAACCCCCTGTTATTTCGAAGCAGATGACCAATTTGAAATCTATGAAGTGACAGATTACTTGTTAAAAACTAGAAATAATATTGGGAAATATTAAAAATGTTCTTCCAAAGTTCTGAGGCTGCAACTCACACTGTAAGAAATCTACGAAATAAATTCGATAGAAATATAGTACCAACGTAGTTTGTGGATCAATTTGTGAAGCGAATTCGTCAATACAAATTCTTGGTGGACAAAACTGCTCGTGTAGGTGCTCGTCCGGTGCGTTGAACATCAACTCACCACCGTACGCAGAACTGAACATTTCTCGTACTTCTTTTCACAGAATTTTGAGCGTTTTACAGAAAAATCATATTTCCCGATGGAGCTTATTTTCACCTCGGGGGTACGTTGCAATCGAAATTGTCGCATTTGGGGCTCGGAAAATCCACAGCGTCGTCGAAAAGAAGCCGATGCATCCACAGCGACTGACTGTTGAGTGCGGTTTTTTGGGATCATAGGCCCATTTTTCCGCCGTAACTGTCAATGGCGAGCGTTATCGTGTCCCGTTCATCTATTTTTTGATCCCAAAAGTTGAAGACAGGACGAGTTCGAAAACCGCATAATCAGCGGAAACTCTGAAGTCCATTGGCCACTTCGCAGCTGGGATTTTTACTCGTCAAGCTATTTTCACTGGAGCGCCGTAAAATATGAGTGTTACGCAAACAAATAAAGGCCCAAACAATCGAAAATGTACTGAACAATTGAGAAGATAGAATGAGATACTGCTAGGCAATGAGATTTAGCAATGAAATCATAAACAAAATGTGTTTAAAGCGAAATTAAAATCCAAATATTATATGGCCTACCCTTTACTTTCTGTTCAATTCTGTGACCGAATTTCTGCAAGTGGACTGTATTTAATGGAACTCACAGGATTGTAAATCGAAGGTTGCTCCAAATGTCAAAGTCAAGAAATAAAGGACAATTCTACAATTAATTCAAATAATTGACAATTTTATTTCTCAACCAGCTTCTTATCGCTTCGCCAAAGATCACCTAAGTGAAGTTCAATCGTAAAACAATATGAAAAGGAAAATAAAATACAGGACTGGAAAAGATCTTAATATGGGAACTCTTTATCCATATGAGTGAAAGCTTATCTCGATTATGGGAGAGAAGCGGATAAAGAGTTGCCATGTACATTAAACAATTTGATAATTCATTTTTATTTATAATTTAATGCAGTTTTAAAGATGTGTTGTACTCGGTTCAACACTCTCTATGATTGGGACCTGTTGTTTTACACCGGTTCCGAACGGAATATTGACAAGCATTTGTATGGCCATGTACTCGATAGTGGATATCAAAATTCAAAGAGACGAATAAAAAAACTAACGATGTTTTAAAACGCAACGTCCATTTTGCCATAAAACCCGAAACCTCGGTTTAACCGAAAACCGGTTTCGCCAAAATCGGAATATTCGAAGAAACCGAGGATCTAAGCTTTATTAAAATATATTTAAAAAAATAAAATTCACTGGGTTCTGGGTTCTTTAAAAAATTGTTGTTGTTTTTTTTTTTTATTTAAACACTTGAAATTTTTCGATTTTTGTATTCGACCTTTATCGCTAATATTGCTATTTTTGGTCAAAAATCAAGCTCGAGTTCAGTTTTATTTCTAATTTATTTATTCAACATTTCGATCCCCATCGAGGATCATCTTCACGAGTGTATAAATGAGCAACAGCAAAACACAAAAGGTTAAGAAATATATTATTCTCCTACTCCTTCAGCGTCTAGTGCAGAACTAATACATTAGATCCTCGATGGAGATCGAAATATTGAATAAATAAATTCGAAGTAAAACTGTCATCGAGCGTGATTTTTGAACAATAATAACAAAATTTACTTACTTTACTTTTATTGACTATTTTACAACCTCATGAGGTCAGATGTCTTCCACATGTTAATTAAACAAACAAAGAAACAAATTTTAACATATTTCCCCAACTGGTTCTATCCTTCGCCTTTTCCCGCCAGTTGGTAACACCAAGGATACGGAGGGATTCTTCGGCCTGGTCTTTCCATCGGAGTTTTGGTCGTCCTCTTTCATAATTCCATCGGGTACGTTATCGAAACCCTTTCGCGCTGGCTCATCCTCGTCCATTCCGATAAATGGCCTAGCCAACGCAAAGGACCAAATTTGATTCACCTAATGTCCACGTCAGAATATAAATGAGATATAAGTAGCTCTTGGTTCTAACGACATCAGTGCTCGCCGCTTTCTTCAACAGGACAATATATTTTTTCTCTCGACTACTCCCAGGTGTTGTGGCTGTCGGTGGTATAACCACCTAACATTTCTTTCGACGACGGTCATCTATTTTAGTGACGGCGACACTATCGAGAGTGTAAAACTATAACGCGCACACCTCACTGGATTGGTGGCTCTCCCCAATCCCTTCATGGGATGTAATGAGAAACCATTTTTTTACTCCCAGGAGTTTTTCATTCGCTTGCGATATGATCCAAGTTTCGGAGCCATATGGTAAAATGTTCTTAAATTGCATGCTGAGCCCAAAATGGCATCCAGTTGCAAGCACAAATCTCCTATTTATTTCCAGGCCCACGTTGTTGTCCTTGTTCACGGCGGATTCAAGGTAGATAAATTCATCTAACTCTTCAAAATTAAATCGGTTGTCGACGTTCAAGTGCGGACCAAGTCGAGAGATGTATCTAGTCGTTGACACCATCAATTTTGTGTTTCCCTCATTAACATATAGATCCACCTTTGTTGATTCTTTTTCGAATCTTGAAAATACTGCAGTAGCCTCTGGCAAATTCCGCCCAATGATGTCTATGACGCTAGCGTACGCCAACAACATATGGCCTTTCGCGTTGATCGTCTTGTTCGCATTTACTGCAGCTTTTCTCAATATTATCTCCATTAAGATGTTGGGCTTCGGTGGTGCAATGGTAGTGTGCGCGGCTCTTGTGCATGAGAACGAGGGTTCGATCCCTGCTCTGACCACCTTAAATTTATTTCGATGGCGGTCACCTCGCTTAGTGACGGCGACACTATCGAGTACTTAGCCATGAAAAAGCTTCTTAAAATACCGTTCGGAACCGGTGTAAAACTGTAGGTCCCAATCAGTGAGTGTAAAACTAGAACGCGCACAGCTTATTGGTTGTGAAAATCTCTCCCTAATCCCAACATTAGGATGTAACGGGAAACCATTTATTATTTATTTAAGATGTTGAAGAGATTGCACGAAAGTGTAACGCCTTCTCCTAGTCCTCGCTTGGTACAGAATGGTTCGGTGTGGTCTTTCCCCACCTTCACTACTGATTTAGCGTTGGTCAACGTCATTCTACAGCGACGGATCAGTTTTGCCGGAATCCCAAGTTCAGACATAGCTTCGTACAATTTTCTCCTTATGGAGCTATCGAAAGCAGCTTTGCAATCGATAAAAAAAATGGTATGTATCGATTTGCTTTTCCAGGATTTAGCGTAGCGTGAATATACGGTCAGTCGTGGACTCGCCTGGTCCAAAAACACACTGATAAGGTCCAATCAGGTTCTCAACAATTGGCCTTAACACGCTCGACAATACCTCATACACGATGGATAAAAGACTAATACCGCGATAGCTGGAACAGACACACAGATCACCCTTTTTGAATACTGGACATAATACACTAAGACTCCTATCATCAGGCATAGATACATATTTATTCCAAGTTGTAAAAAAAATTTCGGTTTTAGTTTCTAAAATATGTGAATTAAATAAAATATTTTCGACTGTGCGATTACTTTATTGAGCCACTGTATGGAAAGTACAAACTTTATTTTTTGTCAAAACTTCCCATTCCCCCGCTTTCCCGATGACGAGTAATCGTATAGCAGGTTGTGTTACCAGAAAATCATTCAATTCATTTTCATGTCACTGTGATTCCAAACTATTGGAGTCAACTCTATTTTGTTTTTGTTCTCTTATGTTTGCTTATATTTTTGGCATATATTTGTGTTGAATTTGACAGAACGAGACCACCAAACAAAAACAAAATGCATGTTCATGTTGCATTGTTGTACTACTGCCATTACCTTTTACAAACGCGCCTTGATTATCGTGTACATCCGTAGTTCAAGTGATTTGTGACACAACACTTGGAAGAATTGGGTTTTATCGCCCCACAATCTGCAATTGGCAGTCGAGTGTTAAATTAAGATCAAACATTGTGATAGCAACAACGACAACAGCAATTACAATCACAAGCTCTGATTAATGTTGTTGTTGCTGTTTAAAGCCCATAACAATTAACTTGTGTTGTTGTCTCGTCGAGAGAGTGAGAGAGAGAGAGATAAAGGTTTTCAAGTTCAAGTGTAGTGCGATGTAGCAAGTGTTTGAAGAGCAAAAATAACTACGTAAACTATCGGGGTTTTCAATAAGAGCGCTACAAAGGTTTTTTTAAATAAAACAAAACCGGTTTTAGATACCAATGAAATTCTTTATTCCTGTGAAAGTACGTTCGATGCCATTATGTATGGAACTCGATTTAATTTGCATGGCCACCACGGGCACGCTTGCAGAAGTCCAGACGCTGAACCCAATTTTCGACGGTTTTCAAGCATAAATCGGCCGATACTGCTGCAATTTCTCGTTCGATATTCGTACGAAGTTAATCAATCGTCGCTGGCTTGTTGGCATAGACCATAGACTTGATGTAGCTCCACATCGCTCGACCGAGGCGGCCAATCGACTGGGCCATTTCGTGAGATATCACGTTCACCAAACTTGGTTTCCAATAAATTGATTGTGGCATTCGCTGTGTGGCTTGTGGCGCCGTCCTGTTGGAACCACATGTCCTCCAAGTCCATATTATCCAATTGGGGCCAAAAATATTCGGTTATCATTGAACGGTAGCGATTCGCATTCACAGTAATGTGCCGGTCTTGATCATCACGGAAGAAGTACGGCCCAATGACGCCGCCGGCCCATAAACCGCACCAAACCGTAATTTTTTCGGGATGGAATGATGACTCAGGATTACGTGTGGATTGCTGTCTGACCAATAACGCGTATTTTGCTTATTGACGAAGCCATTCAGCCAGAAATGAGCCTCATCGCTGATTGTTGAGGCCTCTTAAAGTTGAGGCCACTGACTCCAAATTTCGGTAGTAAATTTTAATAATTTCGACTCGTTGTTGGCTCGTATATCTTTCCATGATGAAATGGCAAACCTTACTGAAGATAAATGTCAAAAGAGCGGGAAAAAATATGGCGTCGTTTGCTGTCCCTATCGATTTATTTTTGTAGCGTCTCTGTTGAAAAACCCTTTACAAGTCGAAGAAATACAAACACTTGGATAAAAAAAAAACAAAAAATATCCACACAGCCAAATGGCAAAGACGTCAACCAGCAAAATAGAGAAACATCCCAGTGTGTCATATGAATCCGTTACAAATTCAAAATTCCTCTCGAAAAGCGGACCCTTTTTGTACTTTTTCGTAACTGACACTAGCGCGGTTATCAAAAAGCTATACCACATAAAAATACAACTCTGTAATATAAGTAGATTAAAACTCGCCTCAAAGCACTGCAACAATGCAAGTACGTAAGAGAAAAAGAAGAGCATGGTGGAAAAAAGCTGTCCTTGTGTTGGAATTATGAACCTTTCAGTGTGTGTCGATACTTAGGGATCTTCGATCGATACTAATTCGCACATGTAAATTGTATAATTGAGTTTGTATACACTCCGGTTCACTTATTTAAAGGCACTAAAAATTCCATATTCAGCAGCCTGTATCTTTTGCAATTTGTAACCGATTGCAGAATTTTAAAATGGACAATAGTGGTTTCTTAACTAAAGAACTTTATTTTGAACAATTGTTAAAAAAAAGTCCAAAAATGTGCTATTTTGTTTTTGGTTCACTTGAATAAAGGCACTTTATTATTATTTTTTTTTATTATTTTTAAAGTAAGCGATGATTTTTTGTAGGGAGCGTTTGTTTATTACAATTTATTACATCTTAATCATTTTACGAGTCAAAATGACAAAACAAAAAATTTTAAATCTATCGGAAAAAACTAAAATCGATGTTTACCGTTCTGAAGGATATTCTAACTGCACACTAGCTAAACAAATTGGACGGAGCCCAACAGTTGTCGACAATTACATGAAAGACCCCGAGGAGTATGGAAAAATTTTAAAGGAAGGGCTATATTGTCTTTATCTACGTATGAGAAAAGAAAAATCATCAGAATTGCTTCTAATTCTGCCTTGTCCTTGTCAAAAATAAGAGCTCAAGCTGGAGTGGAAGTGAGCAGGTCATCAGTACGCAGAGTAATTAAGAGCTGTGAGTATTTTAAATACCTGAAATTACAAAAAAAAAAGCCGCCACTTAATGCCACATAGTATGGGATATGCAGCCAATAGGCCATGTTAATGACTGGAGAACCGATGTATTTACGGATGAGAAGAAGAAGTTTAATTTGGATGGGCCTGATAGCTACAACTATTATTTTCATGATCTGCGCAAAGAAAAGCGTTTTTTGAACCGACATCACAGCCTAGAGGGCTGCGATATGGTGTGGGGTGCTATTACGTACTATGGCACCATCGATCTTGAATTTCAAAGTGCAAAAATGACTGGTGCAAGCTATAATACGTTATTGGAATCGGCTTTTCCGAAGTTCAGTGAACTATTTGGTGCCATATCTTGGATATTGCAACAGGATAATGCCCGTATACACAACACCAGAGTAGTAAAGGAGTGCATTGCAAGCCAAAATGCCAATATTCTTGACTGGCCACCCTATTCGCCAGATCTAAGCATTATCGAAAATATCTAGGGTTGGTTATCTCGTAAGGTCTATGAAGGAAATAGACAATTTGATGAAAAGCAGTCACTAATTCAGGCCATTAAGGGTGCTTGGAATCAATTTTCGTTGGATTACATAAATTCTCTTTATCTCTCAGTGAAAACCCGTATATTTGAAGTTATTAAAAACAAAGGGGTTGTACCCATTACTAAAAGTTCCTAAATAAAGTAAAATATATTAAAAAAACAAGAAAAACTGTTTTTCATTAACTGTTTTTCAATCACATTTTTGGGCTGTTTTTTTTATAAATTGCTCAAAAAAAGCTCTTTAGTTAAGAAACCACTATTGTCATGATTGTTTTATATCTCAAGATGTCTAGCTTCCATTCCCTTTTTAAAATTCTGCAATCGGTTACAAATTGCAAAAGATACAGGCTGCTGAATATGGAATTTTTAGTGCCTTTAAATATGTGAACCCCAGTGTATATACAATTGATGATCTACCGATGGTATTAATTCAGGCACAGTAGTTACGCATTTGATGATGAACTTGTCCCGGAGTTCGAAAGTAGTCATGCCAGTGAGTGTGCTTAACTGAATTGTCTGTTATTTTCAACAAAAACCAACCATTTTTCAATTAGAAAAATTTTCCTGACCTTGTAGGCTTGTAATGTGAATTTCTCATAGATTAACTTAAAAAAAAAAACGAAGTTTAGTTCTTGTGTTGCCAAACATTTAATTTAATTCCTTATTTTTCTCTATTCTGAAAATCCATTATAATTTGTTGGCCTTCCACTGTCTGCAGTTTAAATACATTTGTGTAGACCTTTTTAGGAAGGCAGTGCATTTTCTTTTTTCAAACATAAATCACAATCGAATTATAATTAAAATACAACAACAGCAGGTGTTAAAAACTTAAATAGCAACGACAACAACAACAGCAGTAGAACTATTACATCACAGTAACATTTAAAACGTCAGTAAGAAAGTTCGAACAGAGTTAATGTCATACGCTGCAGAGCAAACTGGGAATGGATTAAGGCGTTTTAAAATATCGTTTTTAACACAACAAACAATTCTAAGTTGACTTTATAAACAACGAATGGTATATGACTGTTAATTGTCCATGAATGTTGACAAAATGCGCGCGACTTATGTGTCATTCATTGAGATTCAGACGATGAAAGATTGAAAAAAACACTATCGGCGACGGCAAAGATCGAGCAACGACCGCACGCAATTAAATAGCTATTATGCAATTTATTTATTTATTTTTTTTTTTTGTGTTAAGAAAAAAACACAAATGAAAGTAAAAGAACAACAAATTAATTTCAATTAAAGGTAATTCGTACTCTTTTTCGCAAAAGTGTTTAAAAATTTTGAAATGGAAGAGTTGTATTTTAAAAATTGCTTTACATTTCTTTGATATTCGGAGACTTTTTATTTTTTATTTCAATTATAGAATTAACCAGAAATGACTGACCACACGGACGGAATCCCGAAAATAAACGTATTAGAAACAACGAAAAACAAACGGCGGCCAACCACAATGGGACGAGACGATTTTAACCAAATCGAGAAGAGCAACTGACTGGCGATTTGGCATTTGACTGCCCAAGTGCCATATCCGTATCCGTACCCGTAGCTGCTGCCACTGTCTATCGTTGTCGTTGTTGCTATCGTAGCTTTAGTCATAGTTCTCCAATGATTTGTGTTGGGTAGTTTGTACATTGAACGTTGTTTGTTTTTGTTTAAGTTCCTTCATTTTTGCATTATGTTTGCCACTTGAGTTTTCTTGTTTTTGCTATTGCTTACACACGTCCACAAAAATGGTAAAATACAAAAGCATATGTAATTTGAAATGATTTCGAAAATTCCCCTCAAAACTATAATATGGGATAGCCACAAAATTCTGTTTTCCAAAATTTTGCCTTACAAAAATTATGTTTTTTCCAAAAAAAAATTCTGTCTGACTAAAATTCTGTTTTACAAAATTCTGTTTTACAAAATTCCGTTTTACAAAATTCTGTTTTTAATAAAATTCTGTTTTTGATAAAATTCTGTCTATTAAAATTCTGGTTTTTGAAATATGTTATTCCCCTTTCATTATGAGGAAAAAAAAATAAAATGCCGTTAAATTATTTATTAAGAATTAAACCCAGTTTATTATGAATAAGAAATGTTACATATAATAACGTATGTGTATGGTTAGATATTTATTCGTTGGAAACAAATTATGAAATATGTAATAAATAATTAAACAGATTAATGGATTTTCAAAATCGATCTAAAAAAATTCATATCATTGAAAAACATATTAATTTAAAAGAAAAAAAAATAACAAACATTAAATAAAAACACAAATTAGTTAAAAATCAATTAAATTAAGACAAAGTTAAAAATAGTAAAAAATCATAGCAATTCAATTTAACTGATAACAATATTTAATTAATTATAAACTCAGTTTTTGCTATTCTTTTTAAATATTGTAGTTTTCTTAAACGATTAAATTTTTTTACAATTCGTGAAATATGTTTTTTTTTAACATTTCTTTTATTTTTTTTTTAATTTTTCTCCGTTCTCAATCTTTGAGACAATATTTTGAGAATAGATTAATTCTCCTTTTAAATGTTCTACAATTTTGTAGAGTCCGGTTTTTTTTCGTCCAACTACACACTCAAACGTCGGTGCCATGACGACATTGTTTGTAGTTTTCGGGTATTTTTCAGAATACTCGCAATCAAATATCGTCCAAAATTCAGGTGGGTATTTACGAGCGTTATAGACATAATTGGCCTCGAACCAGGTGGCCAATTTAATAATATCTTCGTCTTCAAATGTTCTTCGGAGCTTCGAATAATATTTGGCTACCTTTTCTGGACGAACATACGCAAGCGCTTTTAAACATCTTACTTGCAGTGAGAAATTTTCGTCATTTCCGTACTTAGTAACCAATCTGAAATGATAATGTTGTACATATTACAAGTTCATTACTATAAATTATAAAAGTTATTAAAAATTCTTACCGTTCTTTTTGAATACGGCGCCACAATATCTGGAAAAAATGGAAAAAGCACCCTCGTATCTGCGAATCTGAAAAGCATTTTCTAGCTGCTGACACGAGACCAACTTCGAAGTCAGATATAATACGATTAGGCTTAAGAAAAACTCCATATTCCAAAGCAATTTGAATTACGCGTTTAAAAAATGCTTCATAGAGTACTGCAGATTTTTTGGACATTAGGCAGAATAGGAGTGGGACGACCTCTCGTTCAATCCTTCCATGGACGGAAAAGAGTTGGCGCATTATTGTGGGCACAACATCAAAAGTGCCGTCAACGAGCCAACAATCGCTTTTTTGTAGAAGTTGAATTGATGATTTTGTGCCGAATATAACCATATATTCATCTCCCACTTTCTCTTCTGCCAATATAAATAATTCGTCATCCAAAACGTATAGATTTAGAGGGTAATCTATTTCATCTATTGCTTGCGGCTCTCTGAAAAGTCCCATTTCTTCCGAGTGTATCCTATTTTTCGCTTTTGCGCGTACTTCGCGACATTTTTGGTTTGTAATTACCACCGATTGTTGCACTATTTGACTTGGATTAAGGGGTTTGTTTATAGCGGCATATTTTACAAAAGTTTTTGTTCTGCATATTTCCACTGCACTAGCAATAGGTTCGTGGGTATGCTTTTTTGGATATCTTATTAAAACAAGCTCGTTATTTTCCATTGCTGTTATTATTCGAGAGGACCACTTATCTGGAATTATTCTCGAGCACGTCCAATTAAAGGTTCCTTTTTGTCTTTTCATTTCCAAATAATAAAAATATCCGTTGAGACACAACATTTCTTTATTTTTATTGGTTTTTATTAATTGCACTTTATTCATTTTTATTTTTTTAAACACGACACATTAAACAACACAATTGCGACTAATTTTAAATAAAATGCTGAAACATAATTTTTGACCAAACACACAGTGTATGCGATGCATTTTATTTAAATGTGCAAAGTGTAAGGGAAAGTTAGGGCAAAGTGATTTCTTAATTGTTTTATTTTTATGTATGTGTTTGTAATTGCATTTTTAATTAAATAAAAAATTATTTGAAACAAATCGAGCGATTTTTTTCAAATAATTTTTGACGTAGAATACATCTTACCTTACGGTATGAGGAGTCATGTCAGGTTTTTATTGTTGTAATCTTTATTTCATTGAATTTGAGGAAACGGCTAGATGAATTTTTTTAAAATTTTTTTTGTAGGTAAATGAAGATGTTATCTTTCGTTTGATATACATTTCATATTGGTTGATATATTTCTAGTATTTTAATTTCTCAAATGAAAATTGTTTAAACACATACACTCAAACATATGTGTGGTGTTTGGTTGAGTGTTTTTGGTTGCTCAACATTGCTTAGGAACATGTATCTAGTAAAAAGTGAAACGAACAGCAAGCTAATGTTGCTTGGCAACATGTATCTAGTAAAAAGTGAAACAAACAGTAAGCTAACGTAATAAAGCTTTTTTGCGAAAGCTTCAATAAAGCTGGTGTAACATTAATTTTGAATTGTAAAGCGTAAAGCTTTCACACAACGCTCGAATGCTAATGCGAAGACTCGATAAGGTAAACCTTTTTTAATATTAGGGCGGCCCTCTCAACATTCGCAGAACTTATTTCAATAAGAATATTAATTAAAATACATAAATTAAATTATGTTTAAAAAAATTTAACACAATATTTTTTTTTTTAAACGGACTTGAATCAAATGCCGTTGGTAAATATAAAAATTACAGCAGACAGTTGCCCGAGGCCTTCGGCCACAGACTGTCCCTGCAGGCTGTGTCAGAGACACGGCCATTAAGTTTAACGTAGAATACGCCATCCGATAAGACAGAAAACATATATAACAATAAATGATAAATAATATAAGCAAATGAATTTATTGTTATATATGTTTTCTGTCTTATCGGATGGCGTATTCTACGTTAAACTTAATGGCCGTGTCTCTGACACAGCCTGCAGGGACAGTCCGTGGCCGAAGGCCTCGGACAACTGTCTGCTGTAATTTTTTTATTTAACTGAAAATGCAATTACAAACAGAATTTTGTGAACCAGAATTTTGTGAAACAGAATTTTGAAAAACAGAATTTTGGAAACCAGAATTTTAAGAAACAGAATTTTGTAAAACAGAATTTTGTAAAGCAGAATTTTCGTCGAACAAAATTTTGTACCCAACCCTGAAAATATATCATCTCTACATATATAAAAATTACGTGTATGTTCGTGATCGCTAAACTAAAAAACTACTGGACCGATTTTGACCAAATTTAATATGCATGCTCTATGAAGTTCGTCCGACAGATGGCGCAATATTTAGTTTTTTTGTGTTTTTGCACCGTGATAAAATAGATGGCGCCCACGTCGAGATATTAATCATTGTTTACCATCTGATGTTATAAATACTTTTGAAGGCAGGACGAAGTCTGCCGGGTCAGCTATATATCATAAATCGCTCCAAAATTATCTTTCAAATATATATACATAGTACGTATCCGGCCGGAATCGTTTTTAACGAAATATGGACCGATGAGTCATCAACACATATATCGCACCTAACTTGGCGTTTACACGAGACAGTTTTACGGAGACAATATCAATACATTCACCGTTTTTACTAATCTATTCCCACTTCTCTCATTGCCTTCGTCACTGTCTCTGATCATTGAAAGCCAGTAAATTCGTTGTGATTTGCGAAAAGGAAGCAAAACATAATAGCAAAAGACCGCACAATTTGGAAAATTTTATTTTTATTTGTAGATTTTGGTAAATGATATTGAATTGACACGCAACAACACTGACGACTGTTGCTGACGAGTTTATTGTATTTATAATTGTCTGGATGCCTACGTTGCAAAAACATTTTTCCTCTGTTTTGATAACTATTAGATTTTCACACTGTCTTGTCTCGTGTAACGTTGTTTTGTCTGATTCTAATGGCAGCTCTTGAACTTCTTCGGGTTGTAGTTCAACCCAAATACGGCAATTTTGTTTATTGGCGGCGCCATTAAGCCAGAATGGGTCTCATCGCTGAACAAAATGTTGGTCGAAAATAGTGTATCCTTCAAGATTTCAAGATCACAAAGACTGAAGGGTACCAATTCGGAAGGACGGCCGCCTCCAACTCCAAGATCGTTAAAAATACGTCAATTTATTGCATACGGTAACCAAGCCGTTGAGGACGACACCAAATCGATTCATCACGGTCATCGGGCACTCTCAGCTACCGCCGCTATATTTTCTTTACTACGTGCTGGATGTGGTCCATGTAGCTGCGGTATATTATTCTATAACTAAAACTGAATTTTAAAATGTTCGTTGGTATAGCTATTTTTGCGTTCGTTAGCGCTATTATCTGGACCATAAATTGCTGTAAGCGCACCTAACACATTTATCGTAGACCGCTGATTTGCGTAATACAACTCAACAATAGTAGGCGATTTGCCAGGCTGTCTTTCCATTTGAAATGACAAACAATACGAAGTTTACCATTTATATTTCTGGCCTATGCAATATTTAGTGTTACCAGGTAAAATCTGGCAGCACCATTGGAAAGAAGTGTTACAGTTTTTAAGTTAACGGTACCCAGAACGCGTTTATTTCTAGTTTTTTCAGTGACTCGAAAAATTCATCTGAGTCAAAAAATTGAATTAACTCGTGAACATTTGCATGTGATTATTTTTTATAACTTTCAACGTGGATTATGAAGGGAAGAGTGCATTATTGATAAACTTAAATCTTTTTATGCCGATGATGCACCATCCACAGTACTTTGGAAAACTGGTATAATGAACATAATTGGGTCCATAGTTCGCTTCAGGCCGCATTTCGTGCAGGTCGTCCAAGATGTTGTGCCAGAAAACTTCGATGTTTTGCGTAAACTGATATCGGAATATCGTTATGTGACATACTGTGATATAGACAACATTGGAAATTACTTTCACTCCCATACATTCAGCACTGCATGGACATTTCACCGTAAAAAAAATTGTTCGCGGCTCAAAAAAGTCTTGCTTCGATTGGTGTAGGGAAATATCGAAAAAATTCAATGGCGGTGGTTTAAGATACGTCTGTCTATAAGATTACGACAGGCAACGAATCATGGCAATCATGGCAATCCAACAAAATGTTTTCGCAAACGAAGCACTTCAAAGCAAATAGTAGCCTGTGTCTTCAGCATAACTGACCATGTGGCATGTTGCTCTGTTAGAGCATCGGAGGACGGTCAGTTCTGAATCGTACACAACCATTTGTTTTTGACAACCAGAAGTTTTTGGTGAACTATGGAAAACTATCCCCTAAATAAAAAATCATTCTCCATCACGACAATGGTAGCTCTCACCATAGAGTAAATATGGGTAGAGAAAATCTTTCACTCACCAAATTTCTGACATTTGTCCTCGTGTGATGTATACGTTTGATGTTGAAAAGAATTGCTTTACTAATACCAGATAGAGGCAATGGTTCAAAACAACGAACAAAATAACAACAACGGCATTTTGTTTTGTGTGTTAAAATTAATGTGTTAAATACAACACAAATGTATGCTAGCAATAACAGTCAATACAAAAGTGTAAAACACATTTAAATTTCACAGTTTTTCACCAAAATGGCATGAAAAATTAAAGCAAGAAGTTATTGTAATTCCACCTGGTGTATATCACTTTTCGTCAAACATCTCTCTATCACACCGACCGCATCACGAAGAGTGTGAAAGGAAACGTCAGATGAAACAAATGGCGGCTCTACTATAAATTTACTCTATGGCTCTCACACATCGGCTCAAACAAACGTGTATTGGACCACCAAAAACATTGATTTGAAGGGTGATCCGCCTTACAGCCTAATGACTTTTTCTATTCCCGAACATTAAAAAGAAATTGTTCTGCTTTTTGGCGCCTAAATAAGTTGTTGATCCGTTCAAACCGCATGCATTGGAGCTACGTCATTCGGAGTGGCTTCGAAAATTAGGTTCAAACGCATGTAAAAGTGAATTGATCTTCATAGAGAATATTTTGAAAAACAACCAATTGCGATCATCCAAATTTTGTTCATTATTAGCCCAGAAATATAAACAGGAATCCATATATGTGAAGGTGTCTCCGAAGAAAATAATGGTATTCAGTTCACAGAATTTTAATTTTTAGTATATGAAGAAGTGTAGTCAATCGTATAGTATGTACAAACTTCTAACGAAATTTAAATATGCGAAGTGTGTACAGAGCGATGATCCCTCCCTTAATACCAACACTGAAAGTCAATTATTACAACAACAAGAGCAGAAATAAGTATATTTCCATCATATTCATTACCCTCGTGGAACCTGGTAGTGCTGCCACCCAATACTTTCGAGGAGAGTTTTTGTCTATAACAAAAACGATGTACCATAGATTACTACTTATAGTAGATCTACTAGTTCTCCCACCAAATTTATGACATTTGGCCTGGTGTGATATTTACGTTTGATGTTGAAAAGAATTGCTTTACTAATACCAGATAGAGACAATGGTTCAAAACAACGAACAAAATAACAACAACGGCATTTCGTTTTGTGTGTTAAAATTATTGTGTTAAATACAACACAAATGTATGCTAACAATAACAGTCAATAAAAAAGTTTAAAACACATTTAAATTTCACAGTTTTTCACCAAAATGGCATGAAAAATTAAAGCAAGAAGTTATTGTAATTCCACCTGGTGTATATCACTTTTCGTCAAACATCTCTCTATCACACCGACCGCATCACGAAGAGTGTGAAAGGAAACGTCAGATGAGCCAAATATTCTCTCTAGTCTGAGATTACTCTATGAGAGAAACACAATAAACATTCGGGCTTACCGGAAAAAATGTCAGCAAGCACAAAATCATATACCCATTCTTCATGGAACATTTCTCACAATGCAATGCAAACAACAAGCAACGATCAACCTTCTTGTTCGAATGCTAAAATTCGACTAAATTATTTCGTTTAGCTTCGCTGAATACGTGAGCGCATGACGATGTGAAAACACGAAGCTTCACCGGTCACTGACAGTGATGCCAACTATGCTCTTTTGGGGTTAGATTTAGCACTTTTCGACCTTGCGAAACGCGAAAAAATTGTCATTGGCGCTTTTCTGCAAAACGCGAAATGTGGCACAGCCAGAGACAGAACGGAAAGCAAAAATGTCAGGCAATGCTGGCACCCGCCAAATCTGCACTACAGACTCCTTTTCTTCGGGTGAACATCTGAAAAGATATTCCAACAGAAGATGTTAAAATTTAATGACACAAGTTGCGTGTCAGATATCACCGAATGTTATTTGAAAGGCCTATCAAGAACATTATGTGGGGAATATGCCGTTATTCAAACGACCGCCGCGGCTTTGGTGTATATCACGCTAAATTTGATCGATGAGGCGGGATATGTTCTCCGAGAGCACCGGTATTTGTGGCTTATTGGCATGGATCTGCGACTTAAGAAAACCCCACAAGAAAAACTGTAAGTGGGACAAATCGCACGGTGTCTGTAGCCAGTTCACGTCGCCTCAGCATGAGATATAAAGGATTTTCAACAGAGACGCTACAAAAGTAAATCGATAGGGACAGCAAACGACGCCATATTTTTCCCCGCTCTTATGACATTTCTCTTCAGTAAGGTTTGCCATTTCATCATGGAAAGATATACGAGCCAATAACGAGTCGAAATTGTTAAAATTTACTACCGAAATTTGGAGACAGTGGCCTCAACTTTAAGAGGCCTCAACAATCAGCGATGAGGCTCGACGCTTCAGCCATTTCTGGCTGAATGGCTTCGTCAATAAGCAAAATATGCGTTATTGGTCAGACAGCAATCCAAACGTAATCCATGAGTCATCATTGCATCCCGAAAAAATTACGGTTTGGTGCGGTTTATGGGCCGGCGGCGTCATTGGGCCGTACTTCTTCCGTGATGATCAAGACCGGCACATTACTGTGAATGCGTATCGCTACCGTTCAATGATAACCGAATATTTTTGGCCCCAATTGGATGATATGGACTTGGAGGACATGTGGTTCCAACAGGACGGCGCCACAAGCCACACAGCGAATGCCACAATCAATATATTGGAAACCAAGTTTGGTGAACGTGTTATCTCACGAAATGGCCCGTCGATTGGCCGCCTCGGTCGTGCGATTTGACGCCGTTAGATTATTTCCTGTGGGGCTACGTCAAGTCTATGGTCTATGCCAACAAGCCAGTGACGATTGATGAACTTCGTACGAATATCGAACGTGAAATTGCAGCAGTGTCGGCCGATTTATGCTTGAAATCCGTCGAAAATTGGGTTCAGGGCCTGGACTTCTGAAAGCGTGCCCGTGGTGCCCATGCAAAAGAAATCGAGTTCCATACATAATGGCATCGAACGTACTTTCACAGGAATAAAGAATTTCATTGGTATCTAAAACCGGTTTTGTTTTATTTAAAAAAAACTTTTGTAGCGCTCTTATTGAAAACCCCTTTATTTTAAGGCCGTCTAGAACCACAGATCGGCAACGCTCTCCGTTGACGCGCGACAATCCTGACCAAATAATGACAGTCTGTACATGCATTGCCACTTGATATTGATTGGCATCGCCCTAAATCCGGCAATGCCATTTATTCATTCGTCGCGCACAGCGTTTCCAGAAGAGAACACCCATTTGGTAATAAAGTTGTATCATTCGCACGTGTTGCTCGACACCGGAACTACTTGCCATGGTGGTTGTCTATTGTCGGAAATATACATAAATAACAGAAAAAATTAACAAAAGAAATCTGCCTGTCCCTATTGAAAATCCCCTTATTTATTAAGCGCGATTTAGCACTTTGGGATTTTTCCGTTTTCGTTATTTGGCGCGTTTTAGCACTTTCTAGGTACTTCGACGGCGCGTTTTGTTCCTGCCGAGTTGGCATCACTGGTGACTGATGTACAGGAAAACAGCGCAACTTGGCAACCCTCAAACGCATTTCTCTCTCGCGTCATAACTTGATTATTTCAAACCCCTTTCATACTTTATGTAATTTTATTTAAATATGGTTGGAATTTCTATAATTAGATGCAATAATATCATCAAAAACCTGCTCGTGTATTGAAATATTCAACGAAGAGAGTAAGAGAGAGAGCAGAGAAACGAGGCGCATCACTCGTTTTCTTTGTTGGCATTCCACTCCATGAGTAAATTTTCTTCTCTATACCATAAAGCAACATACATATGAATTGATTCAAATTTCATTCAATTCGTTTTTTGCTGAAAATAATTAATTCAAAATGTTGCTAATTCAGTGCATGAATGATTCTCGAATTCAAAAAAGAATGATTCGTTTACAGTTACTTTTTTGTGTAAGCCTTTATTATGGATGTGGTCGTCGGTGGTGCAATGGTAGTGTGTGCGGCTCTTGTGCATGGGAACGTGGATTCGATCCCTGCTCTGACCACCTTAAAAAAAATTAGGTCTGTAGGTCCCAATCAGTGAGTGTAAAACTAGAACGCGCACAGCTCACTGGTTGTGAGCAGCTCTGCCTAATCCCTTCATGGGATGTAACGGGAAACCATTTTTTTATTTCTTTAGTATGGTTGGACTTTTTCTGTTACGGTTAAAAATGTTACTTCAGTTTTTACAGATTAAAACTGTATGAGTAATATTCTGCGTTAGAGTGGGTTAAAGGTAGAGATGAGCGATACAGTGATTTTTTAGGAACGGCGTTCTCAATGAAAGTGATTTGTAAATCACCGTTCTTTTAAATAGTGACCGTGATCACGGTGTTTTTATGTTAATGCAAAAGTATACATATAATTACATAATTGCTATTTGATACATACATACTACAAACGTATATTTAATACATATGTATGTATATAATTAAATATATATTTTTAATTGAATAAATTTATAATTATTCAATTCTATGTGAGAGAGTTTGATAGAAATGTCAAGTAATTTGTCCTATCTGCCATAACCCCTCGACGCTAAAGAGTTAAAACAAAACTGGTGCTGCGGCAACCAAATGTATTTTGATTGTGGAAGCATTAGAACAGCTGATTTATTTTTTTAGTTCATTTAGTTGCATTTTTGTTGTACACACTTCTATTTATGTTTACCTTGTTGTATTTATTGTTAAAGTGGTTCCAACTTAAAAATACATCTTGAACGACAACAATAAAAAGAACGACAACGCCAACGAACGACATTGATAGTGACGACTACTTGACACATTTGGGCACTGCAGTTACCACTGATTTTTCAATCACGGTTATGAAATCACGGCTCCTTACATATCGCTCATCACTAAGTTAACCTCCGAAATGCGCTAAGCTTGGCAGACGTAAATGCCGTATTAGGGCCCCCGCAGACTGCAGACTTTTTATCGGCCGATAGTTTAGTCGGGTTTGGCTGAAAGTGCGCACACCGAGCCAAATAAACAGTTTGTTTTGTGAACAGGGCGCAGACTATCCAACAGCCGGCCGACTATTCTCGAACTAGTTTGTAACTGACTGTTGAAGCGGTCGCACAATGAAAATATTGTCCAGAAAAATTATTGCTCTCATCATACTCCGGAGGAGGAAAATCAAGAAGAGATTCCGAGAGTATTGGATGCGTCCCATTCTCAGTGATAGATTAGTTAGTGGAAAATTGTACACTATGCATTCCAAATTACTTGATTACCCGAAAAATTTTTTCGCCTATTATCGAATGAGCATTACCAGCTTCAATGAACTTGTCAAGCTAATTGGACCAGCAATAGCGAAGAATCAACTTTTCGACGGAACTTTCTGCAATCAACAATTGTGATTTGGGCGACGCCATATTCAAAATACACGCACACGACGCCAAATCACAGAGCGAACTGAATTATCGGCCGACTAAACAATCGTCATGTATGCGCAGGCGTGTATGCGCCAATACTGATTAAACAGTCGGCCGATAGTTGGCCGACAGATTAGTTTGAATGTAATCGGGTAGCCTATCAAACTTTTTTATCGGCCGATACTGAATCGCTGTAGTGTGCGCATATGCATTCCTCTCCATACTGATTAAGAAGCCGACCAAACCATAGAGTAATCTCAGACTAGAGAGAACATTTGGCTCATCTGACGTTTCCTTTCACACTCTTCGTGATGCGGTCGGTGTGATAGAGATGTTTGACGAAAAGTGATATACACCAGGTGGAATTACAATAACTTCTTGCTTTAATTTGTCATGCCATTTTGGTGAAAAACTGTGAAATTTAAATGTGTTTTTAACTTTTTTATTGACTGTTATTGTTAGCATACATTTGTGTTGTATTTAACACAATAATTTTAACACATAAAACGAAATACCGTTGTTGTTATTTTGTTCGTTGTTTTGAACCATTGCCTCTATCTGGTATTAGTAAAGCAATTCTTTTCAACTGCAAACGTAAATATCACACCAGGCCAAATGTCATAAATTTGGTGGGAGAACTAGTAGATCTACTATAAGTATTAATCTATGGACCAAACTATCGGCCGATAAAACGTCTGCAGTCTGCGGGGGCCCTTAACGTCTAATATGGCGTTTACACTCAATTAGATATTCGCAAAATTGGGATTAAAGGACTGTTTTGTATAGAATCAGAGGGTTTCTATGGCACAGCTGATTCAAATGGTACTAGGTAAATGATGTAGTATGAGAGACCAAAGAAGACATAGAAATTATAGACCATGCAGCAAACTAAGTTTAAATAGTGTTTGATTGATACTAATGGCAGCTAAATTATGTTTTATGTTGTACGCATTCCCTTTTATTTCTGTCCGTATTACGCGAATGTGAGAAGCTCTCCCTAATCCCCTCGTGGGATGTAACGGGAAGCCATTTATTTATTTATTTTTATTACGCGAATGTCCAACCAAAGAGAATATTACTCATCCTCGTCGTCATCAAGAGAACGTGAAGAGAGGGATAGCGGCTCTTGTCTATTTCTCTATGATGGAATTAGACATTTGTAAACGACGTGTAATAAACTTTCAATTAGAATGAAGTAATCCGCTAGTTAACTATCCACGTAAATACTGGCCATTAAAGACCTAAAAAATGTCTTCTACACATTTTCAAATTCTTGTCGACCAGTGTTATCGTTTTTGTACTATTTGGGATGATGCCAGTAGAGTAGCTCAGTTGTTGTTGTTGTTAGTATTACCTAGTTTGTTTAGTTTTTTTTTATCACCAAGCAGCCCCACCATCGCCGACACCATCTGCTATCTCTTCAGGGCCATTATCAAGGTTTTGTTTTGATACAATTTCTTATTTTATTGCTTTATCTGTTTTGCTCTTGATGTTTGTTTTGGGTTTTTCTTTTGGAATTCGATGTCGTAGTAATTCATAAGATTTTATGAATGAAAATTTGGTTTTTCTATCTTATTTCTTTCTCTTTGTGTCATTTCGTTTTGGTGCAGTTTGTTAGAAGTAACCCAAAGAGGAATGGGTGAAATCATATTAAACAAAACCGACATAGATGAAGTCTTATAAGTGGTTGTGGTTGGTTCTTTTAACTAGTTTGTTTACAAAATTAAAAATTTTAATAGGCACAATACCAACGGATTATTTAGGATTTGTTGATGGGTTGACAAATTCTGTTAATGGGAGAATTTTCATCAACAACTTTGATCCCTTTTACGCTGCGGGAGAAAGTCTAAAAGGGCCCTTAGACCTATAGAGAATGATGTATAGAGGCGCGATTATTCTCATCTGACATTTTCCTTAAACCAGGTGGTATTACAAAAATTGTTGACTTAAATTTTTCATATCGTTCTGATGAAAAACTGTGAAAATTAAAAGTATTTTGGACTTTTTTGTTATATTTTATTGTTAGTATATGTTAGTGGTCGTCGGTGGTGCAATGGGTAGTGTGCGCGCTCTGACCACCTTAAAAAAAAAAAAAAAAATTCTTTCGGCGGCGGTCACCTCGCATAGTGACGGCGACACTATCGAGTATTTATCCATGAAAAAGCTTCTCAAAATACCGTTCGAAATCGGTGTAAAAACTGTAGGTCCCAATCAGTGAGTGAAAAATTAGAAAGCGCACAGCTCACTGGTTGTGCGAAGCTCTCCCCAATCCCTTCATGGGATGTAATGGGAAACGTTTTTTTTTTTTTTTTTTTTTTATATGTTAGTGGTGTATTTACACAAAAATTTTAACGCACAAATCGAAATGCCGTAGCTGATTTATTGTTGGATAGTTTAAGCCATTGCCTCTATCTGGTACTGTTAAAACAATACTTTCCAACATGCAACGTCCATATGCAACACACTAAATGTCATCAAAATACCGAGAGAAATTGCGTCTCAATACATCATTTCTCTATGCTTAGAAATATGTAAAGTTGCATCGACTTTAAGTTGACACTACTTCTCAATGCTGATGTCAACCAGGGGGCTTATATGGGACAGCTGATCGAAAAGGTACTAGGAAAATGATGTAGAATGAGAGACCAAACAAGACATAGAAATAGATTGATCCCAATGACAGCTACTATTATATTTTATGTTGTTTGCATCGAACGAAAATACGCATTCCCTTTTATTTCTGTCCGTATTACTCGTATGTCCAACCAAAGAGTAAATTACTAAAGCAACTCTAACTCGACTAAATGGCCTCATGGTCATCAAGAGAACGTGAAGAGATTGATAGCGGCTCTTGTCTATTTCTCTATGCTCGACTTCAAGTTGACACATTCGTAGATAAATAGACAAGAGCATAGACTAATACTTATAGTAAACCTAATAGTTCTCCCACCAAAATTATGACATTTAGCCTAGTGTGATATTTACGTTCGATAGTCCTCTTTTTTTTCACCATTATGTAATTCAATACTTATTTATTTATATATTTTATTTGTTTTTTTACAACATTCGTCTTAAACAATAGAAATCTTATGTTGTTATGATATAAATTAACACAGGTAAGATAACGATTACATACAAAATTATTTTAAATAAAATACAAATATAAATACAAAAAAAAATACAAAAAATTAATAAAATAGTTTACAATTAATAAACAGTTATGAACTATACAAATTTTTATTTATGAGTAGAATTCAAAATTGTAGCGCGTTGCTGGTTTCCCTAATTGTTGGATGAATAATATTCCAAAGACGTATTGCAGTTACGAAAACTTGCCATTCAGATATTAAATTACAATGTGTAATTTGTATTAGGTTTCTATTTCTTCTGAGTCGACTGAGTCATGGGTAATTATACTTTTGTGGAGAAATATATGAGTTCGTAATTTCAGTAAGTCTAAGAACTGCACGCCAAATAATATTTTAGAATAAGGAGTATATTGAAATAATTACCATAAGTACCACAATTTCTGAGTCCATAAACGTACCTCGCAATATTGTTATATGTAACGTTAAATTTTGTTTTGCTAGTGCTATCACAGCTTGCGAAAATCTCACATCCGTAGATTAAATTTGGTATCAGATAAGTTGGCGTGCAATATTGCGTAGGCCATAGGGTTCTGAGCATAGAGTATGTTTTGCCACAAGCGGCTATTGCGCGATCTGACCAGGTTAGAGTATTATTAAAAATTACACCAAGATGTTTCCCTTTGTTAACGATCTCTATTCGTTGATTGTTTATAAAAACCATAGTAAAAATACCAAGTAGTCGCAGTAGATACAACAACAATTGTGGGCAAGAACAACAGGCATTTTGTTTTTGTTTAGGCTCTCCTCATGTCAAAATCAACCCATACATATACCAACAAATAAATGTAAACAGAAAAGTACTAAAGCAAAACCTTTGAAACTGACAGATGCGGCCAACTAAACAACGAGAAAAAATTGAAATCAGCTGTGTACCGAGTTTACCTTCTCATTCTACCATGATAAAAACATTAGGATTATCAATATTTTTTTCCGATCTCTTAAGCATTACAATACATTTAGATTTTTTAGGATTTAAACTTAGTCCATTCACATCTGCCCAAAGAGAAACACGCTTTAAGTCAGCATTAAGTTTCGCAGTACATCGCTCAATGTGTCCTTGTTCATCGCTTATGTACAATTGCATGCCGTCTGCATACATTCTTACGTTACAGTGGAGCAATTGTTCTGGTCCACAGTTGGGATGCGTCCACTGCGTTTAATACAACCATAGTTTTAGGGGTCTTTAAGAAAATTCGAAACTGTATTTTGGATGCAGATTTACTACAGCTGCAATCTCGCCAATTCCTTTACCTGCCAGTCTCATTCCAACAATTTTCCCGCGCTCCTCATCCGTAAGTTCACTTCCACATGGCATGTTCAACTAGAAACAAACCTGTGAATAAAACGTTTTTTAGAATATATTCATAACGATCACTTTACTCACATACAGAACGATATTTTATACTATACACCCGAGAAAAATAGAGTTGTTCACTTTAAAGTGTCAGCAACGCGACTGCACATATAATTATTTTCTATTGAATTGCAAACCTACAGCGATAATCATAGATATCGGGACTACAAATAAAGTCCAAAAGAGAAAAAAGTATATGATAAAGAGAGAGGGATATTATCGAAAAAGTTGTATATGGTCGACATTAAATTACTGTTAGTTTTCAGAAGGAAAGAAAAAAAATTATTTTCCATATACATATAAATATTTGACAGAGGTACATACATACTTGTATGTGAATGATTTCTGATCGCTGAATATCGCTCATTTCGTGCAAAAACTCTCGCAACTCAAAATTTGCAGAGTATTCTCCGGAAAGAGTTCTTTCTGCTATATTAATTAATCTTACGTATATAATGTTAATTATTGGGTTCTGAGAGAATTTTGAAATTATCATAAAAACTTTAAAGTCAATTTACTGGAAACTATGTTTTTTGAGTGATGACGGTCTTGCACGAAACGTGTAACATACAATCTTTCCACTCAAAATAGTTTAGTGCTACTGCAGAAAATGTATCACAACCTCTTTCCCAACATTTAATTGTCTATTAAGGAAAATGCTTAATATCTTATGGATTAGAGTTAAATTGTGTTTAATGCTCAAAACCATGCTGATAACCTCTCTTTTACAGCTTAACAAACAGCTGATAAAAAATTTAAGTTGTGACCTCCGGTTGTTAGCATGTGTCTCTTGTTTATGAGAATGTGTTGATTCAATACCCGCGATGAACACTATTCATTTCTTTCGACAACGACCACCCGCTTAGTGGCGCGACACCATCGAGTAATTAGCCATGAAAAAGATACTCATTCGTTCGGATTCGGTGTAAAACTGTAAGTCCTGATTGGAGAGTCTGCAAATTAAAAAGTGCAGTAGTCACAGATTGTAAGGATCTCTCCCATATCCCTTTATGGGATGATTTGGGACACTAAAAGGGTCATTACACACGTAAACGGTTAAATGTTACGATTTACGGCCTTATTCATAAAAGGTTGTAGGCGATTTGAGAGACGTTTTTGTATGATAAACTGTCTCTCAAACCTCTCATAACTTTTTATGAATAAGGCCGTTAGAGTATAAAAAACCCGCTACCATTACATCCCATGAAGGGATTGGGAACAGCTTCTCACAACCAGTGAGCGGTGCGCTTTCTAATTTTTCCCTCAGTGATTGGGGCCCACAGTTTTACACCGGAGAAGCTTTTTTATGGCTAAGTACTCGATAGTGTTGCCATCACTAAGCGAGGTGGCCGTCGTCGAAGGAAATGTAATGTGGTCAGAGCAGTGAGCGAACCACGATCTCAGGCACCCGATTCTCAAATTAAAACACTCCACCCAATTCGAATCTTCAATTTGATCACACCACCCAGTTCGTAGGGCAAAATGACACGAAACGTCTCTCCACTGGAGTAGGTATTTACGTTGGGAATATCACGCCACATTCCGATGTAATATGAAGAATCACCATGCCAAATCGTCCGCAGCAGAAGGGCTTAGGTTTAGTTGCAAGGAAAGTCTGTAAATTAGTGTAAAGCTTACGATCGAACAAGAAAGTCAAAACACGGCAATAAAGTCAATATAATATCAATGGCGAAAGAGTTATGTCACCAAGAGGCGCCATCTTTCTCATCAGATGGATCAGATTTCACACTCTTCGTGGTACGGTCGGTGCGATAGAGAGATATTTGACGTAAATTGGGTCCAACCAGGTGGAGTTACAAGTTCTTGACTTAAATTTTCCATGTCGTTTTGAGGCAAAACTGAACATTAAACATATTTTTGACTTTTTTGTTATTTTATTGTTAGTATATGTTTGTGGCCGTCGGTGGTGCGACTCTTGTACATGAAAACGCGGGTTCGATGCCTGCTCTGACCACCTTACATTTCTTTCGACAACGGTCACAGACGGTTGGTGACGGCGACACTATCGAGTACTTAGCCAAGAAAAAGCTTCTCAAAATACCGTTCGGAACAGGTGTGAAACTGTAGGTGTATTTTTTTAAGTTTTTATGTTTGATGAACTCAGATATGAATTTGCGACAGTAAACATTTCAGTAAATATAATATTAAACGGGTCGGCCAAATCGCAATTTCACTCATTCACTTTTCACTTTCACATTACGGTTTTTTATGATTTTTGTGCGCATTGGGCCCAGTGAACCATACGAATTCGTTATGAATTTGAGACGGATCCGTTTCTTCGTACATTAGTACGTATTATACCATTCGTAGTATTATACCATTTCAAGACTAAAATTAGACAATCATATTCAAATTTGAAATAATGAGGAAGTTAAATATATATCTAATGGTTAGTTACCATGGCGTATAAACTCAAAAGCGGTTAACCAAGTAAACGTTTTAATGTAATCTACTGTATTTCCGTTTTTTTTTTAAACTTTGTAAAAAACGACACTAGAATCATGTGTGTACTTTACATACATATAGGGTTCAAACAGTGATACACTAGGGTTCAAATTCAGAAATCAAAATTTTTGATCAAGTCATAGTTTTCGTGCGTCGAAGTAGTTTATTCATCTTACGGCCGATTTCACCATGTCCAGTTATCTTTCAGTTAGAGCTAACGAACAGTTTTAGCTGTCAGTTTGTATGGAATTTATAATTTTTAACTCTCAGTTAGCTGCAACTTTGTTTGGTGAAATTGGGCGTTAATATTATAGAAAAAAATACTGAAATTGCTATAAAAAATGGACCCAAACCCTTTATAATTCATCATATCGTCGGTGGTCTAACCAAATACTCACGCTTTTAATAGCACATAGGTATTTTCAAATTCGCAAATATATTTTATCATTTGTTTGTGTTGATTTTGAAGAAAATTTTCGTAACGAAACATTTAAGTATTTGTGGAAGTTAGCGACATGAGATACCAAGAAATCATACAAAAAACTGCTTGGTTCAAGTTCAAGTCATGTTCAACATTTGAGCGCAGAGCCATTTCTATAAGTGTTGAAAATCTGTTTTTTTTTTGACTGTTACTTAATCACTGTCGATGGCAAACAGTTTTGGGTATGTACGTTTTTTTTGTGGTCGTTGGTGGTACAATGGCTAGTGTGCGCGCCTCTTCTACAGGAGTACGTGGTTTCGATCCCTGCTCCGACCACCTTAAATTTCTTTCGGCGGCGGTCACCTTGCATAGTGACGGCGACGCTATCGAGTATTTAGCCATGAAAAAGCTTATCAAGATACGGTTCGGAACCGGTAAAAAACTGTAGGTCCAAATCAGTGAGAATACAAATAGAAAGCGCACAGCGCACTGGTTGTGTGAACCTCTGCCCAATTCCTTCATGGGATGTAATGGGAAACCATTTATTTATTTAATCCTCGATAAGATGAGTGTGACTTCTGTGTTGCACACAAGGAAGGGAATTTAAAGAATCAAACATATAAACGTAATGTTACCAAAAAGGATGAAGTCAGAGCAGCTAGTGGTTTACATTTTTAGTTGTAACAAAGGATATGTGGAGTGTATTATTTTTCGTCGAAGGTTCTCGTCTCTGATCAGTATTGTAAAACCGTTAGCATTTCATAAATTTTACCGCATATCCATTTACAATGGAAAGAGTAGTTATCTAACCAGTATATAAGTACACCCCAGTATATAAGTAAGTGGATGCAAATATAACGCGTGTTTGGAGCTTGTCGCAAATATAATATACTTGTGGCCAAACGCATTAGCGGCATTCATGCAAACGTGAAAGCCGAGAACTTTTGCTCAGCGCAAGTTTCCCTCGCACCGTTGCATGAGGCACCAGGTAAAGTTGCTCAGCGTAGTTGTGCTCAAAACCATATCAGCTGACCAAGATGGATACATAAGGTGGTAGCAGTAGCAATTGCATGTATTATGTATGTGTACTTTTTCTACTGTTCTAGTGCTATCACCTTATTTATTCATCCTAGTCAGATGACAACGAAATGTCAAAAGTTTACACGTTTCTCCATCCCACGTTTGCGCAGCAAATTTGTCTCAAAAACTTTCCACTTTTGTGCAAGTCGCTTTGTATGGGAAATTTGTTTGTTTTGACGTTTGCTGTGCAAGTTTACGATGTTTTCGAGTTTACGAGGTTCTTTCGAGCTTTCATGAAGACCACTATTGTGTTTGCTATACAATATTACATGTTTGAGACACAATGATGAATATGTTATAACATATGTGTTTGCCACCCAAATATATTTGTGTTTGTGATATAAATATAGCCGTGTTTGTTGCACTGTTTTACTCATTCAGTGAGTCATGAATATTCCTGAAGTTGCGTGTAAATTGCAGATGAAGTCAGTGTTTCTTATTTTGGCTGATGTATTGCGTTTTAATTTCATGTATTCAGTCGTCAATGGTTCATGGAACAGAGGATATCAAAAGCGCTTGTTCAGTGAAAAAAGAATAAACAAACGCTCGGACGGTTAACCCAGCTAACATTTGAATGTTTGTTTCGCGATCACATTTGTTTCGCGACTGGATTTCCAATCGTCACCACGATTGTCGGAGCAGAGTTATATTTTTCTCTGCTTTTAAGACTTTGTGCTCACGATTTGTTTTTGTGTTTGCTTTGTGTCACAGTCTTACATGTAGTTTTCTTATTGTTGTCTTACTTCTTCCCGCATACTCCACCGAACTCGTGTTTTGCAAGGAGAATTTAATTATGTGTCTCTGAAATTCTAACGGGTTTTCCAATATCTGCTCAGCAGAAAAAGAAAAAGATTTTGCTCATCGTCGACGATTGGATTTTGCTCATTGGAAAGTAAGAGTCGCCGTCTGCAGTTGCTCTGAACGTGCGCGATTGGAATACGACATCGCGCACGATTACTGTAATCGTCGGCTCCGATCGTGAAAGAGTCGTGCACGATTGAAAATGCTAGCTGGGAAATGGTTTGTGATGTTGCTTTGGTTTTTGTGTATGTGTTTCGCATATATTTATGTATGTGTGCTACCAAAGCGAGAAACGATTTTGAGGAAATAAAGTGGAAAGGGCAACAACGTGAATCCCCTTTTCTCCCCGAGCGTCTACTGAAACAATCGGAATGACGGACCATTTGTGAAATATAATAAAAAGAAAACACAAGTAATTAATCCACGCTTGTCTTGAATGAACTAGAGTTGTATATACATAAGTATATTGTTTGTGTATCAACGCATAGTGTGGCCGTGGTGGTGCAATGGGTAGTGTGCGCGCCTCTTGTACATGAGATCCTGGGTTCGATCCCTGCTCTGACCACCTTAAAAAAAATAATTTCTTTCGGCGGCGGTCACCTCGCATAGTGACGGCGACACTATCGAGTATTTAGCCATGAAAAAGCTTCTCAAAATACCGTTCGGAATCGGTGTAAAAACTGTAGGTCCCAATCAGTGAGTGAAAAGTGGAAAGCGCACAGCTCAGTGATTGTGAATTTATTGTTATATATGTTTTCTGTCTTATCGGATGGCGTATACTACGTTAAACTTAATGGCCGTGTCTCTGACACAGCCTGCAGGGACAGTCCGTGGCCGAAGGCCTCGGACAACTGTCTGCTGTAATTTTTTGATATTATATGTTCGCAATTGTTCTTTATGACAAGAGCTACAACTTTGCCTCAGAGAGTAAATCGAAATTCTGAACGGTTTGCAAGATACGAGCCTGAGAAAATGATCACATTTTTACGAAAATGATACCGAGGCCCCAAATCTTTGGCGGCCCATAAAAAAAAAAAGTGCATGACTTTGGGAAAAATTGGGAAACACGGGTCTTATTTTTTTTTAGTCTTTTATCACGTAGTGGTGTCCGTATATGGTTATTTTGCCATGACTTAAAAAATTACACACAGTGTTATCTTTCATTTCATTATATCTTTCAATGTTTCAAAGCCTTCTTTCATGATAATACCCATTGCTAGCGGAATGGAGGGTTTTCGGTCCGACACATGCAACAACATTGATTTCAAGCTTGAAACAGAACCATCAATGAATAGTGAGTGTCTGTATGACAAGAGCTACAACTTTCCCTCAGAAAGTAAATCAAATAAATTGCAGATATGAACCTGACAAAATGATCACTTTTTAGCAAAAATGACGCCGAGGACCCAAATCTTTGGAGGCCCATAAAAAAAAGTGCATGACTTTGGGCAAAACAATTTTTTTTTTTGTCTTTTATCACGTAGTGGTGTCCGTATATGGTTATATTTCCATGATTATTTTCGCATTCCAGTGTTATTTTCGTATATTACAATCAAGAAGAATTCCTTATTGATTCCTTCAAATACCATTAATTTATTGCATGTAAATAAAAAACAAAATTTTATTAAAAAAATATAAAAAATAATTATCTTATGTTGCTATATAAATAGAAAGATTATAGATTTCATTCGTAATGAATTTCGTTATTCGTTGAAGATGTAAATTAAGGGCGAAACATTCGAATAACGACCTTAAATGTGATTATTACCAGGACGAGCTATTCCAATTTTTTTAAATAAACTTACTAACTCGCGCTACGGTAGTTTTGTGCCTATCTTCTCTAATTCCAAGAGATTTGAGAGTACTTAGTGCAACGGTTAAGGTATACATCTCAATATAATTTGGGACCTAAGATACATATCTATTGAAAATTCCTTCATATTATTATTTCCAAGAAGGGATATTCTATTATTTCCAAAAAGGGATATTCTACTCTGACATTACCGGCCTCACTTAGTTCAATTAAAAAACAAATGGTACGAACATTTTACTTATTAAAAGTACAAAAAAGTACACTATCTACAAACTAGATACAAAAAAAACTAAATATTTTCCAAATTTACATAAGAAGATTCATATATACAGCTTTCTCCAAAACCGTGTTGTTTCATAACAGTTTCCTGTCGTTGTCTAACTCTATTATAAACATGGCTGTTTGAGGTAAATGCAAACCTGATAAGACATGATTATTGATGGTAAATCGAAAGCTGTTCGCTAAAAGTTAGGATGTATTCGTTCTCTTCGTAACCACTCGTTGGACACAGTTTAGTTGAAGCGTTATGACTTCCCCCATGGTCCTCAAGGGCTCTAAATAGTCTCAAGAATGTAAGGAATATAAGTTCGAAAAAGTATAAAAAATCTGGACTGCTAGCAGACTATGCTAGGTATATTGGTGCTAGGAGTAGATACAACTCTAAATCTCGTGAGAGTTACAGATTATATTTGGATAGGTTGAAGGCTAATTTTAAACGGAACCCCAAATCATTTGTTAACTTGAAGCGTAATTCGTCTTCCACACCTTGTAGGATCAAAATTAACGGTATTGATTATTCAGATGAGGAGTCTATTGCTAATTGTGTCGCCGATTTTTTCGCATCTACTACTTATTCCACCCGAGCCTATGATGTTTCCAAATCATACCCATACACTGTCCGCTTCCGTTTGATGCACCTGTCGTAAATTCTTCGTGGTTGCTAGATAATTTGATCAGATTGAAAGCCTCGAATAAAGATGATCCTGATGGTATCCTGGACTCTATGTTGAAATACTGCTCGAATTCTCTCAGCTTACCGTTGACTCTCTTATTTAACGCTTCGTTGAAGTTCGGTCATTTTCCTGCACAGTGGAAGAGCTCTTATATAATCCCTCTCCACAAATCTGGTAGTTTAGTAAATGTTGCAAATTATAGGGGAATTGTAAAATTGAGTGCCATTCCTAAACTTTTTGAGATGGTAGTCACAGAGGTAAATTCTCATCATGTTTCCTCTATTTTAGATCCATGTCAACATGGCTTTCGGAAGGGTCGTTCCACCGTGACTAATTTGCTTCAGTTTTCCTCTTCCATTATTGACGGCTTTATTAATGGAGATCAAACTGATGTGACTTTTACCGATTTTAGTAAGGCTTTTGATAAAGTTAACCACAATTTGTTATTATATAAGCTAGTGGCAATGGGTTTTAATTGTAACATGCTGAATTGGATTAGTTTTTACTTAATGATCTATTTTTGTGTCATCTGGGGTGCCTCAGGGCAGTCATCTTGGCCGGGTTCTATTCTTGTTATTCATTAACGACGTTATACGTTATACCCGCCTCGTTATACCCGCCTCCATAATGCACTCTGAATTGTTAATGTACGCTGATGACGTGAAGATCTATTTTTCTTACAAGGATCATTGTCAATATACTTTACTTCAGAGGGATTTGTCTACATTCCAGACGTGGTGCGAAACCAATTTGATGGAGCTTAATTTTGCGAAATGTAAGCATATGCTGTTCTCTAGGTCATCATTCTTTTCGGCAAAATACATTTTAGGTGGCAATGTTCTTGAATCGGTGGATTCATTTGTTGATCTTGGTGTTCTCTTGGACAGAAAATTGAATTTCAACTCCCACATAATTACGATGGTAAACAAGGCTTATGGCGTTCTGAACTTTATTAAACGTTGGGCAAGGGAATTTTCAGATCCCTACGTTACGAAAAATCTTTTTACTTCACTAGTCCGCCCTATTCTCGAATATGGATCTGTTGTTTGGGACCCCACAGTACAATTTGTATGTCAAAATGATTGAATCGGTCTAGAAACAGTTTCTCATTTTTTGTCCGAGAAACCTTCAATGGAACCCGAACCATAATCTTCCTTCGTATAGCAGTAGACTAGCATTGATCAGATTGCCGACCCTTAGTAGAAATAGAAGTACCATGATAAACTCTATTACAGTTTTGAAGATAATTGATGGATGTATATGTTCTGAATTTCTGTTATCTAAGATTTTCATAAATGTCCCATTGAGACCCACGAGGTAGTATAAACTCATGCACATCGATTTTCAGCGTTCGAATTATGCGCCCTTTGATCCAGTTAGGAGAATGTGTCGTGACTTTAATGAGCTACATGTATTAGTGTATTGATTTCACTGGTAGTTGGGAAACTACAAAGTCTAGGATAATTTGTCATTTGAACCGATTGCATTAGTGCTATATAATCCTTTATATATGTAAATTTACTTTATCCTTACTATCTGTCTGTCGGTCTGATTTATAATTTGGTTTTCGTTTTGTTCGTAATTATTATATATTATGAAATCTGTTATATTAATATCTCGTGATGTACTTTTATACTTATTTATGTTAGTGTGAACGTGTGAACTTATGATCCTTGCTCTCCCGTTATAGACCGGTCTATAATGTGTACGCTGTCCTCACGTTATGGGGACGAGGCCCTCACGGTCGGTAGGGGCGGGTAAGAGTGGCGGCGATGGGTTCGCTCGATGAAAAAAAAAACACATTGGTCATATGACAGCAGGTGACTAACTTTTCGTTTGAATACGGGGGTAAGTTTTCTTCGAGTTTAGGCAATAGGATTCATAGATACGGCGCTCACCTGTGGGTCAATGCTAGTAAGAGTAACATTGATGTAATCCAAAGAGGTCAGTCAAAAATATTGCGAGTAATTACTGGCGCACAATGGTATACGCGAAAAGAGAATATACAGAGATTTAAAAATACCGGTGATAAAGGAAGAAATCCACCGCATGAAATAAATTCATTAACAAAAACTTTCACAACGCACTTGTGAGAAGTCTAAGAATAACAACAATTTCATCCCGTCTACTTAGGGGAGATTTCCCAACACTGAAGTTAATCAAGAAATCCCAAACGCAAAGATACAGAGGCCTGCTTCACCATGAATATTATTATAAATAATTGGATTAACCCCGTTTAGAATACAAGATTCAAGTACTTATTGTCAGGCTACCTTGTTTGTGAGGCGGCAAATTAAAGACAAGCATTCTCTCTCCACTTGAATTTATTAAATTAATTTGATGAAATGCAATGGAGCAGGAAATCTTCGTGGTGCATACACAAAGCTGATTGCTGATGAAATAAACTAAAAATAAAATTCGAAAACTCTATTTGAGATTTAACGCAAATTAATTGAAATGCAAAGAATGCACTTGAAATTTAAAACACAGCAATTGAAATTTGAAAAACAAAGATTAAAATTTAAAAAACTCGAAAGATTAATTAAAAGACTTACGTTCGTTCCTATTTAAAAGATAACAATTGAAATTCAAAAACAGCAATTGAAATTTAGAAGACATTAATTGATATTTAAAACACATCAATTAAAATGTAGAGCCATCAACAACAGATAGGAGATATTGAATTATATTGTCAGAATGGGGCATACATATCGAACCGAATTGCCTTCGGTTGGTAACCCTTTTGCCCTCGCTATTTTCGTTAGAAACTGTTTCCTTTTTTGGACTAAATGGTAACAACTTTTAGAGAGTAACGGGATTTGCTGAATTCGAGCCACCTTCCTTTATCTTAGCTTGCGGTTTTTACTTACTTTGTCTTCTCATTATTCACTTCATCAACTTCGCTACCAAAGCTCTGCAGGAACATGTAATTTCGTTGCCTCCAAAAAAAACCTCAATCCCACATATTCGAAAATACAAATATCCTTTGTGGTAATTTTTGCTGCTTATGCAAACCCATCAATTTAAATTTAACATTGACCAATGCTAATTCAACAATGATCCACAGACGTTTTATAGTTTGTAAATTTCAATTAACGTATTTTAAATTTAAATTAGATAACGCCTGATACATTTTAACTGAAGTATTCTAAATTGCAATTGATGGTCGGTTTAACGCCTTGCGTGGAATTTTATTTTATCTAAACAATTATGATTTTTTATTATAACTAGAAAAATATGGATTTTACGTTATATTTCGGCGAAGTGTTTGGTATCTATAACTACCAGGAAACACGCTTTTCGCTCTATATGAGAATTTCATAGAATATTCGACAAAATTTATGACTCGAAAGTTTTTCGGAAAATCGTGATAGTACATATAGCCTGACAGATATAGGTAGATTAAGGATTGTGTCAGTTTTCTCATTATAATATTGGTAATATTCCTTTTGAATTTTGGGTCTAATCTAAGTATATAGTTTTTTTTGTATGTAGCATGGTCCTTCTTATGCTAGAACACTTATATATAACATTTTGGTATGCCTTGTTCTAGTTGAAATCCCAACTAACACAATTCGCCAATAGGTTTGTAGCTTATGTTGCTAAACATTATACATATGTACATATGTACTCCAACTATTAGTCAAACCCGAGCCCATTTGGAGTATAAGTTGGAATAAAAAAATAACAACGACCAAATATTTGGTTTGAACGATTAAAAAATCGTCCTACTCAAACAAATCCAATAAGAATAAGGTATGTAGTTCTTGTTTACGTCTATCATAAGCATTACGGAAAGTGTCCACAATCAATTCCACCACACCATTCTTCAGTGCAACTCATTGCAACACAATGCAATGAATCATACATAACTCGAGACAAGACAATTGCCAATTCTAAGAATAGCTTATGTGAAGCATTCTCTCTCCACTTGAATTTATTAAATTAATTTGATGAAATGCAACGGAGAAGGAAATCTGAATGGTGCATACACAAAAGGGATTGCTGATTAATTAATAAAGAGGTCAACGGTTGCGATTATTGGCATGTGGTGCGGTGGTGGCGGAGATGACGATGACGACGACGAACGGTAGAAAACATAACCATTGGAAACCAATGGACGGAACGGAATTCTAACAACGCCCCATTTACAAATCTTGCATTCCGATCCAGTGCCAAATTCCTTTGCAATGGTGGAGGAACCCTTTTTGGGACAACAGAGGAACTTGCTTCATTTTGCCACCGGTTGTTTGGTGGGTGGTTTATCTGGGCAAACAAACTTACCAATTTTCTCATCCGTCTGCCTGTCGTCGGCAGACATATCTATATTGTCCATAGTTTGTATTTTCTTTTTTTTTTATTTGTATTCCTGTTCTATCGATAGGGCGATTTTTTTATTGTTAGCTAGTTTTTGTTGTATTTTTCGACAACTTTCGTATTTTTCTTTATGTTTTTCATATATTACATATAGAAAACATGTAATTTTAATTAGTTTTTGTTAAAATTTCTTTGTATAATTTAATTTATTCCACTTCTTCCATTCACTTTATTCCCATCGGAAAAAAAACTGCACACAAATAAGTTTTTTTTTTTGTTTTTGCAATTTTGACATTTGTCAAAACTGTGTCGTTTTCGGAACAGCTGATAATTCACAAGTGTTGCAAAGTACGGTTAGTAGTGCTGAAAAAAAGGCGCGTTGTAAACAAAAGCGAACAGTGTGAAGGATAATGTGAAAAGCCGGTATTGTTTAGGGTTGGGATCGGCAAGCTATAGCCCGCGGGTGAAATCTCGACCACCTGCTATTTCTATTTGGCCCGCAAGTTCATTTTCTCTGCAACATGTTTACAATTCTTTCCATTATATGTGGAAACTTCAACTGTCGGTCACAAAGAAGATGTTGGAAAGTCCCGCAACCTGTTTTCCAATATGTACACAGCAAAACTAACCCAATAGCCAAATTTGGGTTTACTGATTATTGCATATGAAGAGAAGAAAATGAGGGATTATTACTTAAATCTAAAGTTTAAAACACACTACCAACAGCAATTTTGCATTTACATTGTATTATTGGCAGATTCCATTTTTCTTATTTGATTAGAAAGCACTGCGGAGAGGGAGCATCATTCTGATTAGACACTAGTGGTCCTCATGCAAACTCGAAAGAGCCGCGTAAACCTCGCAAACTTACGCGGCAAACGTCAAAACAAAGAAATTTCCCATACAAAGCGACTTGCACAAAAGTGGAAAGTCTTCAAGTCAGATTTGCTGCGCAAACGTGGGATGGAGAAACGTGTAAACTTTTGACCATAGTAGAAATATAATGGTAGATGCAGTACGACAACAAATACAACAAGCCAAAACAACAGGCATTTTGTTTTTGCTCAGTGCCTGTGTTATGTCAAGTCAGCTGATAGAAAAATGATGAAAATGTAAACAAATTTGCAAAAAGCGCCATTTAGAAAATGATTGAGTGTTACTTGATATATTGAAAGTGTTTAAGTGTGAAAATTAAAACGTTTCTATGCAATTTTTGCAGAGAAATATTTCAAAAACAGCAGTTGCTGGTGAACGGGGGTTGCAGAGAAACAAATGTAAACAAACTTTGACATAAGAGAAAAACTTACTCACACTCAGTCCAGAAAAAAGTTCAAATCAGCTGGGCTAGTGCTTCTACCATTTCTTTGTACCATGATTTTGACATATGCTTGTCATCTGACTAGGATGGTTAAATAAGGTGATACCACTAGAACAGGAGAAAATACACATACATAATACATGCAATTGCTACTGGTACCACCTTATGTATCCATCTTGGTCAGCTGATATGATTTGAGCACAAATACGCGGGGCAACTTTACTTGGTGCCTCATGCAACGGTGCGAGGGAAACTTGCGCTGAGCAAAAGTTCTCGGCTTTCACGTTTGCATGAATGCCGCTACTGTGTGTTAAAGCGAGACGAATGTAAAACTATAATAATTTTTATTACTACTATGGCGCTATGTATGTATGTACACCATTAATTTGTGAAAATAAAAACAAAAAATTAATTTTTCCAGAGTTTATAAGCATCGTGTTATTACATTTCTTCAAAAAATAGTGCATATTATCATTTTTATAAAGAATTTAACTACAAATTCATTTTCCAAGTATTTTTAACAGCGATCACATGTGCATTGGCCAAGATTATATTGTCAAATTTATGTAATAAGAAAAGTGTACTTTGATTTGGTTGTGTTGTCTTAAACACTCGATGAACGTAAAAGTGTCGTCGTAGACACTTAGCCATAGAAAAGTTTTTAGTTACCGACGGGAAAATAAGTATCTCTTACCAACTTGGAGAATATAAATGTGTGTTCAAATTTGATAGCAAATTGTTTGATAGATTTGTCTAATCTTTAATTAATTTATTCACAGGAAAATTAATGTAACGAGATTGGAACCTACGACAGACAAGATTACGGACGCAACTATATTTCAATAGCCTGGGACTTCGTTATCGTTTGTTTAAATGTTATTGTAGGATAAAAATCGGAGTATTCAATAAATGGTTCTATAATAAATATAATAAAATACAACAAACTTTGTTCCTGTAAATATGGAAAATATAACCTAATAATTTTGTGATAATGCACATTTCAAATGAATATAATTCATCTATACTAAATTCTGTAAACTGTCCTTTCTTCGTTGGATAAATCTAATAGTATTAATAAAAATGATTCCCGTTACATTACATGGAGGAATTAGGGAGAGTTTCTCACAAACCTATGAGCTGAGCGCGTCCTAGCTTTACACTCACTGATTGGGACCTACAGTTTTAATCCGGTTCCGAACGATATTTTGAGAAACTTTTTCATGGCTAAATGCGAGGTTACCACCGCCGAAAGAAATTTAAGGTGGTCAGAGCATGGATCGAACCAGGTGCTCATGCACAAGAGCCGCGCACGCTACAATTGCAGCACCGACGGCCATGGTAGCCAATCTAATAATATACAAGCAAATTTCCCCATTGCTTGATAATTTATAATATTGCCTAAGTAAATAGCTGACCCTATGTTGCCCAGCGCATTGGCTGATATCCGATCATGAATTTGGGCAATTTTATTCAGTTTTTTTTTCCCACGACTTATTTGAAAGTAGAGATTAGTCCCGGTTTACTGTACATAGAAAAAAACTAGTGTAATATTACCCACATTCGTGATCTGATATCAGCCAATGCACTGGGCAACACAGGGTCAGCTATTTATTTTGGCAATATTACCAATAAACGTAGGTAATTTCACGTTGACAAACCATACAGAAATTTGCCTTGCATATTTGTAGGTTTACCCAATGCAAAAAGGCAATGAACAACATTTACTGTGGGTGATTTAAAACGTCAATTTGTGTAAACAGTGCATTTCCGAGTATATTAATAAAAACAATATTTTTTTTTGATTTTGTTTATTTATTTATACATACATATTTTTTCTATTTTATACATACATATATTGATGTTAAGCTTGTAATCAAAATGTAAAAGCAATCACATGTAAACGTTTTGGAATAAAAACTTATTTAAAGCAAATTAACAAAATAACATAAAACTTTAATATATGTATGTTGTGTATATCTCATTTTATCAACGGGTTTATTCCGACGGCTCAACAATGTTCGATTTCTTCTAAAGTTTGGGGATCAATACGATTTAATTACCCACTTAACTATAATGCAGCTAAAGCATTTTGATTGATGCTTTGGTTTGCTAGCCGGAGGAAAGTCTAGTAGTATTTTGTTTTCTTCAATCTTCGGCAAAACCAACAACCTCTATCCGATTGTGACTGCTGATTTACCTTGTTGCTATATACCAAATGGGGATATCGCCCAAGTAATTCTAAGATAATCTTACCATAGTTTATATTTGAGTTTAAACTGTCTTTCACCACAATGGTGAGGGGTTTATCAAGGCCATCGGGATTTACTATGATGGTTGTGGTACGATGAATGGAATGCCAACAGAGAAAACGAGTTAAGCCCCTCGTTTCTCTGTTGTCTCTCTCACACCCTTTTCCTTGTATATTTCAATGCACGAGTAGTGTTGTGATGATGGTACAGTATCTAACTATATAAATTCCAACCATGTTTTAATAAAATTACATAAAGTATGTGAAAAGTATGAAATAATCAAGTTATGACGCGTTTGAGTGAATCGCGTCGACTATTTTGGATCTCTTCTACGAGGGTTGCAAATTGCGCCGATTTTTTCTTCTGTACTGGTACATTCTTTGTGGTGTTTATCTCACGCCAAATTTGTTTGTTGACATTGTAATAACAACAAGTAGAGTTGCCAACGTACATATGTAAATTAAGCATTGTCGTTACTAGTGTATTTTGCACATTCTCTTTTGGCAATATTGCCTCTTTTTCTTGACCTCATACAAACAAAATCACCAAACCAAAAGCACGCAATATTACCTTTGGTTATTTTTTCTGTGTACACTCTAATTTACAGTCGATTGATGGTACTAATTTAGTACTATTCCTTCAAACTTCCATCACTGTTAAGGAATTTGTTTACTGTCTTTTGTTTTGATTCCTATTCTGTTTTTGTTTGGCTCTCTTTGACGTAAAATTGGCATTTGAATAACTTAGCACAGATAGAGATGCCATATCGTTATAGCGGTATTTATTGTGGGCGATTTATGCAAAGATTTCATAATCTATTTAAAATTTGAACATAGAAACAAAAACTAGCTTATTGACAGGTTAATTTATGCTAAATTTTGTCACCCATATAATACCAATTTAAATACTAGCTTTCGTAGTACATGTATAAAATTTAAATTATTATTTCGCACTAATCTGGTAACTCTAACTAGCAAGCAATGCGAAAACCTGAAAGTACGTCATCGCAGTTGTTTAATTATTCGCAACAGGACTTGGTGTGATATTTTTCAGGTTGAAAAAGTGCTGTAGATCTATCGTAATAACATGGCTCTCTAAAACAAAACTTTAAATCTTTGAAAATACTTTAACTTTATTTAAAAGTTGCGCCACTTAGTGAATTTGCATTCCTGGGATACGAGTTTCAACAGCAATAGGTTAGTTTACATAATTTCCACTGAGGAATTGCAATAATTTCAAATAATATTTAATTTAAACCAGCCATGGATATACCCATTCATCCTTTAACCCATAATCCCACAGCGGCCTGGAAGGAAATATCCAAGACACAACGTGTCATTAAGGTTACCACGAAACCACCCCAAACGGCGGTGGCCTTTAATAAGGCTCGGGTGGTATGCATGAGCGACACGCACTCATTGACCACCCATATGAAATTCGATGTTCCGGACGGTGATATTTTCATACATGCCGGTGATTTCACCAAATGTGGTCGACTGGAGGAGGTGGTCGAGTTCAACCAATGGATTGGTACACTGCCACACAAGCACAAAATTGTCATTGCTGGCAATCACGAGTTGAGCTTTGATGAGACATTTACACATCCATTTAAAAACAAATCGAATGCAGAGAGGTGAGTCAAATGCTGCGGTTAATGGGAATACCATAAATAAATCAGCTAAAATTACTTTAATGCGCATTAGTTGGCAAAATTGCGCGTCTCATTAAACAAAAAACTGGTCTAAAGTTCTCGAGGTGGGGAACGGCTCAGAAAACGCAGAAAGCTTTATACCACAAAAATACGTTTTAAAATTAAGGTTTCTTTAAAAAATATTTTTTTTTTGATAACTCGATAATTAACACCTATCAATTAATATTATTTAATAGTTTCGTCGTATTTAGATCTTTCTACAAAAAACAATTATAGAATCATATTTTTTCGAAAATTTGTTCATTTTATCCGTCGATAACTAAGACAGTTATCGAAAAAGAACTATTTAATGTGTTTTGCTTATTTGGACTCGTTTGTATAAAAAGTATTGATAAAATCAATAATTTAAAAAAATGGTTGCCTATTTTGCGTGGGACCGGGCCCACGAAATTTTTTTTTTAATATAATATGTAGGTGCCGAGAATCTGAACAGGGATCGAACCCACGTTCTTATGCATAAGTGTCACACACAATATTGCACCATATGGCCATATAATGTAATTTGTAATAAGAAGTATTTGGTATATCATATCACCGGAAAGGACTAAGACGTGGAGGCGTGGCAAGGACGTTAATATCAAGTACCCAAAATAATTTATTAGATTGGTAGCGAGCAAATCCATTTTCAAAAAAGTAACAGCAATATCCAGTGAAACTACACCATTTCTATTAGATTATATATTACATTTTAGTCGACATTCTCTTATTGTTTTATTATATTTGATAAAAAATAGTTGGTGATGGAAAGAAGCTTTAGCAAATGTTTTATTGCCTATTTTGCTTGACTTTTCGTTTGTATTAAGTGTGATGAATTTTTCAATAGCAATAGATCTGAAGTAGCTATACGGATTGCAAGGAATCATGAGGATGCATTTTGCAAAACTTCTTTTAACCCTTCTGCACAAATTCAGATTATACCCCTCATAAACAATTTGTGGGTCAATTTGACCCAATATGAAAAACACATCCGTATAACGGTTAATTAATTTTTTTTTTTTATTATTTGAACATAAAATATACAAATTCAATATTTATTTTAAGACAAGAAGTTTAATTCTGGGTGTTTATACTTATACACAACATGTTGTTTGCATAAATTGTTTTTGCATGTATTGCGACGGATTGAGTGGTTGTTTGAGTTTTTGGTATGTGGACAAACAAAAGCGTCTTTGTCTTTTTCCCAATTACCCAAAAAGCAGGAGGTAGAATCTTGAAATTGAATGTTCTTCGATGAACTGGGAGTGTCGGCTACTACAGCTTCCTGGATCTTTGCCAAAAATTTTTCCCAGAAGGCCCATAGGGCATTCGCGAGCATTGGTGGTCAAAATGACCCACAAATTGTATACGCGTAGGTAAAGTATTTAAAATGTAAGGAAAAAAATTGGCTAGTCGCGAAAAAATTATTTTTACTTAAAATCCATCAGAAGGCCCTGACTGAGGATATGAAAAAGTTGTATAAACTTGCAGCCATCCTAAGACATGATTTTCGACGGTTGTTCTTCAAAATTGGGTCATTTTGACCCAATTTGTGCAGAAGGGTTAAAATCAAAACATACCTCTATTAATAGCGAAACAGAATGGTCTTGAGCTTGTATAATGCAATTAAAGCATATAAAATATTTAACAATTTCGTCCATTTTGTTTATAAATGAATCGTAGTGCGTGTTTTTAGAGTTATGAAATGCATCAATAATTGGCAATCCAACAATCTGAAATGAGTCTTAAAACAATCCAAAATGATTTTCTTACTAATATGAAAAAACTCTAAAATGATCCAGAATGTAACAAAAATATGCTCTAAATGATTTGAAATAAAGTCATAAAAGATACTAAGAAAAGTAGGCTATGTGTTGGTGTCAGTCGATGAACGACTCACTTAGACTTATTAGTTCATTGTGATACCACGGTCTAGCGAGATTAAGCGTTAGCTCCCCGGGGAACCATTCATTTTGCTCGGGTTGGGGTCATATGCCCGAATGACAAAATCCCGAACACAAAATCCCGAAAACAAAATCCCGAATTACAAAATCCCGAACAAAAAATCCCGAAAACAAAATCCCGAATTACAAAATCCCGAATAATTATAGTACAGTTTTGGTTTTAAAATTGACGCAATTTTTAAGACCAAAACTGTACAATTGTTCTGGATATTGTAAAATCTATAAATAAATTATTCAGTCTTAGTTCACATATGGAAATATTTACTTCAAAGCAAAAAACGTCGCTAATTTTTCACAAAAAAAAAATGTGTGCAGATTTTCATATCAAATAAAGGGAAGCAAAAACACGTTCCATGTTGTGACTTTGATTATGACTGAACTTTTTAGTATTCATGGTTACATTCAGGTCCACATAGTGCCCTTAGTCGTCTGCTTAATGAGTCGCAAGACCGCAGAGGCCTATTCGGAACTTTTCTTCAGTCTTACCAAACTAGCTTGCGAATGGAACATACACTTAAAGCCACTAAAGTTAATTTCGGATTTTGAAAAAGCTGCAAAAGAATTTTTCCCGTATGCTGAGTGCAAAGGATGTCAGCTCCACTTTGGCCAAATAATTTGGCGCAAGATTCAGAAGGAGGCTTAAGAACTAAGTATGGCAACTCAGAAGAATTTAGCTTGCAAGTTCGGATGATAAGGGCCCTTGCTTTTGTGTCGGGTGCTAAAATACCTGAATATTATGAAGTCTTATAACGCGACTTTGCAGATAAAGATGCCAAAATAAAATAGCTCGTTGGATAAATTCCAATTACATTGAAGGACGGTATGATACAGAGTTTTGATCGGTCTGTGACATGCCTTAAAGTTGTTGTCGGCAAAAACCATGCCGGTTTTTACAGTCTGATGGAAAATCTGGCTAAAGAGCTGATTGTTCCTATATCGGCAATCGAAAAACTTAAATCGATTGTTCAAAATACCAAAATTTAAAGGCTGTATTCAATAACATAGAATGTATGGATAAAACAGACTATTTAAAAGCCATAGCAATTAATCTTGCCTTTTATATATAAATGGATTATTAATAAAAAAAAATTGTATTGTTATTATTTTCAATTTTTTTTCGGGATTTTTCAAAATCCGGGATTTTAATTCGGGATTTTGTAATTTAGGATTTTAAAAATTCGGGATTTTGACATTTCGGCCTTTTCAAAAATTCGGAATTTTGATAATTCGGGATTTTGACACTATCCCATTTTGCTCTAAGAAGCTCAAGATCTTGCCTACGTCTATTAGAGATAATTCTCCCGGGTCCCTAAATAGTTACGATCTTGTAGTAGAGATCCTCCTGACGGCTAGAGCTGGACACTAGGAAAACCTGACCTTTAGTCGCGCCGCATGACTACAAATCAGACTGCCCCGTCAAAACTCAAAATCAGGATTGATACCTTGTGACGAAGGTTCATGCATATCCTGCTATCTACCATAGAGTAATTCATATACCTAGAATAGTGATTTGTCTCCGTAAACTTACGAAATTTCTTCCTCGTCCATCTCTCCTGCATCATCATATACGAGCGTTCTCGCAGGATATGCTTACAAGTCGCAAGAGGAATGCCAATACGCTCCAATTACTGTGGAACCTGTAAGGTAGTCCCTAGTCTCATGCGCTCTTTACTTTCCCATCTCGTTAAGACATCTGTGGCAGTTCTGGGCAGATTTGAATTCAGAAATATTGATTCCAGAGACTTGGCCACCCACAGCTCATATAGATTGTGCTTTTGCTATTTTTTCGTATACTGCTTCGACTTTGGGAGGTCGGGACTTATGGCTGGCCACTCCAGTTATGGAATATTTCGGGATTTAAACAAATCCCTTGTGAGCCGCGCAATGTGGATCGGTGCGTTGTCTTGTTGAAATGTCCAGTTATCTCCATATAATTCGCCAGCAAAGTCAATTAAATTGCTGTCCAACAGATCAACGTATGCTTCGGCAATCATTTTAGTTGGGACAAAGCATATTTCTGTCTTCCCTCGTGCTCCAAATGCAGCCCATATCATAAGAGATCTACCACCGTGGTTTCGCTTGTACCACGTTTGCCGAGGATGTCGTAAATCTCTCCAATATTTTTGGTGACCATCAGGTCCGTCCAAATTAAACTTTTTCTCATCACTAAATATAAAGGTTTCAAATTCGTCCTTCGCATTTTTATGGCGCTGGGTTAAGCGTGGTTTGGTAATTTTGCTTTGGAACCGAAGACCTGTATCGTCCTTTAGCAGTTGCTGGACACGCTGTCTCGTTACAGTTAGCCCCAATTCCACCTTTATTTCCCTACAACTCATATTCTCAAATTTAATTGTCTTAGATCCTCGTTATGTTTAAAGTTGTAAATTCCTTTAAGTCTATAAGAGATCATATTTTCTCCGGTTATTGAAAAAAAATGTAAATGCCGAGGGTGGGATTCGAACTCACATTCGCTGGACGATCGTTTCGATGTTTGTGAAGCATCATCTTCAGCAGCGTCTAGCCCGTTAAGCCACTGCGGTGTGTATTTACACAAGTCACTAACCGAAGACATTTATTGAAGGCATTTCATTAGCAGCTAAATGCAGAATGCGCCGCTTAGTCCTCTGGTCTACAATACAACCATAGTTTTCAGGGTCTTTGAGGAAATTCGAAACTGTATTGCGATGCCGATTTACCGCAGCTGCAATCTCGCCAATTCCTTTACCTGCAAGACTCATTCCAACAATTAATTTTGCAGCGCTCCTCATTCGTAAATTCACTTCCACGTGTCATATTAAACTATAAACAAAACTGTGAATAAAACGTTTCTTAGAATATATTCATAACAATCACTTTACTCACGTACAGAAAGATATTTTACACTAAACACCAGAGAAAAGTGTCAGGAACGCGACTGCACATATAATTATTTTCTATTGAATTGCAAACTTCCAACGATAATCATAGATAACGGGACTACAAATAAAGTCCAAAAGAGAAAAAAGTATATGATAAAGAGAGAGAGAGAGAGATTTTATCGAAAAAATTGTATATGGTCGACATTAAATTACAGTTAGTTTTCAGAAGGAAAGAAATTATTTTGCACATACATATGTATATAAATATTTTGTAAATTTATTTATAAAATATACTGTAAATAAATAAATATATCTTCTCTTCTCTTCTCTTTTAAGGACTAAACACACCGGCTTGTCGATTTTAGATGACCTACCCACTTTGGGCAACACCAAAGAGAACATCGCTGATGCCGTGCAAACATCCAATATTCGTGAAGTTCTTACAAACTGTACATACATTGAGGATGAACTACTCGAGATTTGGGGTATACGAATCTATGGCAGTCCATGGCAACCTGAATTTTGTAAATGGGCATTCAACATACCCCGTGGTCTACCCTGTCTAGAGAAATGGAATAAAATTCCTACCGACATTGATATTTTGATAACACACACTCCGCCCGTAGGCCATGGTGATCTATGTTGCTCCGGTGTCCGTGCGGGTTGTGTCGAACTACTGACTACAATACAAAAGCGAGTTAAACCCAAATATCATGTATTTGGTCATATTCACGAGGGCTATGGCATTACTTCAGATGGTCGTGTGATTTATGTAAATGCTTCCACGTGCGATATTAATTATTTACCCAACAATCCTCCTATTGTGTTTGATGTTACGCTTAATCCAGGAGTGCGCAAAGATGATTAGAAACGATGAGCCATATAGAAAGAGAAACACAGAGAGAGAATAGATTTACTTACAATTCTAGGTGAACAAACTGTTTTAATACTCTAGCTTTTGTTTTAATACCTATTTTTACTTGTTTGTATATACAAAACAATAATTTTTTATACTCGTCTATTATGATTATGATTTGCCAAATGATTAACTTTATGTACAAAGACTTTATTTGTAATGGTTTTTATGTAATTTTATTTAGCCCAATCGTTTAAATGTTTTATTTTTACATTAATTTGATGGAAAATAAAGCTATTATTATTTTCGAAACTTGTTCTTGCGTTTGATAACGTTTGTATTGTTTTTTGTTTTTTTTTTTGAATCTATGCTTTTTAAATATAATTTGTTTAATTTGATCGAAATTACATTCTTAATGAATATGAACAACTTAATTGTTTCCCAAACCCACCTCAGTTTCATACACTTCACACACGATATCTGAAAGTTCAGAACTTCATTTCACCTAGCCAACCTAAGACAATTGAAAACTTATTTTTTCTTTAAAAGGAACGAGCCAAAGTTTAATGTTATGTTAAAAACGTTAAAAAAAACCAAACAGATCAGAGAAATTGGTTTACTATTTCGAACCTTCTGCGTGAAATGCTCGTAAGTGACCAATTTCACAAAATTGACTGTTCGATCTTTTACAAAGTGCAAGGAAATCCTTTTCTTGTAAAATTTACTTTTTGTCACAATCAATCTGCGCAGAGAGGTCGATTTATTCGCCCATATTTGTGAGAAATTTAACACTATTTGACTTCAATGTAAAAAAAATTATAGACGCATCTAAATTTCGCCAATTACTATATAAGTACCGGAAAGTGAGGTGCCAATTTTATTCAATTATTTCAGTCTAGTCAGTTAAACAGTAGTCAGTAGATTCATATTATTATAAAATGTACCACTTCTACGAGAAATTCAAAAAAAGTGGTAGGGGGTCTTTTTGCCAACGCCAAAAATTAGATAATTTTCCCAGGTTCATAAAGGAGTAGGATTTACTTTTATTGGCTATTCTACAACCTCATGAGGTCAGATGTGTTACACGTATTAATAGCATAAGCAACTTTTAACATATTCTTCCAACTGGTTCTGGCCGTCGTCTTTTGTCGTCAGTTTGCAACATCAAGGATACGGGGGGATTCTTCGGTCTAGTCTTGGTCGTCCTCTTTTTCCAAATAGTGCGTCATCGAAAACCTTTCGCCCTGGTACATCTATATCCATTCTGATAACGTGGTGTAGCTATCGTAATTGCCTTAATTTATTTGCTTCTCCTATGTCTATATCGGAGTTTTCCTTAACATGACCATATACATATGTATTTTACGGAGAAGTTTTTTCCCGACTACTCCCAGCTGGTTTTCATCCGCCTGCGATATAACAAAAGTTTCGAAGCCATATGCCAGTATAGGTAAAATGATAGTCTAGTATAACTGAACTTTTGTTTGTCGGGAGAGGACATTGTTCTGAAACTGCTTGCTGAGCCAAAAATAACATGCAAGCACAATTATAAATATATGTATATAAAAATTATACACCGTATAAATACTCCTGTTGGCTAGGACAGGAAGCCTGTTCAGTTAATTCTTCTATCGAAGTCAATATCAGTAGTGCACACACAATATGTGGGCTTCTCAAGCACTCTCCGCAACACAATAGCCCCAAAGAGCATTATCGGCTTCACCACCGCTGTACATATCCAGTAACCAATCTTCGGGGAAACCCCCATTTTGCGGTGTTTAGTCATTTTTCTGGTGTAGTCTGTTATCGTAGACTCTTTCAAGTATGTTGGGTGTTTAACTAAAATTGCTGTCCAAAAGAACTCCCAGATATTTAGCACACTGTGTAATGTAAAGATGAGACTCATTCAAAGACATAGGTGGGTATTTATACCTTCCGGTATAAGGCCGGGCTTACACCTAGACCATTTTTACCTCCCCATCTTCCTCAAGTCCACTGTTGCCCTATAGACTGTTTATTAGGTTACTAGCCCATTTTTTCTAGAGTTACGAGTATTCCATTTAGCGCAAGGTTACACAGAAGATTGCACAAGGCGCTTCCTTGTGGTGTGCCTCTGTTGACAAAACTGTTAGGGGTTGAGGTGTCCACCGTGATACATCTGGTGAATATTTCGACTACTAACGCCTTAAGGACCATGTACCCCTAAGGGTCGATACCATTAATTCTGTGCTACTAGACGTGATATTATTGAACGCGCCCTCAATGCCAAGAAAGTGTACCATCGGGTACTCCTTAAAAGTCATCAATTCTCTGTGTATCCTACTAGTTCACGTAAGGATGCCTCTGTGTATATATCATAGCAGTCCGCATGTTGCACAACAGATACCATTCTTAAATCAATTCTCACGAGCAAGTGTCCATATATCAGCCGTTCCAAATCTTCATTAGGAACGATGGCAAGCTTATATGCCTAAAGTCTTGGAATGACGTGTGTTCCTTAGTTTTCAGGCCCCGGATTTACCTTCTGTGGATTTTCAAAAGAGCTTCCCTTGTTTCTCGAAGAAGTGGCTGTATTAAATATCTTTCGGCATGACTTCTTAATGTGAGGCATCTGCCATCCCCTTGGCTTCATTCTCGGACAAAAGATTTGTAGTTACTTGTTGAGAGTATTCGTGGCTCTGAACGCTACATCCTCTATGTCATCTATGCAGCTTATCAGGGGACCAGTTAGCCACCAACTGACGAACTAATTCAGGATGGGTCATGTTCCAATCCAAGTGGAGACCAATGTAATTATGATCAGAGAAAGAATTCTTCTTTTTCCTGATAATCCCATACACGACTTCCTTTGCAAAAATGTCGTCTATAACAGCTTGTCTGGAGCTAGTGACGAAAGTCGGTTCATTGGTCCTATTGCTAGATGGTATGCGTTTGCATTCACGCCCACAATCAGTGGGGTACCTACACACCATTTTCTCCTGCTATATGAAATGTCTTAAAGGTTCCGATGACAGTTTCAACGTTATCCCTGTCGCTATTCGATGTTAGCAAAAAAAAATACTCAGATAATTTCTGACCACAATGTCAGTTCTGGAAAAGCTTACAACCTTCGTACTCAATCCACAAACCCTGTCCTTAATAGCCCAGGACTTTATGATGTCACTTTCTATGATAGAGGTTGATCTGAAGAAACCTCAACATTTTGTGGCCTCTACACCAGCGTCACATCCATTTCGCGTTTTTCTATGTGTCATTGTTGGCAGCTCTATTTTGAAGCTTATACACAGGCTTAGCCAGATGGGTGTCGGATAAGGCGTAACCTTATTCCGGACCTGATGAGGGCTTCAGTATGACTCCATCTTTTGGTACATTCCCGTTCACGTCAACATGGTATGGTCATGGTCAACATGGCTTCGTGGTTTTGATCCTGTTTCCGCCATAATTTATCATCGTGTCGTCGTACTACCTCATTCACAGTCGTATTCCTGTTCCCGTTTATACATATATCTTTAGGTTTATTTTCTAAATCCAAACAAGTCCACCCCACCGGATACTTTTATAAGAGGCAGTGTCTTATTGTTCAGAACGAATATCGCGTATCTACGGATACCATGCCTCCTTTCATGCGCCCAACTGTGTGTTGGAAGTTCAGGTACTATCCTTGAGAATGTACACAATGGTTTGCATGTAGGAAGTATTGGCAGCACTCCAAACATGTGTCCTAGGCCAGGATGGGAGGTGCTTCCTTCTTGTTCCCCGCCGCTGTAATATCTTGATTTTCATCACATTTCAGAGAGTGTCTCTATTTAGCAGTGGTCGACATCACTATTTATCAATTAATCCTAAATTTTCTTGGGAAGTCGGCAAATGTGGCTTTACATCTGCGACTGACGCATAGCGCAACGGAATTACCTGGGGTTTTTATTGTATTCGTTGCATATATGCCTCACATTTTTCTCAAGGAAATCGGTGAGTTGGACCTGGCGGTCGCGCTTCAATCGTGCCTATATCAATAGACTCCGTCAATTTGACAATAGAGAATTGTCCGGCAAATATAGGCATAGTGATTTTTTGTTTTTAATTTTTTTTATCCTTGTGATACCCACAAGTATTGTGTCTTGGAGGACGACCTCACGACGGCCCTCAGTAGTACGACAAGAACTTGGCCAAAAGTCTTATTAGTCACTGAGTTTCCCAGGTATAAGTAAGGGTTCGCCAAGATACAGTTGGAAACCCCTGACTGCCAATTATCCGATAGCTACGGTACGAATAATACCCCGGATTAGAGAACTGAGTTTTAAGTAGAAATAACTTCTGCGATTTGTCATAAATTCCAGTAAAGAAAATCGAGAAAACAGTATTCCTAATAAGTAGATGAATGGTTATCAGGCCTTGTCTAACATAGGGAACAGACGGTAACCAGATAGCTGCCCACCATGGGTAGACGCTTCTGGGTTTAACTTGACTCGGGACCTACTGAGGCGTTACTCCCTTCATTATATATATATATCTCTTGGAGCGTTCCTTGTGGGAAGATACTTAGTTAATGCCATTATCTTTTCGCCATGTCAATTAATATAAAGCCGCATTCTGTCGCTCTTGGTCAAGGGCATATAGTACTGCGTATATAGTACATAGATTATTCATACATATTTAATAATTAATTTAGTAATTTCTCATACATTAACCAAAAAATAATCAATTTTTATAACGGGTCCGCCAAATAACTTTTTTTTTTTTGAAAATGCTATAAAAAAAAACTACTGAATATTTTCTCAAATTTCTTTTTTTATTTGAAAGTATAATCCTTCCGGTTAATAATGGAAAATAATTTCGTTCAAATGGCTGGCCATGCAGTAGCCTACACGATCGGTCCAATATTTAAGCACATTATCGATTGTGTGCAGCTGTATTTCACCAATGGCTTCACGAATATTGCCCTTTAAAGCGTCAATTGTCTCTGGCTTGTCGGCGTAACACTTATCTTTGAGGGCACCCCACAAATAACGGTGTCAAATCGCAGCTCCGAGGTGGCCAAACGACGTCAGCTCTGCGGCTGATAATGCGATCTTCAAAAACAGAGCGCAAAACATCGAGTGTAGCTTCGGCTGTGTGGCACGTAGCGCCGTCCTGTTGAAACCAAATGTTGCCAATATCCTCCTTTTCAATTTTTGTGAACAAAAATTCGTTCAACATGACCCGATAACGATCGCCATTGACTGTAACGGCCACTCCTTGCTGATTTTCGAAGAAAAATGGCCCAATTATGCCTCTGGACCAAAATCCGCACCAAACAGTGACTCGTTTTGGGTGTATCGGCTTTTCAATGCATGCGTGCGGGTTTTCTGTGCCCCAAATGCGACAATTTTGCTTGTTTACATACCCGACAAGATCAAAATGAGCTTCATCTGAAAATATGATTTTTTTTGGCAAAATCGGCATCTTCTGTAAGTCGATCGCAGGCCCACTTAGCGAAGCGTAAAAGCATTATTTCCCAGCGTTGTTCAAGCATATACACAACCATATTCGTTTAGCGGAAGGATAAAACTAATTCACGAAATAAGCACTAGTTGAAAAAAAAAGTTAGATGGCGGACCCTTTATAATTCAACGTCATATGTTTGGTTGCAAGTAAACGTTGGATTTTGGAATGCCACGCATCAATAATACGAGATAGAGCCATTAGTAAAATAACATCCAACAAGGCAACTCCAACGGCATTTAGTGTTTGTAAGGTAAAATAGTTGTGTTAAATACAACACAAATATATACCAACACCAAAAACCAACAAAAACTGCAGAATACATTCAAACTTCAGAGTTCTAAACCAAAACAAAATGAAAAAGATAAGTCAACAGGTCTTGTAACTCCACCTGGTGTAAGTCAATTTGCGTCGAACCTGTCTCCTCCTACCTCAGGACAAATAGTGATGAATGAAACAACCAAACAAAAACTGGATTACCATTACATCCCATGAAGGGATTGGGGAGAGCTTATCACAACCAGTGAGCTGTGCGCATTCTAGTTATACACTCACTGTCCTGTAGGTCCGAACAGTTTTACACCGGTTCCAAACGGTATTTGGCGAAGCTTTTTCATGGTTAAATAATCAGTAGTGTCACCGTCACTAAGCGAAGTGACCGCCGTCGAAAGAAATGTAAGGTGGTCCAAACAGGGATCGCAACTACGTACAAGAGTCGTTCACACTACCATTGCACCATCGCACAGTGGTTCAGAATCGATCAACATGGGAAAAAATTGCAATATCTTTTGGTCGAGTAAACATTTGAATTCAATTACGAAACATCAATGAAACGAAAAATTCCTCAATTTTTGTCCTAAAATGTGAATAAATATTTTTTCCCAACCAACTTTAAAAAGTAAGTACGTAACTATAAAGGTGATAAAAATTATATATTATTTTTGTGATTGGGTGCACCGTTTCCGACATATAGCCACTTTTTATTTTAACGATTTTCTTATTTAGGCGATTTTTTAAAAAAAAAATCTTCCATTCGAATTGGACCACTTTATGAAAATCCGTTAAGGTAGGATCACACGATTGACGCAATACACCAATTTAGATTAAATTTTGATTATTGACGTACAACGATTAAGTGACAATAATTGCCGGCTTCCAGTCATACGATTGTTATAGTGCTCGTATACGGCAACTCTGAGAAACAGCTGTTGTGCTAAATTGCAAATGTTGTTTTGTTTATAAAATAAAAATTTACTGTAGTAAAGATGATTTGTTATCTAAAGGAAAAGAAAATTGCATCAGCTTTAATAATTGTCTGTGCAGTTGATGAGAAATTAAAAAATTAAGAAAATAAATGTTCGAAGAAGTACTTGAGTCAGAGAGTGGCTCGCAAAAAGCACCATCCAATTCTACTATGCAATCATCAAACATCATATAATAATGAAAATTGTACAACAATTAAAATTAATTTTATATATGAAAATATATGCTGTCAACGGTCACAAGAAAAAACATCAATTAAAAAAAATAAATATTAACGCGTATTATCTTCTGGAATTGGCGCCCTAGAGCACCATAGCCAATAAAATTTAAAATCACACGATTGGCGTTTAAAATATAGCAATAATTGGTGCATGGCAACAATCGTGTGATCCTACCTTTAGAAACCCCCAAAAATAATTTTTTTTTCGATTGTACGCCCCGCTTCCGAGATAACCCAGGGTAACTATCCATTATTTTCCCCATAAGTTATTGGGGAACTTATCAAACTGTATTAGCTATAAACAAAAGTTAGTCAATTAAAGCCAAGAAAGTTGCACTCAAGAGTACTTTCCAAAACTGTATGAGATACAGTTCAATAAACAATCAATTTTATCGATTTTCAATATCCACAAAAAAAATATCTGTAATACGAAAAAACTATTTTTTTTGTACGCATTATGAACAAATAAGTCAAAATATGTTTAACAAATATAGAAAGAAAAAAGCAGACGTTTTATTTTCTTTTGAATATATTCCAAATTGTACCCGATTATTTATTTTATAAGGGGTTTTTTACAGAACTTAAAAATGTAAATTTAAATTTCATATTGACATATTTGACATTTCGTAAATTTACAAGTTAAGCCCATGCATGAAAATAACAACAATTCCAGGAACCGAAATTTTTGCACTTTTCATTTGCTTGTCACCCAGCTGTAGCCCGGTATTCAGTTTTTATGAAATCTTCGTTGCCATAAGAAGTACGTGTAAAAAATAACGGAAATTTCATTAACCGATAATTTCACTCTCTTTTCATTTGCTTGGTGAAAATTTCGTAGGCAGAATCAATTACAGGGTTGTTAAAAAAATAAATAAATGGTTTCCCATTACATCCCATGAAGGGACCGGGAAGAACTTCTCACAATCACTGAGCTGTGCGCTTTCCAGTTTTCACTCACTGATTGGGACCTACAGTTTTACTCCGATTCTGAACGGTAATTTTTGAAGGTGGTCAGATCAGGGTTCGAACCCAGGATCTCATGTACAAGAGCCGCGCACACTACCCATTGCATCACCGACGGGTTATAGGGTTGTTACAATTGTTTTGGGACCGGAATTTTGGAATTTCGATTGTTTTAACAAACAAAAGTTTCACCCCATTCGTTAAACATAAAAGGGAGTTCGTATAAATGAAATAATTGCAAGGTAAATCAAAGGTACGTGGCAAAACTCCGCAACAAAATTTTCCGTTCATAGGATAAATGACAAAATTTCTTACGAAAATTTCACTTACACGAGATATAATACAAACGACTAGATGTAATACATACAAACTATAAAGGCTTTGTGCTTAGATCGCTCCCATCAAATATATTTAGCAATACAAATTGTTTGGCTTCAAATTTGATCAGGTACATATCAGTGTGGCAACTTTTTTTTAACATTTTGTTGCTGACATGTTGCTGTCATTTCGAGCGAGCAACTTAGTACACTGGCGGAAATATTTGGTCAATATTTCGCACTCATTTTGTTTTTGTATGGGGGTTTGTAAAATTTCACGCGGAATGTTGTTGTTTATAAAAAGAAAAAACTGTTAAAATTTAATAGTTCTGCGCACTCAAAATCAAAATTTCATCAAATCATTATATTTGTTTCTTAAATAACAGCTGTTATGAGAACCCATAACTAGAACAACAAAACTTTATTTTATATTTTATTACTTTTTGTATTATTTTCTTTTTCTAATTCGTAAATAGTTTATTCACCACCCTTTACACAATGAATTGCTCAAATAAAGATGTATTTAAATTTTTTCCGACGTCACTCAATCATCCTAAATGCCTTAAAATTTAAAAATAAATAAAATTAATTCAAATGGTTTTTTTTGCAAATGTAGCAAAAATTAAAATAAAAAAGTATTATAGATTAGTCACAAAACAAAGGCACAAAAAAAGCACAAATGTATAAAAGTGTACTAAATCACTACAAAAATAAAGCAATTAAATTACATACTCTTAATTATTCAAAATAAATTTTCATAAAATTAAAAATAAATAAATCAAAAACAATACAATCATTATTATTTGGTCTGGCTACACATACAGGATTGTAATAGAATGATCACGAAACACCACCGAAAGGTTGGTGGTGGTTTTTTGGAATTATAACAGGACTTCATTTTAGTACGCACAAGAAGTAGAGGAAGAAGATGCAAAAAAGAAGGAAATTTGTGTACTAAATGCACATCAGAAACATCATCATCATCATCATCATCGTTGTCGGCAGGCACATTCACCGTTCGTCTTCATTGTCATCGTCCACACCAACCACCATTGCTACCGATCGCTGCTTGATCATCTACCACGACACGGCGGTGCTTGCGAATTTCATTACTTTTTTTATATTTTTTGCAAAACCAATATTAATTGCAAAGTAAAAAAAAAATATTCTCAATTTTGCAGCTGCTCCTTCCTTCCTCCATCTGCCAAAGAAACAATTGTGAGATTTTGAAAGTTATTCTTCTTCGTTTAGAGTTCGACAACAAGGATCTCATTCATAACCCACTAAAATGGTGAGTAACAAGGTACGAAGTGAATCAACAAAATTTTGCCCCTAAAACAAGTAAAACATAAGGACATTTAAGGTTATAATTAATAAAGCACAAGCGGCTGTTAACGACAAAGAAGTAGAACGAAATCATGACAATAAAACCGCGATATGTGTGGAATTCCAGCATTCGTAATTAATTGCATTTCTTTAAATATTTAAATGCATCATCAGCATCTTGCACATCGATTGATTGTGGCGATCGCATATAAAGAATTAGTGAATCTTTCATCGTTTTGTTCTTAGGATTAAAAAATTTTCAAATTGTCTTCGTTACGGACGGAACAATGGGGAAAATGGTGAGAAAGAATTGGGCACAAAGAAGTGATAATATTGAAGTTTAGTGTTGGTGTTGTAATAACTGTGAATATATGAAATTTAACCAGATTGTGGTACAAGACTCATTTTTTCCAGAAATGCAGAATATTGGAAAAATACGTCATGCTTACTCCTTTATTTTGATGATTACAAAAAAGAGAGGTTTAAATATGAACAAATTAAAATGTTTTAGTTTAATCGTATTGCAGTTTCCAAATTGTTAAAATTTGCAACTGAATAGATCAAATAATACTTAAATATAGTAATAATAATTTTTCCAATATCCCATGAGTAAATTGGAGAGAGCTGTTCAAAATCGGAGAGCTGAGCGTTTTCTATTTTTACACTCCTGAATTTAAACTTGAATATGTTTGATATATAAATTGAACGGCAGACAATTCCCCTTTATTAATTACTTAGTTTTTCATTTTCATCTGCAATTTTTTTGTTCAGAGTTGATGTTCCTGATTTCACATTCGGTCATTTCGTGCAAAACCTTCACACCCCAAAATTTTGGGGTGTTCGAACTGAGCACTACGAAGTATTCTTCGGGAAAAGTTCTTTTGGATAAATTAATCCCAATATAAAATAAGTTTGCGATTTCGGTGTGATCGGATTGTGCTATTAGTATCTTGCATATAACTACAACTCGAAACTTCCAAAGTCCCTTTACTCGAAACTACGTTTTTGAGTTATGACGGTCTTGCACGAATGGGCGATATGCAAGAATGGTCGAAGCCAGGGGGTGGCAAGACGGGCAGTTGTCCGTCCCTACCTAGAACTCAAAACGAATAAGTTTGTACACCCTGCCTAACATATACTATGTTTATACGAGAGCTTATATACAGCTGATACACAAATGCTTAATACTATCGCCTTTAATTCGGTGGTCACAAACAATAACAGCCTAACTCGAGTTAGGACAAAATTGAAAAATAATTTTTGAGAAGTCACCGTGCTCAAATAATCAACTCTTTTTTGTTAAGAAGTAAGTAAATGAATTCGTTTCCTTGTTACCTGTAACAAAGTTATCACAAAAACTCCGACTCCTGATTTCCAGTAAAGATATTAAACTTTAAACTGCTCTCCCTGAAAAATTTTAGAATCGACTTAGGCTGTTATTGTTTGTGACCACAGAATTATAAACAGGTTACGGACAAAAGGTGGTGTAGGATATTCTACAGTCGGTTTCGTTGATCTCATATCACCGCCTGTCGATCTTTGCCACTTAAAGTTGGTGCGGTTCAGTTGAGTTACAAAGCCCACGGAGAGGCTTAAAAGAGCGAAAACTTTTAGTGCTGAAATTTTGTATTGTGTATACTATATTTTCCACCTCCCTAGCCGAGATTCTGGCTACGGCCTTGCATGCAAGTTAACTTTTTTTGTTTCGGCGTGTTCAATAATCAACAAATTTTAAAGATTTGTGGCTTCATTCATAAAATGTTGTGGTCGATTTGGGATTTTGGGTTTTTTATATGACAAATCGTCTTTCAAACCTCTCAAAACTTTTTATCAATAAGGCCATTAATCTCAAAAAGAGTTTTATTTCGCTAACATTGTAAAAAAAATGTGACGGATTTTAAGCAAACTCTTAAGAAAAAAATCGAAAGTAATAAAATCGAAAATCACATTATCAGTTGTATCTGACGGATGTTATCGGTACACATACGAGCATTATTTTTTGATTACGGACTGGTTTCAGATTTTAAAAGACTTCGATTTGGTGATCTGTAAACAAAGTGCATCCACATGATTACCGTCAAGCCGTATAACCATTTCAGATGTAGCCACAGATATTCATCAGCGGTTGTTTGGAAAATGATGCTATTAAGAATCCATCAACCTAAATGCAAACAAAAACTTAAGTGCGTTGAGAATTTCTTCCTTAAAAAATAACCAGTAACTATTTTTGAGAGAGTTATATAGATTTTACTCTAGCAGTAGAAAATAGTTTAGTTTGTTTTCAATCCCAGTAAAAATTTGCAAGAATCTACTTTTGAGATAGAAAGAACGATTTTACTATTTTTATGAAAATATGCACAAAAGTACGCGAACAACTTCCAGTAAAAATTTGCAAAGAAACAGCTGATGTGGTTGTATTCTTTTCTGCATAAATTTTGACTTGTAGTTACATTATATTGTATCTACGGCCAAAGTTGTCCAATTACGACGTCAGAATTTGCTGAATGCCACTGCACATTATTGCTTTCCATTTTCTTCCTAAATTTCAGTGATATAACGGGTTTTCAATAAGAGCGCTACAAAAGTTTTTTTTAAATAAAACAAAACCGGTTTTAGATACCAATGAAATTCTTTATTCCTGTGAAAGTACGTTCGATGCCATTATGTATGGAACTCGATTTCTTTTGCATGGCCACCACGGGCACGCTTACAGAAGTCCAGACGCTGAACCCAATTTTCGACGGTTTTCAAGCATAAATCGGCCGATACTGCTGCAATTTCACGTTCGATATTCGTACGAAGTTCATCATTCGTCGCTGGCTTGTTGGCATAGACCATAGACTTGACGTAGCCCCACAGGAAATAATCTAACGGCGTCAAATCGCACGACCAAGGCGGCCAATCGACGGCCATTTCGTGAGATAACACGTTCACCAAACTTGGTTTCCAATAAATTGATTGTGGCATTCGCTGTGTGGCTTGTGGCGCCGTCCTGTTGGAACCACATGTCCTCCAAGTCCATATTATCCAATTGGGGCCAAAAATATTCGGTTATCATTGAACGGTAGCGATTCGCATTCACAGTAATGTGACGGTCTTGATCATCACGGAAGAAGTACGGCCCAATGACGCCGCCGGCCCAATGACGCCGCCGGCCCATAATCCGCACCAAACCGTAATTTTTCGGGATGCAATGATGACTCATGGATTACGTGTGGATTGCTGTCTGACCAATAACGCATATTTTGCCTATTGACGAAGCCATTCAGCCAGAAATGAGCCTCATCGCTGAAGATGATTTTCCGATGAAAATCCGAATCGTAGCGCTCTTAAAGTCGAGGCCACTGACTCCAAATTTCGGTAGTAAATTTTAATAATTTCGACTCGTTGTTGGCTCGTATATCTTTCCATGATGAAATGGCAAACCTTACTGAAGAGAAATGTCAAAAGAGCGGGAAAAAATATGGCGTCGTTTGCTGTCCCTATCGATTTTCTTTTGTAGCGTCTCTGTCAAGGCGAATTTATACAAGGTGGAAGCACTAGAATTCGCCTTACTTTTTGCGCTGGTTCTGTCAAAAATAGCAATTCGCCTTGAATTCGCCTTTTGTGGTAATGTCAAAATATGACATTTGTATTGCATGCGTATACGTATATACATACATATTTTTCATTTGCTTGTGCTGTTTCTGTTGTGAAACAGCACAAACACATCCGGCAATGACTGCCCCACAACAAGCGTTTGTTGTCGTCGCGTGGAGCATGAAACATCGGTCCCGTACCGCTTTCAAACTTTTTATTGCAAATAGCACATTTTACCATCTTTAAAAATTTTTTTTTACTTTTAAGGGGAAACTTTCAAAAAACACAAGTTTATAAATTAACTTCACTTTGCCAATAAGAATGTAAACAAAACTAATAAGTTTGACAATTCGAGCTCAATTCGCCTTGGCATCAGCTGTTCAGAACATGAATCAGCTGTGCGCTTGCTATAACCTGAAGTAGATCAGCCTTGGTCTCTGTTGAAAACCCCTTCATTAAATAAAATATTAAAAAACTTATTTCTGCCGTTGTTAATTTATTGTCCACTTTTATTTGTTTTCATAGAACAGCTGATTTCAAACAGCTGTTCCATCCTACAAATTTTTTTTTTTTGCTAAAATTTCTCCAACCAAAATTTGCAAGATTTTCGTAGTTATTAAAACTGTCAAGCTATTCTCTCTCTTTGGTTCTGTCGCTACTTGTTTTTTGGAGTACACGAACACTAACAAGTAAGACACCCTTTAGATTATGCGTTTCACCCGCGGCTTCCACCAAAGACTTTCGTGTTCGATTGGTGAGAGGTGGGAAGACGCAAGAGGGGTAGACAAACACCCTCGAGACGAGAATTCGAGAGGATTATTGATGTTTGTCTTTACTCTCTTTCGTAGTTCTGCCACGTTGTTTCACACTCTTTCTGCTTTTGAAGGAAGAACATCGTTTGCGTAGATTATTTTCTGATTATTTGTATAATATGAATAGAAATAATTCGAAAATTATTAAATAAAATATGTAAAAACTATAATTCGTGGAAATTTGGATTACTAAACATCAGCAACATGAAAATCAGACATCTTTGTTTGAAAAATTAATTATTACGAATATAAGTAAGAAGCAGAACAGCCTATTAGATGACAAAGAAGCCAAGGGTAGAACGCGGAATGTAAATGCTCATGATTTACGGGGGGTGTTCAAAAGAGAATTTAACAACTAACGCAGGCTGAAGACGCATAATCTAAAACATCACTAAGAAATAGCAGCTTTGTGCGTTTACTTACCCAGTATACATTTGCAAGAACCTACTTTTGAGAGATAAATAACGATTTTATTCTCTTTATGAAAAATTGCGAAAAAGGTAAGCGAACGACTTCCAATAAAAATTTGCAAGGAAACTACTGATGTAGTTATATCCTTTGCTATATAAATTTTGGTTTGTAGTTACATAACATATCTACTGCTACAGTTGTCCATTTATGACGTCGTCGGTACACCAGAATTTGGTGAATGCCACAATGATATATGTATTAAATAAAATATTAAAAAACATATTTGTAACTTATTTTGCACTTTTTTATTTATTTAAAACAGCTGATTTCAAAATTCAAAATTCTTCCATCTGCCCATCCGAGTTCGACATTTTTTCTTCAATTTGTAATTTCTTCAACTAACGCGAGGAATTATTGCGAGTTGAATTTTACAGCTGAAGTGGTGGAAAATGGTACGCTGCGTTTTATAAAATACCCATTAAATGACGTAAATCAACGCTGTTAGTCACGGAATAGTTGTAGCGTTTTATAAATTACCAAAACGACAATAGTAACGCGAAGTGACTGATTCACGACTTATAAAATATCACCCTAAAACTATTATTATGAACGAGGATGACGTATTTTGGTTTGACGTATCAATGCCAAAAATTAACCGAATAAAAGCCAACACAAATTATTCGATTTATCAGTTTTAATGAAATGTTCATTCCCATAAGAAGAAGTACGTTTATAAAAAATATCAAAAATTTCGTGAACCGAAAATTACGCTCACTTTTCATTTGCGACAAAGTTGTTTAACAAAGAAAATATGTTTGTAAATCTAGCTTTTAGTTAAACTCAATATGGGATTTCATTCAAATTCATAAGTTTCTCCCTCGTTTACCTCGTAAAACTTGTATATTTGAAGTGTTAATTTGAATTTATGAGAAATACGAGGTATTTGAAGTATTTAAGAGTTTCAATGAAAACCCCCAGTGTTTCTAATGATCATATCTAAATATTTGTTTAATCTTTTATTATTGCATTCATAAATTTTTATATTCCCAGGGGTTTTTGTTCTTTGCTAATAAAATACGGAGTGTTCGAGTCTCCACATACCATTCTTAGGTATCTTTACTCTACATATTTCAAAATGGAAAATTTTTAAAATATATTTTTCTATTTGTGTTCATTATGTCATGTCTTTTGAGCCCCATTTTGACCAAATACAAATATTTTTTTGCCAACATACGTTAGGAATCGAAACTTCAACGGCCATTAGGGGACTAGAAGTAACCTCGTATATACAAATGTTGACGTTAACGCAATTAGCTTTTCCATACGCATCATTTGAGACGCTCCCACATTTGAAATTTCAAAATGTCAAACAACAGTTTTTCAAATAACTACAATTGCCAATGGTACAACCAACTATTTGACATATTATTAATTTGTCTAATGTATGATCTACATAGACATTTGGGAACTTGTTTTCATAAACCTGTTCTAGAATCCATTGTTTAAATCTGATTAAAAAAGATTGATATTTGAATGAACTTTGGTTTTTAAATATAAAATGTTTACCTTTGTTGCAATTTTGATAGGCTTTTTGATAGGTTTATGGCAAATAGTTATAAACAGGTTCGGGTAATGTTGACCCATAAATACAGATTAAGGGTTAAGTTGTTCTTTCTGGAGAAATATATACAGGACTCATAAACTTAATGAAATTGATTTGTTTATTCCTTAAAGGATTGTTTGTTAACTCATTTTGTAATCCATAACCTTAAGAGTTTATTGATTCCTTCATCACCCTGGGAATATTGGACAGGGGTATATCAATCAGAATCAAATTCAGGTTTCAAATTCTAGGAATTTTAAAAGGAAAGATTGAGAAGGAATGTTAAATGTGGGACAAACGGATTTACTAATTCTTTTGATTTAGTTAAAGTAAACTACTAAACAATTTACATATGTATGTACTTATATATGATTTTGATCGAAAATTCTATACAAAATGACAGTTAGAACTGTTGGTAAACACTGTAACTTTGGAATTACTAAGGATGGATAAATTTAGAGTTAGAGTAGTACTTTTAGAAATACAGCCATATCTTCTCATATTCAATTGTTTTCTTTCCAGCGCGAGGTAATTTCCATTCAGATTGGTCAAGGTGGCATTCAAATCGGTAACGCCTGTTGGGAATTGTACTTGCTCGAGCATGGCATCCATCATGATGGTTCAGTAAAGACCAAAGAGGAAATGTTAGCCAGTGGCTGTTCAGCCGGTGTTGTGGGCACTGAAGGACAATCGAATGCTACGAACGATGCGCGCACCTTTTTCTCTGAGACCGGTTCGGGCAAACAGGTGCCAAGATCCATATTTGTCGATTTAGAACCAACCGTTATCGATGATGTACGCAATGGACCAATGCGTGGTCTTTATCATCCAGAGCAATTAATATCGGGCAAAGAGGATGCTGCCAACAACTATGCCCGTGGACACTATTCAATTGGCAAAGAGGTAATCGACAATGTCACCACTCGGATACAAAAAATGGCCGAGCAATGCGATGGCTTGCAGGGATTCTTAATATTTCACAGCCTGGGCGGTGGTACCGGCTCGGGGTTTACCTCGTTGCTGATGGAACGTCTGTCCATGGATTTTAGTAAGAAATGTAAGCTGGACTTTGCGGTATATCCATCGCCCAAGGTGTCCACAGCGGTTGTGGAGCCGTACAACGCTCTACTGACAACACACTCAACTTTGGAGCACTCGGACTGTGTGTTTATGGTCGATAATGAAGCTATTTACGAAATCTGTAAAACCAATTTGAATGTAGATCGTCCAGACTATCGAAACCTTAATCGACTGATAGCTCAGATTGTCAGCTCCACGACGGCTTCGTTACGTTTCAGCGGCTCCATGAATGTGGATCTCAATGAATTCCAGACCAATTTAGTACCATTCCCGCGTATACATTTTCCCTTGGTGGCGTATGCCCCATTAATGTCGGCCTCGCGAGCCTCCCACGAACAGCATGCAATTACTTCCCTCACCAATGCTTGCTTCGAATCCGGTAACATGATGGTGAAATGCGATCCCCGAGTTGGCAAATACATGGCCTGTTGTATGTTGTACCGTGGTGATGTCGTTCCCAAGGATGTGAATGCAGCTGTTTCGGCAATTAAGTCAAAGCGTCACATTCAATTTGTGGACTGGTGTCCAACAGGTTTTAAAATTGGTATCAACTACGAGAAGCCCGCCTTTGTGCCCGAGGGCGATTTGGCACCGACGTCACGTGCCGTCTGCATGCTGTCGAACACGACGGCCATAGCTGTGGCCTTTAGCAATCTCTGCTATAAGTTTGATTTGATGTTCAAGAAACGAGCCTTTGTGCATTGGTACGTGGGCGAAGGCATGGAGGAGGGTGAATTCACAGAGGCACGAGAAGATTTGGCTGCTCTGGAGCGTGATTTCGAGGAAGTCGGTACGGATGACGCCGACCAGGGTGGCGAAGGTAATGATTATGAGTATTAATCACGGGACAAGTGCGGGTTAAATTACATTATAACAAGTTGTTTGATATTTTTACAAACTAATAATAATTATAATGAATACAGTTGATTTTTGATACGTTAATAAAGTTAAACCACATTTGAAAGTTAGTTCAGTGTCTGCCATTAATTTTTCTGGGAACTCGTTGGTGTGTTTATAATTATGGGTCACTTGGATTCAAAAGAATTATATCAAAAGGGATCGTCTAGAGCGGCTGGATTTTGGGATTTTCATAATGACACTAACTTGCATCGGACATTTAATAAATGGTCAATTCGAAAGGCACAGTAAAAATTATTAGTGCTAGAGGAAGCTTTTTCCGGCTGTAGAACAAATTCTCCCTGTAATTCGTCGGTCGATCCACTGACTAACTGACCACAAACGGATTTGAATATCAAAATAATCGGGTTGTATGACCATTTGGAAAAATTTTATAAAATAACTGTAACAATTGACGAGCAATCCTCAAAATCGCAATCTGAAACTTCATTAATAACAGCGGAGATGGGAAGAACTTCTTACTATCAGTGAGCTGCATTTTACATTTTTTAGACTCATTGACTTTTTTTCGAACAGAACGGGTTTGTTTGATGGTCTTGTTCAATAACTCGATACTGTTGCCATCACTAAAGGCCGTGTTAGACTGTAAGAGAAATCGGTGGATATGTCAAAATTTCCATTTGGTGAGAAAAGATGGTATAGTGTAAACTTGAGGAGAACAATTTGAAGACAACATTTTGACAGATCTGTCAGATTTTTTGATATTTTTTGATATTTCTCAAAAAGTTATGCGAAAATAAAGAACACGGCTATTATTTCGTCGCTATTTACAAATGTTTAGTGTTTGTTTACAATTTGCTGGTTTCTTTATTCTATTTTTATTTTATAACTGTTGTATTTTGTTTATCAATTTGCAGACAGATGTTTTTGTATTCTATAAAACTGATAGTATAAATGTCAGAATGATAGAACGATTCTTGTCAAATGGAAGAGAGTTTCATTATATTTCTCTCTCTGAAAATCGTTCCATTTGCACTAATAGTCTAATACGCGTACTAAGAGAGGTGACCGTCGATGATATGGAAGGTGACAGATGATGGGATTGAACCCGCGTTCTTACGTACAACAATCACGCAGGCTAAGCAATGCACTAATAGAAATATAAGTGGGAATCGGGTCGCGCCCAAAATACAATGAATACTGCGAATCACATGAACAAGGAATCGAATTATACAAACTTTAGTGGAATTCAGCATCTTACCGATTTGTGGGAGATTTATATAAATTTTACATAATATAGGTCAAACCTGTGGCCGTCGGTGGTGCAATGGTTAGTGTGCGCGCCTCTTGTACAGGAGATCCTAGGTTCGATTCCTGCTCCGACCACCTTAAAATTTCTTTCGACGACGGTCACCTCGCTTAGTGACGGCGACACTATCGAGTACTTAGCCATGAAAAAGCTTCTCAAAATACCGTCCGGAATCGGTGTAAAACTGTAGGTCCCAATCAGTGAGTATAAATCTATAAAGCGTACAGCTCACTGGTTGTGAGAAGCTCTCCCCAATTCCTTCATGGGATGTAATGGGAGACCATTTTTTTTTTTTATAGGTCAAACCTAAGTTTGTATTCTAACAAATAAACCGTTAAATAATAATGGCAAAAAAATTGTCAAAAAAATTATAGTTGATATCTTGTAAATAAGCAACTACTTTTTTTGAAACACTTGAGTCAGGAATTTTTAAATTGTACACATTTTATATATAGCAAAAATTACGTAGTTCTTTAGAAAATGTTCAACATGAGTCGCGGAAAAGCTCTTGACATCTCCGAAAAGCAAAAAATCCTTTTTTTAAATCTATAGGATTTAATCCCGTTGAGATTGCTGTTAAAATACATATATGTATATATGTATATCGCGGCCTTAGAACAATAAGGTTCTAACTGACAATTTTTGATAAAATGATCTGAATATTGCATCGAACTAAATAGGTTATGCTTTTTCGATTACTGATATCGCCAAAAAGATATCTCTTATCGGTTACGAGATGCCCAATGCAACAAAGTTCTAACTACATGTTTTTCTATAATAATTTGGTTAACAAAGTTATAACAAACAAATAGAACCTTGTGTTCTAAAACGACTTGAAAAATGTTCCAGTTAGAACTTTGTTTATCAAAATATTGTTGACAGAACTTTGTTGCACAACATTCTTTCATTGCATTAGACTGAGAGATAAAGTGAAGTCTGGCCGAGCTCGTAGCGCACAAAATATTACTGCAGTGAGAGACAATAGCTCTGTTTCTTTACTTGCACAATTTTACACAAAGTTACACAAATTTACACAAAGTTACACAAAAGCGTTTCTTTACTCCAAAATTGTGTAAATGAGAGAGATTTTTTTTTTCTCTTAACGTCAAAATGCGTTTCTCTTTTACCCAAATTTACACAGACTTTTTCTTCGGGTAAGTTTGTGTAAAGTGATAAACAATCAGCTGTTTGAAACGTCAAAATAAGAACATATGTATTATTTGTGAAAAAAATAACACAAGTGAAAAAAAATTATTGAATCTACAATTTTATTAACTTGAAAAGTTATTGCTTTGAGAGTGCTTATTTAAAGAAGATGGGAAGTGTGCAAATGAACAGTGAAAATTAACATGATATGCAAGATTTGTTGTCAAGCATATGTTTTGTGTTTTGATATTTGTTTGCGTGTAAGAAAAGTGGTTTTTTGCGTTTCTTTACTTTTGTGTAATTTTGAGTATTTGACAGTGAATTTTGCTTTTACTCTCATTTACACGCACTTTACACAAAAAGTAAAGAAACAGAGCTAATGTTGATTGAGAGACAAGATAGACACCGTACACAAGAATTTCAAATGTCATAGTCAACTTTGTTCAAAATACTCAAATGAGATTTGCATTTATACTCGTATAAAATTCAACTGGGTCAACACCTAATGCAAAATGGCCATATGCGCAATCATACCTTGGTGGTTCAAAAAAGCATCGGCCTGGAACATAAAAAACGCTCTGAATTACACGTGCGGAAAAATTTCATTGATATTCCGCAGCCATTTTTTTGTACGGATTTTTGTAAAATTTCGCGTGGAACTGGAGAGCGAGAGAGTTAGATTCTTGACAGGTAAATGAAATTCAAAATATATCTTCTTTTATAAACCAGACCTGGTCTACGGAAAGGAACCTATGGCCAGAAATCAACTTTTCGAGAAAGCAGCTGTTAAATATTACAATTCGCGCTTCTTTCAAACTTCAAGTGTGATTTGAAGCAAAATAAATGAAGTTAGGAGCCAACCTTCAGGCTTGTATTGAAAAGAGCGTTAAATTTTCTATAAAATTAGTTCAAAAAACAAAAAGCCACTTTCTCGACCGTAGGCACCTTCCTGTACACCAGGTCACATATTCACAATTCAAAAAATGTTTTAGTTCTAAAGTTAAACGCTGCTAAAAATTAAAGTTTTAAACTTAACGCTGCTTAACGCTGTTAAACGCTGCTAAAAATTAAAGTTTTAAACTTCCATAGTAAACCTCAGTAAACCTATTACAATTTCGTTCGTCACTGTAAATGTGTCAAATAGAATTAAGTAACAGGCGGTATGGCTAAAAATACCACATTATTTTTATAAATATATTATAAATTATACTATAAATTATATAAACGGCGCTGTGGATTATAAAGCCGTATTTTAGTTAACGTATTTAACAACGTTGTAAACACTCATTGTTTGAAAAAGTAAAACTTATTACTAAACTAAGTTAAATGAACAAATGCTTGAGTATTATGGTTTCTTTCAAACATGATTTATGCAACAAAGTTCTAATGGACAGTTTTTCAGTCAGTTGTGATCTTCGTTTCTTAGTTAAATTGTGGTTAAACATCGAATTTTGTTTTTCAGTCAATGGTTATCAATGATTTAACCACCCAATGTTGGTTGGTTAACTTGTAGTCAGACACATTTGATTTTGACAATCACATTACTGACTGTCAAAATGAGAAATGTAAGATTGCATAAAATACATGTTTCTGTTTTGAGTATTTGTACATATACTTTGAGCCTAGATCGTTAAATTGTTGCAGCAACATTATTTTTTACACATTTTTGATAAAATGACTTCGATTTTATGCATTTACTTCTTCTTTTACATAATTCCATTTGGTTGCTCCTCTTTGTTGTTTTGGTATTTAGCCCAACACAGACGTTTTGTCCAATAAGAATATAACGGTTGCCATAATCGTTAACAATATGACGGCTTACTTTAACTTGCCACTGAAAAACAAATGCAAAGTTAACTTCTAATTATCTTTCAATTACGATTAAGTAATCCGATAGATAAACTGGCCATATGTGATCAGATTTAAGTTCTTACAGTTCCACAAGGTACCAAGTTATTGCGCTTAGTAAATAATCATCAAAGATCTATAAATTTTTTGACGTAGAATACGTCTTACCTTACGGTATGAGGAGTCATGTCAGGTTTTTATTGTTGTAATCTTTATTTCATTGAATTTGAGGAAACGGCTAGATGAATTTTTTTAAATTTTTTTTTGTAGGTAAATGAAGATGTTATCTTTCGTTTGATATACATTTCATATTGGTTGATATATTTCTAGTATTTTAATTTCTCAAATGAAAATTGTTTAAACACATACACTCAAACATATGTGTGGTGTTTGGTTGAGTGTTTTTGGTTGCTCAACATTGCTTAGGAACATGTATCTAGTAAAAAGTGAAACGAACAGCAAGCTAATGTTGCTTGGCAACATGTATCTAGTAAAAAGTGAAACAAACAGTAAGCTAACGTAATAAAGCTTTTTGGCGAAAGCTTCAATAAAGCTGTTGTAACATTAATTTTGAATTGTAAAGCGTAAAGCTTTCACACAACGCTCGAATGCTAATGCGAAGACTCGATAAGGTAAACCTTTTTTAATATTAGGGCGGCCCTCTCAACATTCGCAGAACTTATTTCAATAAAAATATTAATTAAAATACATAAATTAAATTAAGTTTAAAAAAATTGAACATAATATTTTTTTTTTTAAACGGACTTGAATCAAATGCCGTTGGTAAATATAAAAATTACAGCAGACAGTTGTCCGAGGCCTTCGGCCACGGACTGTCCCTGCAGGCTGTGTCAGAGACACGGCCATTAAGTTTAACGTAGAATACGCCATCCGATAAGACAGAAAACATATATAACAATAAATGATAAATAATATAAGCAAATGAATTTATTGTTATATATGTTTTCTGTCTTATCGGATGGCGTATTCTACGTTAAACTTAATGGCCGTGTCTCTGACACAGCCTGTAGGGACAGTCCGTGGCCGAAGGCCTCGGACAACTGTCTGCTGTATTTTTTTTTAAACACAAAATTCTAGAAATCTGAAGATTTCATCGTGGATATACGTATCTGAGGCATTACACTATTTAAATAAATTGAAACAAATTAAATAATAGGTTTTTGCCAAAATAAAATAACATATAATAACTAAAGCATCATAAACATTCAATCCCAGATTTCTCCAATCATACATTGGTGCACTTAGGCCTAATTTTTGGGTGGAAAATCATCTTTGATCAACGATCAAACATAACTTAAACTCTGAATCCACTTTTTAGGTTAATAGTTAATTGCTGTTTAAAGAGCCAAAGTTGGGCATTTAAACTATGATCAAGTGACCATATGATTTTGACAGAAAACAACAAGAAGAACAAAGAGAAAGCTTCTTTAATTGTTAATGTAAACAATTATAATCACCATCCTAGTTGAAATAACAATAAAACGTATCATTTAACTCGTAGTGCAGTTAGAACTTTATTTCTGCTCAAATATTCTCCAATTTCATTAAATATTTTGTATTTTATCACTTCACTTTTGTTTTGCAACTGTCATCGATTAGTCGAGAAATGTATGAATACCGGTTATTTGTCGTAGCATTTGCCACTGTTGCCACATGGTAGTAAGATTATTTGACAAAGCACTGAAAAACTCTTTTCGTATTTAAAGTCAGATCAAACATAAATCAAAATCAACTGATACCAATTTAAATAACTATTAGGTTTTATTTATTAATACTAACTTAAATTTTACAAAAATTCAACCAAAAGTAAATAAATTCAGCATAAAAGTATGTTTTTCCATACGTGTTCGTTTTTTACGTAAGGAAAAATATTTATGAGATAAAAATACATTTTTAAATTCATTTTTAGAAACAACATAACAAAGTTAACACATTTCAAAAATTAATACATAATTATAACAATTAATAAAGCATTTTCCAATTTGAGTGATATGATTTCCAAGTGACGTTTCGGCCGTTTTTACAAATTATAAAATTTTTTTTTATCAAAATAATCACAACTTTTCGTGCGCTTTTGTCATTTTATGGTCGTAATAATCGTCCACCTGTGCTCGCTATTCGTCGAATTGTTGCAAATTACGAGCGTACATTTTCTCCACATAATGTTCAAGTGCAAATAAGACAAAGAACCGCTCGAAATAATGAAAGTATTGCTGCCGTTCAGGCAAGTGTGGCTGAAGACCGCAATTCTTCGAAATGAAGCTGGTAACACCGTTACTGTCAATGGAGAGAATTTGATCTTGACAACATCTGGAAGAAGAAGTTGGAGATACGATTATTTCAAGAAATTGTGACATTGAATGGCCTCCAAGAAATTGTGATTTAACATTAGAATATTTCTTGTGGGGTTATTTGAAGTCATTTGGCTTTAGCAATAAACCAGACTCTCTTCAAGCTTTACAAGTCAATATTGAACGTGCTATTCGTGACATACGACTTGATTTAGTGGAAAAAGTGATCGAAAATTGGGTTCATCAAATACGTTCCTGCAAAATAAGACGTGGAGGCCATTTGAAAGACGTTTTATTCAGAACTTAATTGTATCGATTGTACTTCACATTAAATAAAAAACGTTTGAATTTCCTTAGCAATTAGTGTGTTTTTTTATTACACAAATTGGAAAACCCTTTATAATTAGGGACCCCAATTTTTAATCAATCACTGGTTGCCGAAAGTTTGCAATGCATTTCTCGAGGGCTAAACCACGTAGTTCATTAAATAAATAAAAAGTTTCCCATTACATCCCATGAAGGGGCAGGGGAGAACTTCTCACAATCACTGAGCTGTGCGCTTTCCAATTTTCACTCACTGATTGGGACCTACAGTTTTACACCGATTCCGAACGGTATTTTAGTTCATATAGAATTAATAATTTCAGCATGTCTACATTATTTTCTTCCGCTCATTTGATGCATGTTTCTAAACCCTGAGATGCATCTCATCTCTAGCTTTCACTGGCTGAGCAGTCAATAGGTTAGTATCCTCCTCACTTACTGACAAATCACTTGCAACTTGAGAATTTACTTCAATTATCCAATCTTGGGCTTCGTCGGAGACAATATTTATATCAAATCAGGTGTGGTATATGTGAATAAGAAACCCTATTTCTGAACTTGTCTCTGTTGTAGAATAGCTAATGGCAAATTTTCTTCTGGAGCTCATTCTTCAGGAAAAATTTTATCCCAACAAGAGCGTAGTATAATTTCGCTTACTTTTGCCCATGCATGCTTTAAGAATATACAAGCCCGTTTTATATTAAATTCTTTCAACAGTTCTGTTGGGGTTTCATCATTAGAATTTACGGCCTCCAATAAAAAGGACTTTTTATAAAACATTTTTATTAGTCTAACAGGATTTTGATCCCACGGCTGAATAATACTTCTTGTATTTCGAGGTAGAAAAATATCTTTGAAATTTGAGCATTTCGAAATCAACGTCTTTGAATGGCAAGCTGCGTTTTCAACAATCAAAATTGCATTTTGTTGCAAATTATTTTTTGCCTGAAAGACCTTTATCTGTGGTATAAACGACTTATGATGATGAATAATATTCTACCGGTTGTTGTTTCCTGAAAGCCCGAGGATTTTGCGATTTTCCAACGACTACAATGTCTAACTTATGGGTCCCGGAATGATTTGAGCAGCAAAGGAAGGTGTCTCTTCCCTTGCGTAATTTCCGCCCAGGAGCATTCTTTTTTTTCGCAATAACCAAAGTCCTGCCAGGTTACTTTTTCCTGAATAACGCAGATTCATCAGTACTATAGACTTAATAATTAAGTAAATCTTCGGCATGTAACACATTTGTTAGGGTTATTTGAAATTATAGATAATTTTTCGCCACAAATTGTTAACCCACATACACAAAATCGTGTCCCAAAGTTCTAATACCAACCGTAACTTGCCAGAAACTGTTTATCATTTCCATATTTGTCTGCAAACATTAGTCTCGGGTTTTCACATAAAATTTCTTTAGACATTGGAACATGTTGGTTTTGATCGAATAGCGGGATGTTCACCCAAAAAACGGAATTTTGTTACTTTTAACAAAGGAGTTAACATAGAAATAAATAAAATAAAAATAGTTTAAATTAGATTTAAAAATAAAATGTATTTTTCTTTCGATTTATTAGTCTTTATTTAATACATAATTTAAAAAATATTTTTTAATATGATAATTTTTTTATTTTTAACAAATTAGACAATTACAATAAGAAAAATGTAATCTCTTAACCGGAATTTGAAGTCGGCGACTTTGTAGTAATTTTAAATTAGTCTGTATTAAAATTTGTTCGCATATTTTACCGATAACAAGCACCTGATTATGCCACCATTGTGACCCTTCCGTCCGTAAAAAATTAGATATAAGGGCATTTCCACAGAAAGTGAAAAGCGATTGTTTTCTATTCGTGTTCTAAATACAGAATATAATGGCCAATTTCACAGTTGAAAATTCTCCATTTAAATGTATTTTAAATGCTCGATTTTTGTCATTTAGTATGAAAATTTTCTGTGAACTTTTAAATTGAACTTTTAATCTAACTAACTGGTCTTAAAAAATAAGCAATTAACGAGGGTGACGTGATGTGACAAAAGGTGGACCTTTCTGTGGAAATGCCCATATCAGACTAATATGAAGAAAAATCGACAAAAAAAACCAAATTATTTCAGTTAGTGACACATTTGAACAGACGTCAGTAACCTACAACTAAGCCTCTGATGATGAAGTTCACAAACTTCGAAACGAGCGTCTGACGATGTAAATTGAAATCCTGCTAGTGACTGTTGATCATTTTATATTAAAAAAATATAACTTCCAAGCTAAATTATACTTTACTTGTTCTAAAGACAAAGCTGGACTTCTCTGTAGAAAGCAGGATTGAAATCAAAGGCGGGATGAGACATCGAAAAGCGGGATTGTTGGTCAGGTTACGTATAACTCATGTTCAAATTCTTCGTATTCCATCTTTTTTAGGGTTTTGCGTTTTTTCAATAATTCACGGTCGGAGAGTTTCGCAAATCTAGGTTTTTATAACAATTCAATAGTTTACCCATAAATGTGTTCATTTTTATTTTTGAAATCAGAAATTGTGGACTTTCCCACTCCATATTTGTGTGCCAAAGCTTTTCCACTTGCAACTTCTTTCATTCGTCTAGTATCTTAAGATAGACAATGTTTTGGGTGCTTTTTTTAATGAAATCATATCGTACGAGTGGACGTCGGTGGTGCAATGGTTAGTGTGCGCTGCTCTTGTACATGAGCGCCTACGAGCGCCTAGAGGAAACGTATGACCGCTGCCCTGGTCATGATATTAAGACTGTACTAAGAGATTTCAATGCCAAAGTAGGCAGGGAGAATGTGTTTCATCCAACTATTGGAATTTTCAGCCTGCATGCTGACAGTTCCGAAAACGGTATGAGACTGATTGACTTTGCCGCGGCAAAAAACAAGGTCATTAGTGGTACAAGATTCCAGCATAAAGACATCCACAAGGCTACTTGGGTATCCCCTGATCAAAGAACGAAGAACCACATTGATTACGTGGTAATTGATGGAAGGCACTTATCCAGTGTAGTGGATGTACGAGTGATCAGGGAAGCTAACATCGATTCTGATCACTACCTATTAGCAGCAAAGGATCGCATAAGATCAAGTCGAGCGAAAATCGTACGAAACCAGGCGCAGAGGAAGCTGGACATCGGAAAGCTCCAATTACCAGAGGTAGCTACAGCCTACTCAAGGAAGCTCTCGCAACTTTTGGCACAATGTGCGAAAGACTGAAATCATTTATCGTTGACCTGATTGGACCATACCAGTATGGTTTTAGGCCTGGAAAATCGACAACTGACAAGATTTTCACGCTACGCTAAAAACAAATCGACACCTATCACCTATTTGTCGATTATAAAGCGGCCTTCGATAGCCCGATACGGATGAAGCTCTATGAAGCAATGTCTGAGCTTGGTATTCCTGAAAAACTCATACGCCTTTGCAGGATGACCTTGACGAACACCAAATCCGCAGTGAAAGTTGGTAATGATCTTACCGAATCTTTCGAAACCAAGCGAGACCTCAGGCAAGGCGACACCCTATCGTGCGATCTCTTTAACATCTTAGTGGAGATCAGTATGAGATAAGCACCAAAAGTCACATGCTGCTCGCGTATAATGATGATATCGATATCATTGGGCGCACAATTAGAGAAGTTACTGCGGTGTTTTCGAGAATTGAGAAGGAGTCAGCAAAAGTGGGTCTGACAGTAAATGAGGACAAGCCAAAATGAATGGTTTCAACGAGCAGGGCCTCCACGCGATTAGACCAAAGCGTGAACGTTGATAAAAAAAATAAATGGTTTCCCATTACATCCCATGAAGGGACTGGGGAGAACTTCTCACAATCACTGAGTTGTGCACTTTCCAGTTTTCACTCACTGATTGGGACCTACAGTTTTACATCGATTCCGAACGGTACTTTGAGAAGCTTTTTCATGGCTAGATACTCGATAGTGTCGCCATCACTAAGCGAGGTGACCGCCGCCGAAAGAAATTTTTTTTGAAGGTGGTCAGAGCCGGGTTCGAACCCAGGATCTCATGTACAAGAGCCGCGCACGCTACCATTGCACCACCGACGTTGATAACCGCTATAATTTCGAGGTGGTGGACGAATTTATATACCTCGGAGCTGCCGTAAACAAAGACAACAACGTCAGCCTTGAAATCAAGCGGAGAATTGTGCTTGCGAATAGATGTTATTTTGGACTAAGCAAGCACTTTAGAGATAAAGCCCTCTCTCGAATGACGTAAATCCAACTATAGCAGACTCTCATACAACCTGTCTTGCTTTATGCTTTATGGCGCAGAATCCTGGGTTTTATCGCAACCAGATGAAACATCTGGGGGAGTCTTCGAGAGAAAAATACTCCGGAAGATTTATCGCCCTATAGTGCACAACGGCGAGTATCGGCGACGCATGAACCATGAGCTGTATGAGCTATATCACCACATTAACGTAGTTAAGCGGATCAAAATAACGCGATTGCGTTGGCTATGCCATGTCAGTAGAATGGATGAAGACGAAGCAGCACGAAGGGTTTTCGAAACCGAACTCAAAGGAAGACGAAAAATATGAAGACCAAGACTCCGCTGGAGGGATCAAGTTAGCGAATCCCTGCATACACTTCGTATTACCAACTGGACAGATAAAGCAATATTCGTTTTGTAAGGTCCCTGACTCCCCGGGGTTGCTCGAGACCGGATAAGTAAGTAATCAGTGAGTGTAAGCGAAAGCGCACAGATCACTGGTTTTGAGAATCTAACAACAATCCCTTTATGGGATGTAATGGAAAACCATTGTCGTTGTTGTATATCGTACAAGAACTAGCTTAAATAAAAATCACTGAGCTGTTCGCTTTCCAGTTTCCACTCACTGATTGGGACCTACAGTTTTCCACCGATTCCGAACGGTATTTTGAGAAGCTTTTTCATGGCTATATGCTCGATAGTGTCGCCATCACTATGCGAGGTGACCGCCGCCGAAAGAAATTTTTTTTTTTTGAAGGTGGTCAGAGCAGGGTTTGAACCCAGGATCTCATGTACAAGAGCGCACACTAACCATTGCACCACCGACGGCCAGAACTAGCTTAACAATACAAAAACGCGACTGAAATATAAAACACTCTCAGCAATATGAGATTCTGCTAAAGAGTACCAGCAGAACACACGACTGAACTAAAGGAAAAAATAAAATGTAACGTATTTATTTTCAATACGGATTACAGAACACAATCAATCCCGAATATAGGGTATGTAATGTATAGAACGTGTCTGTTCGGATTACCGGATTCGGGTTAGCGAGGTTCGGATTAGAGTACTTACGTACTAGATTTCTAAAAGTTATCATCACAGTGTGTCTTTCATTCGGCCCCAGGTTATTTTTGGGGTACGAGAGGAATTATTAATGCAATACATGGTAAAATAAGTAAGGTAAACTCAGTAAGAATTGTTGTAACAACAACAGGCTTTTTTCTTTGTTTGGTGTCCATAATCTGTTAAATTTTATACATGTGTGTATCTACTGTAAAAGTAAACAAAAATGTACAAAAACAAAATACATGTGAATTTGACATAAGAGAAACACCCAACCAACAAAAATGTTCAAATCAGCTGTTCTAACGAGTTTACCTTACTTATTTTACCATGATGCAATATTTGCAAGGCAAATCAGAGTTCCGCTATTTTGAGGCATGGTAAAATGAGTAAGGTAAACTCGTTAGAACAGCTGATTTCAACATATTTCTTGATTAGGTGTTACTCGTATGTCAAATTCACATGCATTTTGCTTGTGTACTTTTTTGTTTACTTTTACAGTAGATACACACCATGGTACAAAGAAATGGTAGAAGCACTAGCCCAGCTGATTTGAACTTTTTTCTGGACTGAGTGTGAGTAAGTTTTTCTCTTATGTCAAAGTTTGTTTACATTTGTTTGTCTGCAACCCCCGTTCGCCAGCAACTGCTGTTTTTGAAATATTTCTCTGCAAAAATTACATAGAAACGTTTTAATTTTCACACTTATACACTTTCAATACATCAAATAACACTCAATCATTTTCTAAATGGCACTTTTTGCAAATTTCTTTACATTTTCATAATTTTTCTATCAGCTGACTTGACACAACACAGACACTGAGCAAAAACAAAGTGCCTGTTGTTTTTGGCTTGTTGTATTTGTTGTCGTACTGCATCTACCATTATATTTCTACCATGATACACACATGAAGAAAATTTGACAGGTTATGGACACCAAACAAAAACAAAATGCCTGTGTTTGTTGTAACAATTCCTAGTGCGTTTACCTTACTTATTTTACCATGTTTTGAGGTTTAGATTTGATAGTAACGAAATACAATTAAATTGACTCTTTAAAAGCACTTTCGTAATTGAGACTACGATAATTAGCACTCTGATGACAGCATCCATTTCCTATCGTAATCCGAATTTTGGAAAAGCGATAAAATGTAAACTTAAATCCGAACTAAAGATATACATAGTTTTTTAGAGGTTTCCGTCAAGTTGCCCCTTTAAAATCTCTTTCGGAATCTAAATTACGATACGAAACGGATTCGGCAATTAAACCCCTTATTTCCAACAAAATAAAATTTGAGCGAAATTTTCGATTCACGAAATTTTGGTAATTTTGTATAAGTATATATATGTATAAGTGGGAACGAAACTGTCGCAAGAGCTGAATACGCAGCATTAATCTCCTATATACAGAGAAATGAAATGTCAAAAGTTTTTCTGAGTGGTTTTCTTATATTTATTATTTATGTGGTTTTATTTTTTTCTTGTTTCTTTTTGTTTTTATTCAATATTTTAACTATTTCATGATTTCCAATTGTATTTTTTCTTTTCTTATTTGATTTACTTGAACTATGCGTTAATAATGAAGACTTAACTATAACAATATATTATTTGTTTAATTATCTTGTTTACAATTAATGATTTTTTTCTCTCTTGTCAAGTTTTACGAGTTTTGTTGTCTTATAAAAATTATTTTTGCAAATATTTCTTTAATAATTAGTAGAAGAGTTGTATAAATGGTTCTTTTCGAAAAAGTGCAATAATTTGTTTAGAAATAAAATAAATATAAAAAGTATGTGTGAAATAAAAGGCGAGTTTTTTAGGCGTGGGAAAGATGTAGTGAAATGGTGTTATCTTTTCATTCTAATGCGTAATTACAATATATTATTTGTTTTTTTGATATCTCAGAAACAATAATTGTTTAAAAACTTAGTTATATCTGTATTTAGTTATTTCCCTTTAGTTTATCTAAATCTAAATCATTTTAAAACAAATCCTTGAAAACACATTAATTTTCTCAAAACACATTTATAGTGTATGGCAAAAAAAAGTACATTATTTATAGTAATAAAGAAATAAAAATCAGGAAAAAAACTTCATTTATTGAAAAAAATATATATTTTTTATAATTAAAAACATTTAATTTTAGAAATATGCTTGTATGTATTTATGTGTTGGCATATATAGCAAAATAAAACCAACGATTTTATTAATTTTATAATCAATAATGATTAAGAGTATAATAAGAAAATGTCTAACGAAAAGGCTATAAAGCAGTATTGTTTGTTTTGTTATATTTAAAAATTAAAAAATAGTTTTAATAATAAAAAAAAATATATGTATGAAACTATAAACAGAATTTATGTTTCTTAATATGGAACATTTGAGAAGAGATAAGAAACACTTTCGCCATTGTGTGTTCTCCGAACAGCTTCGGCGAACATCATTGATACATCAATGCACTGAAATGAAAACAAAGAGTGAAAACAAAATTATTAAGTTTTTCTTTCACCTTTCACTTTGAAGTTCAAAGAAATCGTATTAAAAAACTGACGGCACCATAAGTAGAACTTTATTTACACCCTTTTTTACCATCCCAGGTTATACTACTTTTAAAGCTAACTAACCGCTACTGGTGCCAATTTGTATGAAATTTTAAATTTATAACTGTTGATTAGCTCTAACTAGACATTGTGATAATGGTGATTACTTATACATTTACACAATCTCAGTCTACTCTGCGACATGGTTGACTATACGTGAATAAATACAGTTCAATCACAACTACGGCATGAAATCCACACCATACGGTCACTTTTTGTAGATTGAATGGAGTCTCTTGAAGCACATGTGGGTTTTGCTGTTGCTGTTTAATAACGCGTATTTTGTTTATTGACAAAGTCAATGAGCTACAAATTAGCTTCGAAAACAATTGGTTAGGTCCGAAATCTTGAAATCAATTTTGACAAAAGTGTAAAAGTATCACTCACTACACGCATTAAAATTAAAACGAAGTACATACGAAGATAAATTACACTGGTTTACAGCCAAAAAAAAATACCAAGAACGCCACATGCCTAGATAAGTTATGGCATTATAGCTGAGAATTTGCCTTTTTTAACTTTTTTCCAAAATTTTTAATTTTTATTTCGTTTTTTTTTTCTACGTTATAGTGAAGATCTGGAATGTTTTATTTAGATATAGTTTATTTAATTACCAACATTTTAAGCGTAATTTTAACAAAATCGGATGAAAAATAAAGTTTTTATTAAGAATTTTGTGGAACGACAATATTTTCGTTTTCATTGCTCACACGCTATATTCAAAAAATGTCAATTAAAACGACGAGCGACTTGAACGTAAAACAAAGGCAAATGTGCCATAACTCAGCCATTTCTTATCAGATAGAAACTTACAGCGTGTCGACGGAAAGGGCATTCAATTACCTTTCCAACGATATGCCATTTCGGTTGGGCTCCACAAGGGTTTGAATGGGACCATACACCGAAAAACACAAAAGTATCGTTATCTAAAAAACGGTACTTAGAAAAAAAATTACAACGTTTTTCGTGTTCAGGAGGTCCCAATTAACTTATCTAGGCATGTGGCGTTCTTGGTATTTTTCCAAAGTTAAAATTTGTAAAGTAGTGTTATTCATGAAATATTTGTAAAGTAAATCAGAGATAGATGGTAACACTCCGCGACAAAAATGTCCGTTTAGAGATAAAGGACAGTATTCAGATGAACCTCTCACGTGTAGCTTTATTAATCTCCAAACAAATGCTTGCGAAGTATCGATACAAATTCTCATTAAAATTGCCGAAAATCTAGATTATGTGATTAGAAAATTTTAACTACACAGAAAATATGGCAATTTGGGTTTTTGGCGGCAAATGATGCTACCAATAAATATGAGTGGTAATTACTGTTTTGGAAAAATTTCTTATATAACAACAGGTTTAGGCAAGAATATACTTAATTCATGTGTTATAATCAATAGTTGTATTCATGTAAAAGCGAAGACTCGAGAAACTCGAAAACTTTCACAGCAAACGTCAAAACAAAACCAAAATATTCTCATTCAAAACGACTTGCACAAATGTCTTACGTTGCGTTTTCGGTGTTTGCTCAGCAAAATTGCCTCGAAACTTTTCTACATTTGTTCAAGTCGTTTTGTATGAGAAACATTTTTATTTTGTCGTTTGCCGTGCAAGTTTTCCAGGTTTCGAGGTTCTTTGAAAACTCGAAAAAATAAAACACTGAAGCGTTCTACACAACAAGTTATAAAACCAGTTATTTCTTTGAAAATATTTTTATTAAATTATCGCCGTCGGAGCTGACACGTTTTAAATATATTCGTCTTCTTGTTTCAATGCCAAACTTACAGGTTCTAAATAGTCACTGGTTGTTTCAGAACGATTTCAAAAAATATTGCAGGGATATATGAAGTTGAGAAAAATATAAGTCTGCTCTATATAATATCTCCATTCAATACAGTACAATAAATACCATGTTTGGTTCAGTTTGGTATTTGGTTATATAACATGTTTGGTTCTGCTTCAAAAAAAAATTGTGTTTTCTTGAAACCAAATCCGCCTAACTCCACTCCATGCTGTACTCTATATCATAAGAAACTTCCTTTAACTACACATTCTAATAATAATTTAAGTAGCACACAGAAAAAATTCAACATGAAATTGTAATGAGAAGTGAATGTAACCTCAACATTAAATCGTTTAATTGACCCACGGTTAAACCGTAGAGCTATTATTAGTGTTCGTACATTTAATATTACAATCGTTAACAGTTGAAAAAGGATGTTATTCAAAATGTATCCGTAGAGCTATTACCCGAAGAACACCTTATATTATACTTAACAAATACCCATGATTAGACGGTACTATTGCACAATCAACTTTTCTCGTATCCGTTTGAAAATACTACCAACGTGGAATTTTACAAACCAAGTCAAACAACTTTGTCAGTTTTCTTTTGTTTGATGGAGTTGGGCGGTTTTGCTTCCAAGCCGTCCATTTGGCACTGAAAAATATTTCCTAGGGCACCTGTATGTTTGGACATGTACTTTGTGACAAAATCTACGTCATCTCTCGATGTGGTTGACACAATTAACAATATCTAGGCAAGGTCCTGCCGTTTGGGTATTGAAATATTACAGTTCACAAAAATAGGATGCAAAACTCAAGAGAATGTTTTCCAATACATTTTAAAAACATTTATTTTTCCACAGCTACATATGTATGTATATCGTTGAGCCTACTCATCGAAAACGGTGCATAGATTATAGACACTTCCTGATGGGCGGTATAACTACGTAACATCGCTGCGCCAACGAAAACAGTTACATGTTTTTTTCTAACTTTCAGGAAAGCAAAAAAATAAAATTTTCTTGGAACATTTGTTCTATATCTTTGTCCGTAATAGCACCATATACTTCAAAGCCGATGCGAAAATCAGAAAATAGCTACGTGAGTGTATGTATAAATGCAAATGGGTTTCAAATGTGCAATAAAATTTTATTTACAAAATTTCACATAGCCCTCTTCGTTGGCGTAGCGACGATAATTTAGTTCTTCCTAAATAATAATAAACTTCTATACTATTAGTTTGCTTACCTGTATCTTAGGACAATCTCTCATATGACCATCTTGAGGTATAGTATTTGTAACAACCACAGCCTCAAAACACGCATTATTAATACGTGAAATCGCTGGACCGGAAAAGATGCCATGCGTCAATATGGCATAAACCTAATGAGGAATCGAAATGTGAATTATATTATAAAAACAGAGGATTTTAAATGATATTTACCTTAGTAGCACCAGCTTCCACTAAACGGTCGGCAGCATGCACAATTGTACCACACGTATCGGCCATATCGTCTACCAATATGGCGATTTTATCTTTAACATCACCCACAAGCACCATGGAGGCCACCTCGTTGGCCTTCTTGCGTTCTTTGTGAATCAACGCGAATTCAACGTTCAAACGATCAGCAATCGATGTAACACTGAGAAAGGAGGGAATTTGATATTAAAACATATAAGTATGTAAACGGTAACATAATATTTTCCTCATTTAAAAGGTTTATCTCGATTGAGAGTGATAATACGTTTTCTAGGATTGTTTTGCATCATTTCCAAATGAAATTTAAAAATTCTATTTGAAATTTAAAATACATCAATTGAAATTTAAAAATTATCTTTGAAATTTAAAACACATCAATTGAAATTAAAAAAAACACATCAATTAAAATTTAAATACATCAATTGAATTCTAAAAGGCTTCAATTGAAATTTAAGACACATCAATTGGAATTTAAAACATCAATTGAAATTTGAAACATATCATTGAAATTTAAAACAAATCAATTGAAATTTAAAAGACATCATCGAAATTTAAAAATTAATACATAAAATCGGTAATTCATTTTTAAATTTAAACTGACGACTTTTTAATTTCAATTGATATGTTTAAATTTCAATTGATGTCTATTCAATTTCAATTGATATCTTTTAAACTTCAATTGATGTTTTTAATTTTAATTGATGTATTTCAAATTTCAAATATGTATATGTATTTTAATTGATATTATTCCAATTGATGTATTTCAAATTTATTAGTATATTTTTTCGATATATGATATTTTTTTCATTGATATTTTTCAAAGTAAATTGATATTTCTTTAAATTTCAATTGGTAATGGTGTAGTTCACAAAATATAAATTACCAAATTGCTAAAAACTGAATTTTGATAAAAGTAAGAGTAAGCAATTGAACTTTACGCCCAGAATATAGGGCGTAACGTTTACCAAACGTTACAATATTTTTCTATTTTTGAATTAAGATTTGGGCACTTCAGAATTGATTACTAAACCGATTTTCCAAAACATTAAACTTACCGTTTCGCACCACCAGCATCTGGTGAAACAATAATAGAGTTCTTCCATTCTGTAATGTTTTCTTTGATCCACTTCAAGACTGCTGGTTCAGCATAAAGATTATCAACCGGAATATCAAAGAAACCCTGAAAATTAAAGATATAACAAGCAATTTAGAAATCGACCACTACCGACATTTTTAATTTTACTTTAATATAAGAGATACTCGACAATTTTGGCGAGAACATCACACAAGAGGAGATTACAGCCTTTGTTAGAAGGACTACGTAAATAGAGTCGCGTGAAAGCTTCGCAAGATGGATATTATTTGAACCCGGATGTTATTATATTGACATGATTGCAATTTGAGCACATATTAAATAACAAACAACTCAAACCCTTTAACTTTAACTTCTCTAAAGTTTTTTTTAAAACTTTTGATTATGAACGTCGAGTTTAAAGTCATATCAAATTATTTTGTTATTAACATTTCTCCTCACTTCAAATAATATCGGAAAATATTTTTATTTTCTATATAAAATTTTTTTTTAATAATATTTTTTTTTTGATATTTTCGATTTTCCACATTCTTAGAACTGCGTGATAAGAAACCTTGAAAAAACAATGCCTAAGAAAATAACCAACGAGGAATTCCAAGACCTTAAAGCTTGGCTGCAACACCTCGACGTATCATACAAAAACATACATCGTGATTTTTCTGATGCTCTGCCCGTTGCCAACATTGTCAAGAAGTTGTATCCAAAACTCATCGATCTTCACAATTATCCGCCTCGCAATAATACCCAACTTAAATTAAACAATTGGGAAACTTTGAACCAAAAAGTGTTGGGTAAACTGGGCCTGCAGCTGACCAGGAATATGCTTGATAAATTATCTAAAGGAGTGCCAGGGGCCATAGAAGCTTTGCTTTTTGATATAATGTTAATGGATAGAGCTCAACAGAGTAAGGGTGATCGACGGGATGATGAACAGGAACAATTGTGGACTGAGAATGACGATGTAATGACTGTGACAGTGAATAAGAAAGTCGGAGATGCTTTGGTTCAAGTGCCACAGAAAATGATTTTATACTCGATCTATGAACAAGTACTAAGAGAGTCTCAGGCTAAGGACAATTTTATAACAGGGGCTCAGCAGAAGATTACCCATTTGGAGAATGTAATAAAGCTGAAGGCAGAACGCATTGATGAGCTGTGCGCTCAATTGTCTAAAGTATCGGTGAGAAGTTTATTGAAACAACACAATCTAGAGAACTCCAGTAGTGGTCCACTATCGGAACACAATATGAATATTTGTGACAGTTCAAATGCTGGAGAGAGCGGTGCCATAAAGCACTTAAGTTTTTAATTGCTGTTGATTTGTCTATACGAGCGTAGATCTTTTTAAATATACTACAATTTTCTCTGACTTATTTTAAAATTTTGCAACTATAATGTGTCTTTTATTTTCTTCTTGTAGGCTGTCAAACCTAAGACACCCATAAGGCTTAGTAGTGGCCAATCACCATTGTCGCAAATACCAGAACCTCCTGCCATAGTTCCCACTTTAGCAGAATCTTAAAAATGTTGAAAATAGAAAGACAAATTTTTAGTTTTCAATGAATCGAAATATTTTAAAATTCTAACAGTGGATGTCAATATAAATTTGAAGTTTTGTTTAATGATTATTTTTTAAGTGTTAAATTAATATGTATACGACGAGTTAATAAATCGTTACAAATTATAATATACATAATAGCGATATCATTACTTTTTATATGAGCAATATTAGTTATTTTCATATTTTATTTTATTTTATATACTGCTTGTGAGATTGAAAGCGATAAGGGTAGCGGTACTTTGTAACTGTGAAATTTCAAACCTTTTTATCGCACGAGTTCTAAAAAGCTATAAAATTTGACGATGCGGGAAAAATTGTTTGGAAGGAATCCCGTTTTATTGATGGTGAACGTGTAGGGAATATTGTATGGGGATAAAAATGGTAAAACGGGAAAATGCGAGAAAAGTATTTTTAGAGGAATTATGAATGTGTAGATAGGGAGGGAGGGTAACATTGGGCAAAAATTTAAAATTTTACAATTTTAAATAGTTTGAAGTGACTGTCAACGTTAAATAGTGTACAAGGATAATAATATTTAAAAACGTGGAAAAGATTAAAGCTTACCACCTTTATAAATAAATAAATAAAAATTTTATAAATGGAGTACATTCACCCGTTTAGTTGTTATACCCATAGACTAATACATACCTAGATAAACTTATTCTCTCATCTGACGTTTCATTTCACACTCTCATCGTAGGTTTGTGGAAATGAGAGCAATTAAATTTAAAATTATCTTACACCAGGTGGAGTTACAAAATATGTTCACTTAACTTTTTCCTGTCGTTTTGGTGTAGAACTGAAAAATTTAAATATATTTTGCACTTTTTTATTGACTTTTATCGTTGGTATACATTTGTTTTGTATTTAACACAATAAGTTTGTCACAAAAACACGAAATTCGGTTGTTGTTCCTTTGTGGATCGCTGTATACTATTGCCACCATCTGGTATTATTGAACGCATATTTTCCACCAACCAATGTTTACTTTCCATCGTACCTATGACGTTTAATGTATTGAGCCATAGAATAACACATACTATAGAAGTTTTTATTCGCTCAATAAATTAAACGTCATAGGTACGATGGAAATTACACAGTGGAGGGTGGAAAATATGCGTTCAATAATACCAGATGGTGGCAATAGTATACAGCGATCCACAAAGGAACAACAACCGAATTTCGTGTTTTTGTGACAAACTTATTGTGTTAAATACAAAACAAATGTATACCAACGATAAAAGTCAATAAAAAAGTGCAAAATATATTTAAATTTTTCAGTTCTACACCAAAACGACAGGAAAAAGTTAAGTGAACATATTTTGTAACTCCACCTGGTGTAAGATAATTTTAAATTTAATTGCTCTCATTTCCACAAACCTACGATGAGAGTGTGAAATGAAACGTCAGATGAGAGAATAAGTTTATCTAGGTATGTATTAGTCTATGACCTTCTATGGTATGTGTTATTCTATGGTTATACCCAGACAGAGTGAAAGAAAGCCTTTCATTGAGAAGGAACCATATTTGTCGTCTAGCGATCCCACTATTTACCTGTTCTGATTAGAACGACAAGCTCTATTATTCTCCACTTTCAATGCTAAATAAAACGTGACCACTTTGAATTTATATTTCTAGTCATTCTAAACCAAAGGGATAGACGCTTTTCGGGCCGTAATTGTTCCGAATTTTCACTACAATCCCAGAAATATATTTTAGATAATCGAAACTTCTTTTCATTTTATTCATAAGTAATTCATATAGAGTAAATATTTCTCTCAGCAACTTTATGACATTTGACATGGTGTGATATGAACGTTGAAAATTGAAAATAATTGGTTTAATACTAGCAGATAGAGGTAATGGTTCAAAACAACCAACTAGAAAACAACAGCAGCATTTCGTTTTGTGTGTTAAAATTATTGTGTTAAATACAACACGAATGTAAGTATACTAACAATAAAAGATAACAACAAAATTCAAAAATACGTTTAAATTTCACAGTTCTAAACCAAAACGACATGAAGAATGTAAGTCAACAGTTCTTGTAACTCCATCTGGTGTAAGCCGAACAGCTTTCTATCACACCGACCTCGCCACGAAGAGTGTGAAAGGAAACGTCAGATGAGAGAAATGTTTGTCCTATATATGAATTACTCTATGATTTTAGTGGGCACTAAAGTATTTTAATATTTTATTTTCTGAATTGTATTTTACAATTTATTAAAATCGATATGACAATAGCTGTGTTCGAGACCATGATAATTTGTACAAATTTGAACAAATTATTACTATTTCTTACTTGATAGTGTTCGCTTACTCCAAAAAGCCAATAACGAGAGATTATTTTGACAGTTCAATGATAGAGATCTTGCAAGTTTTTACTGGAGAAATTTTTGCCAGTAAAGCGGCATGGCCACACGTACGATTTATCTGATGGAACTTGTGTATGTGTTAATAATTCTCTTTGAGCTTACATGGCAACACATCAGTTTTGCCATCAGATCTGCCATCCAATCTCATTTTGAACTTGTGGTGGCAGAGGAACAACGTGTGTATTTCCATATTTTCGTCGGAAGTTTATTTTACAACACAACGCAAATGAAAAAGTCGAAAAAAAAACACACAAACAAACGGCGTCTCTTTCTCTGCTGCAGAATCTGACGAAATATAAAAGGGCTTCAGATATTCCATCAACCAATCCGTGTGAGTTTTTACTCACTCACACATAAAAAAAAGAGCAGATTGGACAGATTATCGTACGCGTGGCCATGCCGCTTAAGAATTTGCAAGTTCGAATATACATATGTCGTTTTAGAGCATATGTTTTGTGTATGTAAGCCAACTAAATTAGTAAATATGTATACATAAATATCAAATTAATCATTGCAATTTTGTTTTTAGACAAAAAAAATGATTTGCAATGCTCTGTAATTAACTTTTAACTTTAGTTGTCTTACATCACAGTTATTTTTAAAGTTGTAAATTCCTTTAAGGCTAAAAGATCATGTTTTCTTCGGTTACTGAAAAAAATTAAATGCCGCGGGTGGGATTTGAACTCACATTCGCTGGACGATCGTTTCGATGTTTGTAAAGCATCACCTTCAGCAGCGTCTAGCCCAAGGCTGATCTAGTAGAGGTTAACAAATTAGAATAGCTGATTTTGCTTTCTTATGACTCTATCTGTCAAATTCAGTGTATTTTGTTATTGTACTTTTTTGTTTACTTTGATCTTATCTCATCTGACGTTTCATTTCACACTCTTCGACGTAGGTTTGTGGAAATGAGAGAAATTAAATTTAAAATTAACTTACACCAGGTGGAGTTGCAAAATATTTTCACATAACTTTTTCATGTCGTTTTGGTTTACAACTGAAAAATTTAATTGTATTTTGCACCTTTTTGTTGACTTTTATCGTTGGTATACATTTTTATTGTATTTAACACAACTAGTTTGCCACAAAAACACTAAATTCGGTTGTTGTCCTTTTGTTGGACGTTGTTTACTATTGCCTCTGGTATTATTGAAACCATGTTTTCCGCCATCCAATGTTTACTTTACACCGTACCTATGACGTTTAATTTATTGAGAGAATAAATATATGGATCAATTACAATGAAAAAATTCAAAACAGCTGTTCTAACGAGTTTACCTTCCTTATTTTACCATGTTTTATCGTGTCGAGGGCTTATATGGCTCTACTTACTTACATACACGTTGCATTCCTACTATTATTTCTTAAATACTTTATTGATTTAAAAAGAGAAGAAAGTTTCGATGATTTGTAATGTTTTTTTGAAAATGCGGTTTTCGGGTTTTCAAATGTTTACATCTGTTTACAAATGGTCTGTCTGCGTACTTTTCCAGTAGCAAATACTCAGTAACTTTTTTTGGGAGAGTAAGAACAATTTTACTGCGGTTGAAAATATCTCAAAAAGTACGCAGACAACATCCAGTGAAATCTTGCAAGAAAACAGCTGATCGGTGTGTAAACAATTGAAATAACAAAGCAAAATAATTTTAGCATATGTGTCGCACGGTCGCACTGTATATTATTTGCACGTTTCTACCATGAAGTAAACTGTTTTGTTTATTATAATTTATTATAAACGTTAAAAATAAACACAATTCTAACTACATACCTCTGCCATTGTTAAATTTCAATTTTTATTAGTTGCAAGTTCTCTAACTTCCAACTGTCAAAAAATTCTCTTTTTGGCTGTCTCGCTGCAAGAGATTTGGAGTACGCAGACAACATTTTGCAAGATTTTGCAACATTTTGCACAAAATGATGCAAAATAGTTGGAGTGTCAAAAACATCAAATCAAACAGTGTTTGTGGAATTAACGATTATCTTTTAATGGCCAGTTTTTAAGTGGGTAGTTAACTATCGGATTACTTAATCTTAATTCTAAGTTAATTAGAGGTTAACTTTGCATTTTGTTTTTCAGTGGTGAGTTAATGTAAGTCGCCATGTTGTCAACTAATATGGCAATTCTTGTATTCTAATTGGAAAAAACGTGTGTTTTGGGATAAATACCAAAACAACAAAGGGGAACAACAAAATGGTATTATGTAAAATAAGAAATAGATGCATATAATCGAAGTCATTTTAACAAAAATGTGTAAAAAACTATATAGCCGCAACAATTTAACGATCTAGACTCAAGGTATGTGTACAAATACGCAAATCTGAAACATGTAATTTATACAATCTTCATTTCTCACTTTGACAGTCAGTAATTTGATTGTCAAAATAATATGGTTCTGACTGTAAGTTAACCAACCAACAGTGGGTGGTTAAATCATAGTTAAACAATGACTAAAAAACACAATTCGATGTTTAACCACAATTTAACTAATAAACGAAGATCACCACTGACTGAAAAACTGGCCATAAGTAGCCAATCTTTAGACCATAAACGACGTCGTTTTTCTTTTTAATAAAATTGCAATTACAATTCCGGCAATAAACTCAAGTCGGTTGGAAAGTCGGTTAGTATAAGGCGAAAGAATGCCCGACAGAGAAGTCGACCTGACTAATAGTCGGCCGACTAGTCCGCAGGTCTAATGTGCCCTTTATAGATAGCTTGATGTAGTAAGTATGTACGAGTAGTACATTCATACATAAGTACAATAAGTGCTTTTCGATAGATATAAACATTATCCCTGAAAAATTGTTTCGTGTTAAAGTTAAGGTCGAAATGTGAACGTGCCGTTGATGGTAGACTAATAATTCGCATTCATAAAACACCAACAATGTGTGTGTGAAATGGTTTGATTGTTGGCCATTACAACAATGTTGCTACCACTAATGAGTGGACATATAATTTTCATAACGTTGGTTTTGTGTTTTGTCAATAACAAACTGAAAGGGGTTTGATTGGAAAAATATATCGTTGCTTGCGTTGTATATATGTATGTATGTACATACCTACATAATAGCTGACCCGGCAAACGTTTGTTTCTAAACACTTCTGCAAAATTCATCTACAGCTTCTGAATTCTGGATTACAATAAAGCAGAAAGAGACTCACTATACTTTGGAGATAAATCCAGGGTATATACAATTTCTATATCTCTAATCAACAGAAGGTTACAATATAATGACGAGACACAAAATTGAAACCTAATTTTTAAAATGTTCGCGGTGTTGCGCTTAATGCAATTTTGAAGAAACCCAGTTCATAGCCAGTCGAATTATCTATAGTTTCGCACATAACAAGTTTATGATGTATTAATATGAAGACGTGACACTCCGAAAGTTTGGAGAATTAGCGTGAATTTTTGCCAATGTGACTGGTTTTGCCGACGTCATTTGACATTCTATTATTCAAAATGATCTCGGTAGATATTAAAAATGTAACAAATATTTTGACGTGAAATTGAAAAAGTGATGATTTATCCGACGTTTCGTATTATATTCAAAATAAAAAAGGTTCGAGCCTTTGGTCGTTTTATTAAATAATTTTATTCTTCAATATTCGCTGCCTTTCATCAATAAATTCGTTTTTTTAATTCATTTCGTTTTTAATTAATAATTGTGTGTATCTTCCTGACGATGCCAGCCAAAGGTCAGCGAAATATTGAAGAATACAATTATTTAAAAATCGACCAAACGCTCGAGCATTTTGATCGGGACCTACAACTTAACACCGATTGTGAATGGGTTTGATCGGAGTTGTTTTGTGTTTTGCCAATTGTCAGATTGAATTAATAATTTAAACAACTATCGGCACTAGTATAAGTACATGTAAGAAGGAAAGCAACGTGTAAGTAGTGCCAAATACCATTTCACACGAAATACTTCGGTTATAGACCTTTACGCCGCCGAATCACGCCGCCGCCGTTTTTTGAATTTGTTCCCGCCCCCTGCTTACGTAGAAATCGCCGCAGCGACGGCGTGATTCAGTGGCGTATATCTTTTTGACTAATCTTTGATATTATCGATTAGTTAATGACATTGTCCTGATTTAACACACACGTCGCAACCACAACAATCAAAAAACTATAAACTACACACAACCACAATCAGAATGGTTCCTAATAACAGTCAGCTTAATTTCCCAAGAATTAACTATGGAGTTAAAAGACAGTTTGAATTTTGCGTAACAACGGCCAGGCGAAATTCTACACGCTACAATACCAATATCCAGTCCCATTCACACACATTACAACTAGAACAACAGCAGTTAAAATTTTCTAAGAATTGTACTCTGAACAGCAGCAGTCGGATCAATTTCCTAATAATTTGGAATATCCGCCAATAGCCGACGCCAGGTTAGCCGCCGCCACTGGTTTTCCCAGGTCCCTACTCCGCCGCCGATGCAGAAACAATCGGCGTAAACCTCTATTCGGTTAGTGATAAGTGTGAATACGAGTACACACTGCGGTGGATTAACGAGCTAGGCGTTGTTGGAGACGATGCTTTACAAACATCGAGGCGACGATTCACTAGCCGGAAAACCATTATTTGTCGGCTTATAGTGCGTTTACATGCACTCGATCTGGCAGATCGACTTAATAATCGACAAATCACACTATTATCATATGATTTGTCATACATTTTTTGTACCCAAGATCGTGTACATTTACCTCGATAATGTTATTATCATGTCGCAAATCATTTCAACCGCAGACTTGTATAAGCACTTTCAGCATGAGGCTGTTGTGTGAACATGATAAGGAAATGGGAATCTAAAGCGGTGTTTACACGGTACATCTGATGTATAATCATATTTTTTTGCATTAGTAAAAATACAATGAAGAAAAATGATGTATCGTCGTTGTCAAATCATCAGTCTACACATACACTAAATGATTGTACATCAGACGTATCGTGTAATCACCGCTTAAGAGTCTAAATATAATCAAACACGCTACAGACGACGACGTTTTTTTTACATAGGTTTCTTATGGCAGGGAAAAATCGTCACGAAAATCCGCTACGACTGACGACTCGCCGCTAGAATAGAATCTTTTCTAATTTCTTGGCGGCGCTCTCACGAAATCTCTCAATTGAGAGAATGAAGTTGCCACATGTTCATGAAAATCATAAGAGAAACCAAACCATATAAACCATACATGTGAATGCAAAAGAAAAGTAAAGGGTTAAAAATAATTTATTGTTAAACACAATACAATAAAAGTGACTACATTTTTAAAAGCAGTAAAAACACTTTAATTCCTATACAACTATAATATTATTTTTCCAAACTTTCAAACAAATTCCAGAAAAGAGCCGAAAATATATACGACGCAGAGAGAAAAAAATCAACCGAAGTCGCCAGACACTCTCTCTCTCGTTTCGTTTAGACGCTAGAGATTTTTTCCGTCGCCGTCTGAAGCGTGTCTGGTTCTGTTTGGACTCTAAAGCAGTGGTAGGCAAAACCGAACGCACGCACACAAACATATTATGTGCTTGTGTGCGGTCGCAAACGTTCAGGCATAGACTGATGCTTCGAATCAAGCATAGTTGTTGTGTACATGTGAGTTGCCGATCGTGTGTGTGTGCAAAATACGATTATTGTCGGCCTCGCAAGGCTATGGGCTGGTTACCACTGCTCTAAAGGAAACGTACTTCACTGAACATGTACATTAATGACAACACATACAAAATCATAGATTAATACTTATAGTAGATCTACTAGTTCTCCCACCAAATTTGTGACATGTGGCCTGGTGTGATATTTACGTTTGATGTTGAAAAGAATTGCCTTACTAATACCAGATAGAGGCAATGGTTCAAAACAACGAACAAAATAACAACAACGGCATTTCGTTTTGTGTGTTAAAATTATTGTGTTAAATACAACACAAATGTATGCTAACAATAACAGTCAATAAAAAAGTTTAAACATATTTAAATTTCACAGTTTTTCACGAAAATGGCATGAACAATTAAAGCAAGAAGTTATTGTAATTCCACCTGGTGTATATCACTTTTCGTCAAACATCTCTCTATCACACCGACCGCATCACGAAGAGTGTGAAAGGAAACGTCAGATGAGCCAAATATTCTCTCTAGTCTGAGATTACTCTATGTACAAAATGACTGATATAAGAGGTAGTGTTATAAGAACGGCTGATTTTACTTTCTTTATTTTATAAATAATTAAAAAATTTCGAAAAATTTTAAATAAATTCCACATAAAAATTTCATTAATTAAATAATAAGTTATATTTACAAATAAAGAAATAGAAAACATGCCTGAATGACAGAATTGTATGATTCTAATACATAAAAAACCTCCTGCCATCACCTGGTATAGTTCCAGAATGCCATAATGTAATACAAAACTGTCAAAACTAAATCAAGTAAAAATGCATGTAAACACCTTTTAAGCGTAGAATGATAATCACGACATTATCGTGATAAAAGAGTGCATCTAAACGCGCTATTAAAAGGAATTTAAAATTTTCCAAAAATAAATCGGATCACAGACAACTACAATTTTGTAAACAATATTTGTAACTAGAGTCAAAGACAATTGACTACACTATATTTATTTATTCAATAGCTTTAATATTTAAATCATGTTCATTTTAAATTTACCTGAATTTGTGAGGCATGCAAATCCATTGTAATAATATGATCTGCTCCGGCCACTGATAGCATATTTGCGACCAATTTCGCCGAAATGGGAGCACGGCTCTAGAAGAAACAAACACAAGAGAGAGGAAAGAGAGAGAAAGAAAAAAACAATAGGATATTAAAAATAATTTTACACAAAATATAGAAAAACAAGTTTAAAAATCAGTAATGAGATGAGTGAAAATCGCTGACGCTCGATTTAAAATGTCCCCATGAAGCTGCGTCTTGTAATGGTTATTGGAGATGATGCCCCTATGACCACGAACAATGGATAACCATATGAAGACAAACACAACATTTAAAACAAAAAATAAATTACAAAAAAAAATAATAAACGCCCTAGTATTGTGCACTTAACCAATTATACAATATAATTTTGAGAACAAATATTATAAATTTAAATAAAAAAATTAAGAGAAAATATGTATAAACTAACTTATAAATTTCGCTACTTATAGCTGTGGGAATTTGTATGTCTTATTTTAACACTGAACTCAAATAAGAAGATCTGTGGGAAAACTCGTTTGTCAAGTTACACCGGGTAGCAAGTCCATTGTCTTAATCTGGGAAATCGGAAAGGCCTTGAAGGCCTTATCGTTGCACCTTTGGCCTTCCCAAAGAACATTGACAAAATAAACAGAGTAATATCTGCTAGGTCAGACCAACAAACCCCACTTTTCCAGTTTGTTTGATTTAGTATTCCCAGTTTACGCAGAAGATTCAGGTACCAAGAACGACGTCATTGTCGTGTGTTTTATAATCCAATTTACAACGTTTTTGATAAATTGTATGCCTGACCTCCGCTCTCATTTATGTCGAGTTTTTCATCCGGTCGTTCACACGAGAAAGAACCTTTCATAACATAAAACTATATTCTTATAACATTATATGGCCTTTACCAGTATGAGCACTTGCCATCCATGCGGAATGTTTTCGTTATATGAGTTCCATACAAAGTTCCTTCAGTTATCAAACTTCACGCAACGGAAAAATTTGAAAATCGCCTTCGCGAAAGAGAAAAAGAGGCGAAGTGTCACAAGGGCGAATTTCGGTTGAGGCCTATGTAAGGAAATTAAACTGATTCCCATTCTTTAAACAATTCCAGCTACATTTTTTACATTCCTGAATTTAAAAAAAAATATCGTTTGAACTTTGATTAATACATATGTGCACCGCATAAAAAATAGTCTGCGTGATGTGAAACGTGTGCTTAAAAACAAAAATAAAATATGGTCGATATTTTGAAAATAAAAAAACAAACGGTGGGTGCTTTCAAATGTGTTATGTCGTGAAAGAAAATATATTTTGTTTCGATGGTATAAAATATTTAAATTACACTTAGAGAAAAATACGTTTTAAAATTCATGCAGGCGGGGTAATCATTAACCAAATATTTAGGGGTGGTAATCAAGGGAGAAAATTAAGGAACTTCATTTCAATTAATAAAGAACAAACAAATAGACAAGACACTTTAGAATTCAATCAAAAAATTATTTCAAACAAAAGTCGTTGTTTTTTTCTTTTCTTTTAAATATTAATTAATATTCAATTGGAGGTTTTAAAGAAGCAACTTATATACATATGTAGTTCGTATTAGAGAAAGAAATTGAAGCCTTTTATATTCGTTTACTAGTAAGTAGTAGTAGTGTAGGGGGCAAGGCGGTGCGGGCCTCTCTAAATTGCGATATTCCTTAGCTACTCACAGTATATTGTTTAGCTGAAAATTCCTAAAAAGATATCGTTAAAGAAAAGTGAAAAAAAAGAAAAAAGAGGTGAAACATAAACTCCAGAAATATAGAGAAAAAGAGATATACAAAAAGAAAATAGAAACGGAAATTAAAGGAAAGTGGAGTGAAAAAGGGAAGGAGATGTGGATACACAAAAGCTCGGGGTCTTGGCATAATTTTATAAAGAATAAAGAAAGTGCGTAATTTTTTAAATATTTTGGTATACAAATCGTAATATTTTTGAATAAAAGGATAGGGAAAAACATAAAAAATATACTTAAACTAAAATCAGATGAAGGTAAATCTGCCAATGATTATTTTTATACTTTAAAACAACACCTAAAGGAGCTGACAGCTATCACGCCGACATGTTATCAAATTTTTAGACTAAAATATACCAAATAGAGTTGAAAAAGCGCCACTACCCTATTTCCAATTGAAATTTAAAAAACAATCAATTGAAATTTGAAAATTGTATTTCAAATTTGAAATACATCAATTGAAATTTAAAAAACATCAATGAAATTTGAAAGACATCAATTGATATTTAACAGATCAATTGTTAATTGAAATCAATTGAAAGTTGAAATACATCCATTGAAATTTAAAGACATCAATTCAAATTTAAAAATCTAATAATAAAATCGTTTAATATTTTTAAATTTCAACTGACGAATTTTAAATTTCAATTGGTGTCTTTTAAATTTCTATTGATCTGTTTCAGATTTCAGTTGATATGTTTTAAATTTCAATTGATGTGTCATAAATTTCAATTAATATGTTTTAAATTTCAATTTATATATTTCAAATCGAAATTTTGAAATTTCAATTGATGAATTTTAAATTATCAAATGTAATTACAAATTTCACTTGATATTTATAAAAATAACATTGATATTTTTTGAATTCCAATTGGAAATAGTGTAGTTTGTAAAATAGAAAAATGGGCTTAGTACCAATGGAACTAGTCCACGGACTAGTGAAAATTATACTTGTGGTATTTGCGGCATATTTAAAAAAAAATAGAATTTTGGAAAAACATATTCATATGTACGAGGCGCATCAATAAGTCCGTGACTTTCCGAACTTCCCTCCTAGTTATATGAAATGCAGTACTGCTCACATCAAGTACCATCTGTTAACAGACTACTGTCAAATTTTGAGCAAGTTCCGTCATTTACTTTACGTTTAACAGCTGTTCAAAACACACAACCTCGTGAATTTTTTTAAAAATTGAATAAAGTGAATTTCGTCGAGAGCTCATTAAACATTATTTTTTGCGAAAAAAAAAAACCGTCAATCAAACCAAGGAAAAGCTTGATAGATACTATGGGGACCCTGCACCATCGATTTCAATGGTAAAAAAGTGGTTTACTGACTTTCGTTGTGGTCACACAAGTACAAATGACGCCGAACGTTCTGGACGGCCAATTGAGACCAAAAATTCCACGATATGGTGTTGGCCGATCGAAGAGTAAAAGTGCGTGAGATTGTTGATGCCTTAGGCATTTCAAATGGCATTGTCGTTACGATTTTAAATGATCAGTTGGGTTTAAGAAAGCTGTCTGCAAGATGGGTGCCGCGTTTGCTCTCAATTGACCATAAACGTAATCGTGTGACAACTTCAAAGGATTGTTTGGAGTTGTTTAACCGCAATTCGAAGAAGTGTTTGCGGTGTTTTGTAACTGTGGATGAAACATGTATCCCTTACAACACTCCGGAGACCAAGCAGCAGTCTAAACAATAGGTTTCTCCGGGTGAACCGGCTCCGAAGAAGGCCAAGGTATGTTTGTCCGCCAATAAGGTGATGGCAACAGTCTTTTGGGATGCACGCGGGATAATCCACATCGATTACCTTCAAAAGGGAAAAACAATAAACGGCGAATATTATGCCAACTTATTGGACCGATTTAACGAGGATAAAAAAACGACCCTATATGGTCAAGAAAAAAGTTCTTTTTCATTAAGATAATGCACGGGTGCACACGTGTTTAGTCTCAAAGACAAAATTCCATGAATTGGGCTACGAATTGGTACCTCATGCGCCATATTCTCCGGATTTAGCCCCCAGTGACTATTTCCTATTTCCAAACCTAAAGAAATGGCTCGGTGGAAAGAGATTTAGCTCCAACGATGAAATTATTGATCAAACAAATGCATATTTTATGGACCTAGAAAAATCCTATTTTTTGGAAGACATACAAAAATTGGAGAAACGTTGGACTAAGGGTATTGAGCTAAAAGGAGATTATGTTGAAAAATAATTATTTTTTTTCAAAAAAAAAAAATTGGGTTTCATTCAAAAAGTCACGGACTTATTGATCCGCCCTTATGTCAGAACAATGATGTAGGGTGAATATTTGATCGAACAATACACTTTGTTGAAAATTGAGATAAATGTTCTTATATTATATACACGAGTATTTTGCAATTATCTTTAGATAAATCTTTAGTAATACTTTTTAAACTTTTAGGATAAGTTATTTCTATTACTATAAATAAATAATATCACAAATATTTCGATAAATTTTAGTTGTGGTACACTTATTGAACGGACAATATTCTGATTAGTTAGTTAGTTTGAAAAGAGGGGTGCAGTGTTGAGTGTTCAGAAGCCTTCCCATGTCAGTAAGACATACACTTAAGCCGCTAATTCGACCTGTTGTGCGCTCTACATTCTGATGTAATATTCTGTTAAAAATCTGATTCGACCTGTTGTGCGTTCTCAATTTACCCTACTAAGTCACTATACCTCTCATAGGAATTCGATGCTATTCACGAAATTCCATTCCCACAAGATTGATCATGTCCGGTATTATACTGTCCGAGAGATACCTTGATCTAGCTTGTGTGAAGGCCGGGCATTGGCACAGAAAATGCTCCATCCTCCCATCCTCCTCCATGCATGCCCTACACTCACTATTCGCCACTAGTCCAGTATGGTACAAGTGGGCCCGTAATCCCGAATGTCCCATTAAGACTACCACCATTTTGCTAATTTCAGGCTTTTCCAGTTTTATCAAACCTTTTGTCCTCGATCCATCTGGGTCTCCCCATAGGATCTTTGGCATCCTGCCTATTGTTTCCTGGTACCACTGGGCTATGTGTGCCGATTCCGCCCATTTACCCAACCCCAAAAGGTTTCGCGCCCTCTAGGCTTTCGTTGCCATGAGGTTCGCACGTTCATCGAGGACTATTTCACTATGTCCCGGCCTATAGATGTGTTGAGTCTGACGTGCATAGAATAATCGTAAGTTACAGTCAAGGACCGTTCTAGATTTGACAAATTCCGATGATATTGCCCTGATTGCCATTTGGTTCTCCGTGAAGATAATCGCTTCTGTTGGGTTTGTATAATCGCCGAGCCATTTGATACACTCCGTAATCGCCTGAACTTCCGCTTGAAAGTTTGTATTGTGATCCGGAAGGCGAAGGTGGGTTTCCGTTGCCGGATTTTCAATGAAAAATCCTAGACCCGTTCTTTGCCCTAGCTTTGAGCCATCCGCGTAATAGCGGATCCCATTTGGTGTTTGTGCCTAGGTCCCATCCTGCCAGGCGTCTCTAGACGGCGTTATAGTCACACAATTCGTCTTAACCCTTAACTCGGATATTCGGTCGGATTCACTCACATCTTACGTGTAACCGCAAAGCCTCCATTATCAGTTGGTGTTTCGACTTAAGATATCTGTTGATCCATTCACCTATTGCCTGTAGGAGTTTTTCCGCAAGGGCGGCCTTGTATTTGACCCTAATCACAATTACCCTAATAAAATAGTCTCCATGACCCCTGTAGAGGTTGCCCTCATTGCACCGCTAATACCAATGCAGCACATTCGTTGAACCCTCTGCAGTATCGCGATATTGCATTTCCTCTCAATTGCCGCCCATGTTAGTACGGGCATAATTACGCTTCTATAGAGCCAGTTTGTTATTTCCGGGTTGAGGCCCAATTTGGATCCTATAGCGCGCCCTTCTGCATATCGACCAACATCTGTAGGCCTTATTGGCCCTGTTCTCTCATTTTCCGATCTAAGATTACTCATAAGTATTTAACCATATCGGATATTTTAATCGCCTTTTCCAGGAATCGTGGCTCTTCAAGCTCTGAGATTTTCGTTTATGAATAGATATACGAGTATTTCTGTTTTGTCCGGGTTCACGCAGACTTGGCAGTGCCCAGTTGTACGCATTGATTCGCTTTTTTATGTTTTTACGGACTCATAACGGGTTCGACACTGATCCGCCAAATCGCAATTCCACTGATTCACTTTTCTAAGCTTTTACGGACTCGTAATGGGTTCGGAACGGATCCGGCAAATCGCAATTTCACCGATTCACTTTTTATGTACATATCCGCTAAATCACCATTTCGATGGTTAGTTTTTCCATGTTTTTACGGTCTCGTAACAGGTTCAAGACTGATCCGCCAAATTACAATTTCACTGATTCGCTTTTTTATGTTTTACGGACTCGTAACGGGTTCGAGACTGATCCGCCAACTTTCAATTTCACTGCTTCGCTGTTTTATGGTTTACGGACTCGTAACGGGTTCGAGACTGACCCGCCAATTTACAATTTCACTGATTCGCTTTTTTATGATTAACGGATTCGTAACAGGTTCGAAACGGATCCGCTAAATCGTAATTTCGATGATTCGTTTTTCCATGCTTTTACGGACTCGTAACGGGTTCGACACTGATCCGCCAAATTACAATTTCACGGATCCGCCAAATCGCAGTTTCACTAATCCGCTTTTTTATGTTTTTACGGACTCGTTATGGGTTCGAAACGAATCCCCTAAATCGCTATTTCGATGATTCGTTTTTCTATGT